>JZKD02S0429769.1:0-17800 GCA_000966675.3 Picea glauca
AACAATTTTGTCTGCACTTGATTTTGCAGAGAATTACACATTCGCTGCACAAAAAGAAATACAGAGTGAATATTATCATTCTGATCAAGTCACGATATTTTTCCATGTTCTATATACACATGCTCAACGGATTCTTGATAACATAGAAATCACCAACTACAATTGACATGTTATTAAAGAATATAACTTTTATATAATTGATGATCGAGCACATGACACACATTATGTACAACATTGTTTTGATAAATTTTACGATTCATTAAAAGAATGAGAAATAGGATTTGATCAACATTGGATTTGATCAACATTGGATATGGTCAGATGGGTGTGTAGGTCAGTTCAAATCTTCATGATCATTCTATTTTTTATGTCGTCTTCATAAAAAATTAAACATTACACATTGTTGGATTTTTTTTATACTGGTCATGAAAAAGGAGAGCACGACGGTGTAGGGGAATGTGTAAAACAAGCACTTTGAAGGTATTAGATGAACCCTCATGCTGATCGATTTGAATACACTGAACAAGTTGTTGAATGGTCTAACGACCCTGATTGTTACGACTACAAGCGAAGTAAAGGGGAAAACAAATTTTTGCAGGAAGGAAAAGACGACCACATTTGGACCACACAACCTGACGATGAACACATGCATGCAAGTCAAGCAAAAAACAACAATGAATAAATGCAGTAGCACAACGAGCAACTGGGAGAAACACATGTAAATAAAAAGATAGAAATGACTACCCGCCCGACACAAACATGACAAGGCCTACCATATAAAGGACAACATCCACCATCTCGACATAACGGCCTCGACGACTAGTAACTAGAACCTCTATGGCATGCAACCTAACACATGAAGGCGTTACAACCCAAGCACCAAAAACAACTACAATGAAGAAAATCCCACAATGGGTAGTGCAACCCCGAAGAATTTATCATTTTCTTCTATCCATTAGGGCGTGCAATGATCCCCTCATCAGGGATCATGTCGTCGCTAGGTGATAGATGTGACCACCACCATGGCGCAACAACATAACTGGACTCTCAACATAAGCTAAAATTTAATGCGCTAGGAGATCAAGTTAAGTATCTAACCCCTTACGACTAACCCTAACACCCAATCGACAAGTCAACAAGACGAATGGAACTTTCATACAACACTACAATTTCCTTGCGCAACAAAATCAATCTGTACAAATTAAATGATTATTAATAAAACATAGTTCGTTGTGATTATTTTCCCAATCCCAATATCAGATAAGTATATCTCTATCCTTTAAAACTGAATTCACTATTGGTTAAAACTGAAACTATAGGAATTTGCTGTCTTATCTCACTATTAAAAAATTGAAACTACATTGCTAAGATAAATTAAGAAAATTCCCGTCTAAATAATACAAAAAATCGTTGACTAAAACATTACCCAAAAAAAAAGGGGTTGTCTACAATTTCCCGCGATGTTTAGTAGCAGTCTAAATTTTACATGAAAAGTTGAGTTCACAAGAGGTCGCTGACTATTAAAACATGATAACGCTATCTAAAATGAGGGATAACGTTGTCCCATTATTCAAGGGAAACTCGCGGATTTTGAGTTACGAAGTTCCATAATGCTTCCATGACAAACACAGATAATAATCCAATTAAAGGATAACGCAGGTAATAGTTAAAGGTGAGAGCGTTGCAAACTATAAATATTGTTAAGGTGTAAATAGCAAGAAGGTTATCATTTACAGACAATAATAATTAAACAAGAAAACAGTACATTCATTGTGTAAATTCATTGTCTAGAAAGGTAAACTCTGTCGCCATTCAATCAGTGACACTCAGCCAGAATTTTCTGTCCTTCCATACAAACATTGCCTATAAAGAAGGAATTTTCTACCTAGACAAGCACGTTAGTCACACTTTTGATAAAATTACTGTCATGCATACTATAAGTTGGCTGTCAAAATTTATTGTCTGTATAATAATTAAAATGATGTCAATAAATCAAGGGGGATTCGTTGTTGTTAAAAACACCACCATTATTCTATAGAACCCACATCATTCACACAAAAAAAACACCCATTACGCTACCCTTACACAGTCAAATATGCCACCCAATGCACAGTAAAAATGCTACCCATTACACAAGAACACATTACCCAATTACACAGAAGACATGCTACCCACTTACACAATAATTACATCCACCACACACCACCGTTTGCACACTCAATTTCTATATGTTATCACTATAAATCGAATGTAAATCAAAATCTATAATTTAACTATAATTTCGCTGACTACAAACGTTGTCTCATAAACATTTGATACATGGTCTAGAGCAGTCAATATTTAAAACACAGTTCAAATAAGTTGGAAACGCCACATACATAGGTGTTGAAATGTACTCTAAACATGTGTTGAGAATGAAACTGATTTAATCATTGTATAAAGTAAAACTTGTCAAGTAAATTGAGATATATAATTCATCATTCCAAACACAGGAAAAACAAGAACAAACACTTAGACAACTTGTTAAACACAGAGGTTATAAAAAAAAAAAAACGCAGTGATATAAAAACTGGTCATGATGCTAATTTCGTGGAGCAGAATTTTGTTGTCTACTAAGAAATTCGTTGTTGTGCATTTCCATTCAATCGTTGAGTTTTAATAAAAGTCGACGTATGCTTTCATCAAAAATTGTGAGTGCTATCTTAAAATTTCGTTGCCCGTTCTAAATCTGGAGGCACTACATAACAAGGAATTTTTTTTGTCTAACCCACTTGATTTTATTTTTTTTGCTTACCCCCTTATCTTCACATGGTTAATGATATTTATTATTATTATTTATATATATTATATATATATACTACCACAAGTATCACCTAGAATTAGATTTTATTTTCCTAGGTTGGGCGACATTTTATTAGGGAAATTGTTTTAAATCTTTCTTTTCACATTATTCGTTCTAAGGCCATCTAGGTTTATTCACTTATTAGTTAACAATGTGATGTGCCCTTCAAGATGCACTAGGTGCTCCAAGGGTGTCACTCACCTCATTTTGTTACCCCGACATGCCCTTCAAGACGCACTAGGTGCTCCAAGGGTGCCACTCACCTCATTTTGTTTCCCTTCTACGACATGCCCTTTAGGATGCACTACGTGCTCCAAGGGTGCCACTCAACTCTTTCCATTTTTCTTACGTGATTTTCCCTTCAGGACACACTACGTGCTCCAAGGGTGCCACTCGCCTCTTGACTGACTTGGTAGACATCAAAAACCCCTGGAGCAATACTCCGTTAGGTGATCTTGTGGGAGACTAAGGGCCTCTAAGGAATAAGGCCCCTGCCTTATTGCACACCCCTTAGAATCATCATGAGAGACTGTCGCAGTCTTCCCTCACGACATCGTTAACCTACAGTTCGAGCCACGACAAGAGTGCTAGTAGGCTATGGCAAGGCTATTGTCCACACCTCTCCCTCAACGTCTCTGGTAGTCATGCGTGACCCCTATTCTCCATATGTGAGTCTGGTCAACAAGCTATCGTCAGCCTGCATCATCAACAAATCATGTCAGAAATAAAATCAATCATCATAACATCTAATCATATGTTCATATGTCATATCAACAATAATCAAAACTTAATAGTTCACTCATTGACTCGATCCAGAGTCTAAGGGGTTTCATTAATGCCTCGACATCCTCGCGGTCCAATATCTGGACACTCAGTAGAACCAAGTCAATAGCACATGTCTATGTCAATACAAAAAAATAACATATAATCACATCCATAATGCCTCATAATCATAATCAAATGACCAATAGTATAATAATCTGAATCACTTGCAAGCAAGTGTCCTCAAAGAATAAGTTCTCTCAGTGCGCGCAAGAGTGGGATGTTACATTCACCCCCTCTTGGTATAAACTTTGTCCCTAAGTTTCACAGTATATAAGTGCCGAAATAATGTGTATCACAATATCAAAAGTCTATCCATCAAACAAAAATGGAAATTGTTGGCGCATATCATATGCATCCTCCCAGGTCGTCGATTGTGGACTATAGCTGTGCCACTGGACCTTGACCTGATCTACTATTCGACGTCGTAGTTGTCGAATGCAATGGTCTAGAATACGGGTTGAATCTACCATGAGCATGCCCTTGTCTAACACCTGCAAGGAACTCATGTCAATAACAAGTGTAGGGTGACTAATATAATGTCTCAATAGATACATGAAAAACATCATGCATGTGCCACCAAGAATTAGGCAAGGCTAGTCAATAGGCCACGAGCCTCTCCTTTCCACAATCTAGCAGGATCCCACGAACCTAGGATATAGTTTAGCAACTTTTCCAAACTTGATCGAACTCTTATGTAGTTTCACCCGTAAAAATACTCTATCGCCACATCGTAACTACGGTTGACACGATGTGCATCGACATAAATCTTTTGTCGATCCCATGCTTCCTTGATCCTTTGTCTTATAGTTTCAAATTGATCTTTCGTTTCTTGGATCGCTTCTGGTCCCACCAGGACACTATCATCAAGTTGATCTCAACTCAAAGGCATCCGACAAGGTCGCCCATAAAGGAACTCAAAAGGCACAATCTTAATGGTGCTTTGGTAACTGTTGTTATAAGCGAATTCTACCAGTGGAAAGAATTCTTCCCAACACTTTTGTTGGTCCATCACGTACATGCGCAACATGTCTTCCAAGATTTAATTTGTTCGTTCGGTCTGCCCATTAGTCTTTGGGTGATGCACAGTGCTAAGGTTAATGTTGGGTTTCCACAACCTCTTGTAAACTACTCCAAAATCATCCAATAAACATCGATCCTCGATCGGATATAATCCTCTTAGGCATGTCATGCAGCCTCACAATATCACTGATGAAAAAATCTAGCCATGTCAGGTTCCTGATACATCATACACACAGGAATAAAATGAGCACTCTTCGTCAGAGTGTCGACTACCACAAAAATCGAGTCATGTCTCCTTGCCGTCAGCGGAAATCCAACAATAAAATCCATCAAAATAACCTCCCATTTCGATTCCAAAATAACGTGTGGTTGTAGTAATCCTGTTGGATGTCTATGTTCAACCTTTACCTATTGACATTCTAGACATCTGGCCACATAGTTAACTATGTCTGCCTTCATTTCCGTCTAGAAGAATAAGGGTTTAAGGTCCTCCCTCATCTTCATGACTCTTGGTTGGACCATGTACAATTCTCTTTGAGCCTCCTTTAGGATTGAACTCCTCAACTCTTCATTCGGCGGTACGTAAATACGATTTTTAAACCTCAATAGTCCATCGTCGTCAAACGTAAATCCTTCAAAGTTTGGTACCATCATTGTGTTTTGTTCGATAAAATCCTTGACCTCCTTGTACCAGTCTTCATCGCACTGTAAAGCTAGAAAATTTTCAAGTAGATTCTTTTGAAGAGGAAACACCAAAAATATGCGAGGTCTCCGACTCAGTGCACCTACCACTCAGTTCACTGTTCCTTTTATGTAAGAAATCTCAAAATCGTTCTCACTAAGCAGTTCCGACCAACACCGTTGTCGCGTGTTCAGGTCACTTTGCGTAAAGATGTGTTGTATTCCACAGTGGTCTGTCTTTAGTTCAAATTTTCATCCAACAAGGTAGTGTCTCCAAACCTTCATGGCATATACAATGGCTAACATCTCCAAGTCATGCATCGCATAGTTCTCCTCATGCTTTCTCAGTTTCCTTGAGATGTAAGTGATCATTCGACCGTCTTGCATCAAGACTCCACCTAAGCCTTCCTTGGATGCGTCAATGCACACCAAGGAGTCCACATCCATGTTAGGGACCTTTAGTATCGGTTTTGTTATCAACAACTTTTGACATACTTCTTGGAATCTATAAAAAGAGTAGGAAAATAATATCTTAGATGAAATACTTTATTAGCAGTTCGGTTGTCAATAATGTTCCCCCCACATGGCTCATCATGACATGCTTTGAGTATGTCAAATTCTTTAACTTATTGTACACATCGTCTGAGGCCCTAAATAACATTTTTTGGGCTCACCATAGTCACATTGTAGATGGAGTCAAAGTGTGATAAAAAAATTTGTAGTACTCAAATAGACCTTTCCAACATGTTATCATGTGCCTAAAACATATATCATTTTCAAAATTTAAAACCCTGAGAAGTTGATGTACCAACTTACCCCATGAGGGCCCACATGACTTATGATTCTTCATCTCCTAGAGTTAGGTTTTCGAATGTCTAGGGTTTTCTAATTACTTCTTGATGCTAAAAAGTGATGCATCCCCCCTACTCCCCCATAGGGTTGCACGACCTCCCGGTCTTGGATCTTTGATTCTCGAGTCAAAAGACTCTCTATAACCTTAAAGGTCCCCATCTGTATCTAAAACACATGCCCCCTCAGCTTCTTGATGCAGGTCTGACAACAACCCACGACCTTCCCCTTTCGCTCTGTGCAAAGACTCAGAATGTCGACGTTAGCTTCCTTTCAGATAAGTCCTCACCTGAGATGACCTGGGGCTATGAACACATGATTGTGGCCACGATTATAAGTGATTTGGAGTTAAACCAATTTTGGGCCCGCAATGCTCCTACAACCTCCACGTGTCCCCTTGGTGAAATCACGATTCAAATTGTGGCCCACCTTTGATTCCTTAATCTCCTTGCAACTTCTGGCCCTGCAATGACACGTGATCGTCAATCTCATGATCTTGATGATAAAATCCAAATCGATGTTCATATCTACGCCCTTCTTATCTACAGACCAGATCAACTCTCTCTGAATCAACGGTCGATGTTCTCTTTGCAGTTCCGAACTCCGGGAGTTTGAAATCTCAAACTCAACTTCCTTCCGTACCTCACTCTTCCAGAGTTAGCGATATTCAAACACCTGTCCTTCCAACCAATGACCCTGTCTTCACTTGGGTGTTTGACCTTTCAACCTAGATCAACGGTCCAATGTCTCCTTCCTGATCGATGGTCGAGATTTCTTTCGGGGCTTCAGACTTCTGAGATTTAAAATATCAAACCCCTCTTTCTCAATGACTTTCACCCAGAGTCTAATATCCATTGCCGCATGTCCCTCCTGATCCAACAATCAAGGGTTACTTCGGGAGTCTACCTGGAGTTAACAAACTTGCGCCACGTCTACTCCGAATCCAACGGTCAAGATCTTATTTCGGGACTTTGGGTCTTCGCACTCTGATGATCTCAATTCTCAAGCTGGGAATCCACTTTGGCTTTTCCCCAAAGTATGAGATTCATTGACAAGTGTCTCCTCCCAAATCAACGACTCACGACTCTTCGACTCTCCATGTTTCAGGAGTTTCAAGTCTCAAACTTGACTCTCTATGAGCTTGCGATATCTGATGGCCCATGCTCCTTTGGATCTAACGGTCTAGATCTCGTCGGGATTTCATGTATCACAGAGTCGAAAGAATATTCACCTCTGTTCTCTTGATCCCCAAAATGTCAAAATTCTCCTTGGACAATTAATGGTACATATCTCTCCTCAATCAATGGCTGGGATCTTCTCGTGATTTCATGTTTCGTGAGCTTCACAAATTTACCCTTTGACTTCTTTGAGTTGCGAGTCAGCAAAATGTTGATCGTTCGCCACACCTCCCTTCCAATGGATGGTTCCGATGATGTCAGGATTTCACGATTTTGCAAAACCCTCTCTCATGTGCAACTCCAAATAATTAAAACTCATGCACGTTCCTTTGGATCCAACGACTGTCAGTCCATGCGCTCAGATTTGATGGCTGAGATCTGATATCCCTGTGCTCGTTCCTCCTCTTCCTAGACGTAGATCTAATGGTCCAGGTTCTTCTCCACATCCAATCAGATGGTTACTATTGCTCCTCCTCCAGAGATTCTGATATCTCTCCGCCTAGAAGATTTATCTGTTTTCAAAGGTTCCCATCCTTTGTTCTCCTGATGAATCCGCCTCTGGGATTTCGTCAACACTCGTGAAAAGTGTTATCCCTTCTGAGATTCTATCCTTAAAAAGGATTTCGATCTCCCACACACACCTTACGTTATCAGGATTTCGAATAACTAAGCTCGAAAGATTTTCTTGAAAATAAAATGCTTCTTGCCCACTTGGTGTTCTTCTGCAATGGTCCTTCGAAGTTTGTTGTCTTCTTGAAATTGTGCACACCTTGCACTTGGTTTGAGTTTTTCTAATTCTCTATGAACTTCTATGAGTCAATTCGAGACTTAGTTGACGCACTCCTTGCATTCGAGATGCACACATTGCATACAAGTATCAGAAGAGAAATGATTGAAACTCAACCAGCTTCGTCACAAACTCATAAAGTAAATCTCTCGAACAATCATACATGAACGAATTGGAACAAATCATACACACAGAATAAAATTCATTCAATCACACATGAAATGAACACAATCCAAGGATTTGGGACAATTTATGTTTGTTCTATTCATTCATGAAAAACAAAATACATAGTTTTTTTGATACTCTACTCTTCTCTACTGATCTCTCTATTCTTGTCTATATGTTCTATATGTTACAATAAATTACTGAAAAATTGTCTAAGGACTACTCCACGAGCTCTCGTGTCCTGTTATGAAATCTATCATTTCAAATTCAAAGCTATTACCTACTATATTCTATTACAATAACTACTAGTTATTGCCAGATAGAGTCAATGCTCCATATCTGCAATTTCTTACAGTCCTTCAAGACTTTACAAACAAATTACATTTTAAAATGTCGTCTACAAAATATATCAACAACCTATTAAATTCTGAGTTAAATGCTTTATTTGAAACTTTGTCATTACTGAGATGTCATTCGTCTGCCTGCACATGTGCGTTGTTGACTTTGAAGGCAATGCTCCTGCATCATACTCCTCTGGTTAAAAAAATTCATGGACTCCTGTTCATGAGCTCCTGCACTGTCTTTCCATCCTTCAAAATATCATGTTCTATGACCCAACTTGCATCCTCCATTGGATGATCTTTCCACTTCACCAAATATGCAGGATATGTCTTTCTCCTGGTTTTCTTTCCATCCCTCTGTTCAATAATTTTATCCATCTGAGGTTTTTCTGTTGTGGGAAATTTCTCTCTCCACTGAATTTCTTTCTAATCATCTAATTCTCCTACTTCATCTCTCCTATAAGGACACAGGTCTGCAACATTGAATATCGACGATATCCCAACATTGTCTAGCAACTCAATCTCATAAGCATTGGCTGCGAATTTTCTGAGAATCCTGCATGGTACTATCTTTTTCATCTTCAATTTGTTATACGTTCCCCTTGAAAACCTCTCTTTTCTCAAATGAGCTAAAAATTTATCTCTAGCTGTGAATTGAACTTCTCTTCTCTTTTGATCAACTTTGCTCTTGTATTTTTGACTGTTGTCCTATAGCTGCTCTCTGACTCTGTCATGGAGTTTTTGCATTTTTTTTGCAAAATCCTCTGCTCCAACACTTCTGAACTCATATTGATTTAAATCTCTCAACTCTGTAACCGCTCTTGGATGTACACCATACACAATTTCAAATGGACTTTTTCCTGTGCTCCTGTTCACTAAATTATTGAATGAAAATTCTTCTTGTGCCAGAATATGATCCCATTATCAACCTTGCTCAGTGAATAAACTTCTCAATAAGTTTCCGAGACTTCTGTTTACTACTTCAGTCTGTCCATTTTTTTGAGGGTGATATGTTGAACTGAAGGATAATTTCGTCCCTAGTCTCTTCCATAGAGTCCTCCAAAAGTGTCCTACAAATTTGGTGTCCCTGTTTGAAACTATGCTCCTCGACAATCCATGTAGTCTTACTACTTCTCTGAAAAACAAATTTGTGATGTGTGTGGCATCACTTGTCTTCTGGCATGGTATGAAATGTGCCATTTTCGAGAATCTGTCCATGACAACAAATATGGAATCGCTTCCTTTTTTAGTTTTAGGCAATCCCAAAACAAAATCCATATTGATTGCATCCCACGACCTTTATGGAATTGGTAATGGCTGATACAAACCAGTGTTTTGTTGTCTTCCTTTTGAATATTAACAAATTCTACATTTGTTCACAAACTTTTTCACTTCTACACTCATACTCAACCAATAATACAAATTGTTCAGTTGTGCAAATGTCTTATCGTGACCAAAATGTCCAGCTAAACCTCCGTTGTGTTTCTCTTTCAGTAGATTGTCTCTCATTGATCATTTTAGAATGCATAATTGGCTTCCCTTGAACAGTAATCCATCCTGGATCAAATATTTAGTCCATGGGCTTCTGTCTCCCAACAAAGGATTCTTGCATGCCTCATAAGCTTCTTTAAAATCTGCAACTTCTTTATACATCTCATTGAGCTATTCGAACCCCAAGGTCTCCACCTGGAATTCCTGTATAATCAAACTCCTCCTGCTCAAAGAATCTGTGACTTTGTTAGCAGTTCCAACAATGTGTTTAATAACAAAAGTAAAATTCTGCATAAATTCTACCCATTTTGCATGTTTTTTATTCAACTTTTCTTACCTAGTTATAAACTGCAAAGCATGATTATCACTATACTAGAAAAATTTCTTAGGGATTAGATAATGTCTCCATTTTTTCAAATCTTGAATCACTGCCTAAAATTCCTTGTCATATGTGGAATACTTTTTCTTGGTGTCATTCAGTTTCTCACTGAAATAAGAAACTGGCCTATTTTCCCGACTCAAGACTGCTCCAATAGCTAATCCACTTGCGTCACATCTCACCTGAAATGTTTTTCCAAAATCTGGTAAAACCATAATTGGTTGCTATGTGATGTTCTCTTTCAAAACTTTGAAACTTTTTTCAGCTTCCTCTGTCCAACTGAAGGACTTGTTCTTCTTCTTCACAGTGTCCAACATGGGTGCACATATGCCACTAGAATTTCTGATAAATTTCCTATAAAATCTTGCTAACCCATGAAAAATTATTACTTCAAATATGCTTCTTGGAGACGACCATTCTCTGATCGCTCTCACTTTTTCTAGCTCCATCTTCAATTCATTTGAAGAAATTATGAAACCTAAATATATGAGCTCCTTCTTCATAAAATAACTCTTCTTCAGATTTATCAAAAAATTCTCTTGCTGCAACCTTTCCATCACTAAGGTCAAATGTCTTAAGTGTTCTTCCTTCGTCTTGTTGAAGATTAGTATGTCATCCAGATATACTATGACAAATTTGCCTATGAAGTCTTTCAACACTTCATTAATTAACCTCATAAATGTTCTTGGTGCATTTGTCAATCCAAACGACATGACCAACCATTCAAACAATCGTTTGTTTGTCTTGAATGCTATTTTCCATTCATCTCCCTCTCTCATCCTTATTTGATGATATCCACTCTTCAAGTCTATCTTGTAAAAGTAGCTTGCTCCACTCAAGCAATCCATCAAATCCTCCATCCTCGGTAAAGGGAATCTGCATCTAATGGTTATCTTGTTGATGGCTCGGGAATCCATACTGATTCTCCATCCTCCATCCTTCTTTGGAATTAATACAGTCGATATTTCACATGGGCTTAAGATTTCCCTGACTAACCCTTTATCCAAAAACTCTTGGACTTGATTCTTGACCTCCTCATTCTCTCTAGGTGTCAACCTATAAGCTACTTTGTTTGGTAAACTAGCTCCTGGAATAAGGTCAATATGATGGTTCATGATCCTAATGGGTGGCAATGAGTGTGGTAATTCATCCATGACTATATCATCAAAGTTTTCTAATAGTTCCTGAATTTCTACAGGTAATTATTCTACAAAAGTATTCGTAAGGATAACTCTAGGCTTCCTCACTACAACAAAGTGTGTTTCTTTCTCCTTCTTGACATCATTCAAGAACTCCTTCCCACTCATGAGAAGTATGTTTGAACTAGCTTCTGTCTTTTTCTCTTTGTTTTCTATGGGTTACAACATATGTTTTCTACCATTGTTCTCTATGGTATAGGTATTATTCCTTCCATAATGAATAACCTTCCGATCATACTACCATGGCCTCCCCAATAAAATATGTCAGACATCCATAGGAATTACATCACACAATATTTCATCTTTGTAACCTCTTATTTTAAATTCAACTTGGCATTGTCGACTTACCATGAATTGATGTCGTTTCTGCAACCACGATACCTTATATGGCTTTAGATGTGCATTTGTCTTCAGCTCTAGCTTCTCCACCATCTTTGTGGATACTAGATTGTTAGTGCTCCCACTATCTATGATCACCTTGCAAACTCTGTCTTTCAACTTGCAAGAAGTTTTGAATATGCTTGTTCGTTGAACTGGTTCCTCTGGCTCCTTTTATGGTTTAAGAAGGATCTTCCTCATCATGAGGTTTCTTCCTCCTTATGCTACTTCTACTTCCACATGCTTCTGTGCTTCAGAAATATGTGATTCTTCGTCGTCCCTCTTTCTGTTGGGACATTCCCAAGATTTATGTCCTTGTTTTACATAGGTATAGAATTTAACCATGCCTCCTCTGGCTCTTCCTCTTCCTCTACCCCTAGAAAAAGAAATTCTTCCTCCATGCTGTCCTTCTTTAGAACTTCCACCCTTCTAATGGTGACTATGTTGTTTGTCAGCTTCAGGCCTAGACTTCTGGAACTTCTCTCTATTGATTCCCTTGCCTTTACTTGAATTTCCGCCTCTGCTTCGTTATCTTTGCTTCCTAGCCAATTTTTCTTCATCTTTCAAGGTTGCTTGATAAGAATCCTCGACTTTACTGATATCCATCATGATGATCTCCTCTTGGATGTCATATCTCAACCGATTGATCTATCTCTATGTCTTCTCATATTCATTCTCTTTTTGTCCAACACTGATGTTCAGTCGGTAAAATTATTTAGTATACTCTTTCACTGATAAACCCCTCTGTTTCAGGTTCCACAATCTTCTGTAAAGATTGATTTGGTAATCCTTCGAGATAAATTTGGCTTTCAACTTAACTACCATCCTATCCCATTTTTTAATTTTCTGCTTATCATTTCTCCTGTGTTCAGTTTGCAGTTCATCCCACCATAACCCTGCATGACCTTTTAGTATTTTCACTGCATGCTTCACCATCTTGTCTTCTTTGATATCTTCGTAATCGAAGTATTTGTCCATAGCGCGTACCGAATCTAACAATTCTTCAACTTCTAAATTGCCTTCATACATAGGTACCTCTATCCTTGCTCTGGCTCCTATCTTTGAAAAAACTTTTATCAAGTGATCTTGTGGAGTATCCTCTACGTCATGTGCTTCGTCCTCAGCTTCACTGACATCACCAATGTCTAGTGCTCTTCTCTGTGATGTTTACATGGCTTCCAACCTCATTCAAAGTCACCTCATTTATTCTTCCATTTCTTCATTTTCTTTGCGCCTTCTGGGTGGCATGATTTTCACTGCGTTACCTACAAATAGGAATTGGAAATTTATTTGATACCACAAATCATACTAACTTTCCTCCTTTCTCCTTTTGTCTGATGTCTACAAAAAAATTTAATCTCAGCTCTGATACCACTTGCTGCATCCCCCCTACTCCCCCGTAGGGCTACGCGACCTCCCAGTCTTGGATCTTCGATTCTCGAGTCAAAATAATCTTTGGAACCTTAAAGGTCCCCCTCTGTATCTAAAACATAGCCCCCCTCGACTTCTTGGTGTAGGTCTAACAACAACCTACGACCTTCCCCTTTCGCTTTGTGCGAAAACTCAAAATGTCGACATTAGATTCCTTTCAGATAAGCCCTCACCTGATATGACCTAGGGCTATGACCACGTGACTGCGGCTGCGATTATAAGTGGTCTGGAGTTAAACCACTTTTGGGCCCGCAATGCTCCTATGACCTCCATGCATCCCCTTGGCGAAACCACGGTTCAAATTGCGGCCCGCCTTCGGTTCCCTAACCTCCTCGCAACTTCTGGCCCCGCAATGACACGAGATCGTCGATCTCACGATCTGGACGATAACATACAAATCGACATTTAGAGCTACACCCTTATTATATATAGACCAAATCAACTCTCTCTGAATCAACGGTCGAGGTTCTCTTCGTAGTTCCAGACTCCGAGAGTTTGAAATATCAAACTCAACTTCATTCTGTAACTCACTCTTCTGGAGTTAGCAATCTTCGAACACTTATCCTTTCGACCAATGGCCCTACCTTCATCTAGGTGTTTGACCTTTCAGCCTAGATCAACGGTCTAAAGGCTCCTTCTCGATTGACGGTCGAGATTTCTCCCGGGGCTCCGGACTTCTAAGATTTCAAATCTCAAACCCCTCTTTCTCAATGAATTTCAACCAGAGTCTAAGATCCACTGATGTGTGTCCCTCTTGATCCAATGATCGAGGGTTACTTCGGTAGTTTACCCGGAGTTGACAGAATTGCGCGACATCTACTCCGAATCCAACGGTCTAGATATTATTTCGAGACTTCGAGTCTTTATGAGCTCGCGATATCTGACAGCCAACGCTCCTCTGGATCTAACAGTCCAGATCTCGTCAGGATTTCATGTATCATGGAGTCGAAAGACTCTTCACCTCTGTTCTCTTGATCCCTGAAATAACGAAATTCTCCTTGGACAATTAACGATCCAGATCTCTCCTCAATCAACAACTAGAATCTTCTCGCGATTTCAAATTTTGTGAGCTTCACGAATTCTCAACAACCTATTAAATTTTGAGTTAAATGATTGATTTGAAACTCTGTCATTGCTCAAATGTCATTCATCTACCTCCACACGTACATTGTTGACTTTGAAGGCGATGCTCCTGCATCAAAAATCCATGGAGGCATCATTGTAATGTGCTTAGGTGAATGCGCATAGCCCCCATGTCTCTTCTCATAGATTAGCTACCACCACTCAAGAAAGATTGTTTCATTCTGCATTTTATAGTTTCAACAAATTTCTTTATTGAATAGAAGTCAAGTTTCATTGTATTTCTATTATTGTTCAGTGTACATCTGTCTTAGTATTATATATATGTGTATCATTTTGTTCCCCTCATAAATATGGATCAACGGTATCAAAGGGGTCTACTCTTCATTTGTTTCTCTGTGCATGTCCCCAATGAGATCAGGGTATAAACAATTGTGAATCGAACTAGTTGAGCCTTTGTGAAATCAGTCTCACCGAACTCAATGGTCACCCATGGGGGAATAAAATAGAGACAATGGGGTAGGAGATCCCTTTAAATTATTGCTTGAAGAATGCCTCGCATGAAAGATGAACGAGATGATGGATAATTTTGCATAAATCCTTCGGCGACTACCAACAGGTGACGCATCTTCCTCGAGCGGAAGCGTCACCCCCTTCAAGATACAAATCAATTTTGATATTTCTATATTTAAAGGTCAAATAGATGCAAATGCGGTAGAGAAATGGTTAAACCTGATAGAAGGTTATTTTTATGTCCATAACTTTTCCAATAAAGAAACGATTACATTTGCACTCTTTAAGGTCGTCCCCCATATCAAAGATTAGTGGGAGACTTTCTTTGAGAAAAAGACAATAGAGAAATTTACATTATTTGTAGTCACATCCACTTGGAGTTTTTTCGTGGATGCTATTAAGGAACAATATTACCCTATTGGAAGTTATGACGACTTATATACAAGTTGAACCACACTTGAGCGAAAGGGACAAAAGTTCACCAATATCTTATTCTTATTTTTTATTAATATAATATTTTCCTATTTTTTATTAATAATTATAAATGGATTCCAATTTATAATATGTGATTGAAACATCATTGTAAAAAGAATAGAATTCAAATTTGGGATATAACAATAAGCCATAACATAGAATTCTAAAGACATCACAAACATACTAACTCTGTGAACTTAATAAATCAGAAAACATACTAACTCTCTAAACTTAATAAATCAGAAATTATTAATGATGGAGATATAAATGAATTCCAATTTCGAATATGTAAAAGAATAGAATTCAAATCAGAAATATAACATTAAAACCTAACATACAATTCTAATAACATCTCGGGCTACGAACATACTAACACTTCATTCCATAACAACAATACAATTTAAATTAAATTCTAACTTTTAGATCGTTTGGCCTCTTCTCCACTATTTTGGTTCTTAATGTTCAACATTTCTCGAATACATTGAACGGATTTTCCCTTTATCTTGAAATAAATTATGACAACTTTCAATCAGACAATGAATAAAAATGGCTACCCGCCCAACCTACCCTACAAGGTTAGTACCTCCAGGACACATAAGAAACGCTCAAGCCCAAGTTCCAATTGATTTTAACCATTTAAGGTCTCAGGGATGGCGACTGTTCTGAGGAACAAGGAGGTGTCTACATCCCACCAACACAATCAAGTCCAAACTAACTATGCTAAATCAACAACATCAACGATAATTAATTTCGTCAATCCATCAATCCTAATCCACAATTAAACATGGCACACGAGTAATCATTCGCATAACACATCATAGATCATATTGAATCCAAGGCACAAAGGAATTTACCAGTTATATTTGAGGCGCAAATCCCAATCGCAGTATGCAATCATCCATCATAATAAATTTTCATTTCAAGCAAGAAGACTAATATCTAAAACCATCATTCATGACATTAAATTACATTCATGCAAGAATTCAAATATCTAAACATCATACATTACATTATAATTCAGTGCGCACAAGGAGTCTAATTCCTTAACTAGTCATACATCACATTATTGAACTACGCGTGAACAGTCTATTCAATTAATCCATCATTTACACATAAACAATTCAAGACGCATGAGATATCGATTTTATTTCGCAACGCGCAAGAGAATACAATTAATAAATCAATCATAGTTCAATAATATTAAAGACACAATAGTAACCAAATTTTAATCCAATGAGGTAACATCCATATTCAATGGCGCAATAGAAAACTAGTTATTAAACCATCATATATTAACAAATTTAATGGCACAAGTAATAATTGTTAAATCAACATACATTACAGTATAATTTATTTCGCGCAACATATCTATTGTTTACAACAAGCACTCCTTACATTATAATTTATTGTGTGCAAGAAGTTTGAGGTCCACAAAAATCATTCAAAACATTATATATTTATGCACATGAGAAATCTATCATCTAGAACATCATTCCTTTCATTACTTTTCCATTTGCGCAAAAAGGGGTAGTTGGATCAATATATTTAGAGAGTAAATATGCGCTCTAAGTTCTAAGGGATGAGGGATAAACAGTAGATCCAATCATGAAATCCAACAATTATTCGATATATTACTTCAAGTAAAAGTTTAGGGGTGGTAATGATACTTTTTTTTTATGCTCCTTAAGGGAGTCTCCTTGATAGAAGTACTCCATAGAATTTAGTCATTGAGTAAAATACCTCTAATATATTTGTTGCATGGTCCTCGGGATTAATTTTATATGATCCATATTATTTAAATTGATGATGTGTTTATATTTTCCCTATTTGATCAATGGTTCATTATAAACATATAGTTGCAATGGATGATGCTTCCTCTATGGACATCATGAAGAAAATGTGTAGAGTGAAGGATAAAGATATTTTTGAATGGTTTAAACAATTGAAAAGACACTTTTGGATCATACCACAATAACAACAAAAATCATTGTAGTAAAGGATGTTATTACCTCCAGCTATCTAGTGATGTAGTGAGACTTTGTGATCGAAAACAAGTGGGTTTCCTCCGCCAAAATGCACATAAATGAAAACACAAAAAACAAGAGATAAGAGTCAAAATCGAGTGGGTATCCTCCACCAAAATAGTATGGAAATACAACACCAAAAA
>JZKD02S0429780.1:0-17800 GCA_000966675.3 Picea glauca
TTGGTGTCTATGCCCTTTTATAGAAGAGTCTCCAAGAATGACTATCATACCTTGTGTTTCTGTCCTTGAATCATTATGCCCTTTGAATCATTTTCTCTTGACAAGTAGCGAAAGCCTTGGCTTTATTATTAGTTCCAATTCACAGACCCCATGCAAATGCTAAAGGGGATTTGTTCTTAACAAGGGCCTAGATGATTATAAAAGTCTCCAAGAATGACTATCATACCTTGTGTCATGCAAATGTTGAAGGGGATTGCCACAAGGGTGGCCCCCTTTCCTTTGCTGGGAAACTATTCATTCTCATGGAATGGAGAAATGTCATTGCCCATCCCTCATTTCCATATCCTTAAGGTGCTATCGGGTTTCACATATCCTTTATTTGCCATGTCATCCACCAATGGGGTTAAGTGCCCATGATATGGAAGAGAGAAACCTTGCTAAAGTTTTGAAGAAGTGATAGAATTTAATTGACAATATAAGCAAGACCTCAAAAAGAAGGGGATTTGTTCTTAATAAGGGTCTAGATGATTAGAGAAGAGTCTCCAAGAATGACTATTATACCTTGTGTTTATGTCCTTTGAATCATTATGCCCTTTGAATAATTTTCTCGACAAGTAGCAAAAGCCTTGACTTCATTATTAGTTTGTCCTTTGAATCATTTTCTCTTGACAAATAGCTAAAGCTTTTTTTGTTTTGTTTGTTAGTTTGTCCGTGACTTTTGAGACTAGCCTGTATTTTCAATATATATTATATATAATATATATTGAAAATATGTTAAGTTTGTTAATACATTCATATAATTTATAGAACATGTGCATAACTCGTAAGTCATAACCTTGCCAATCCTCAACTTGAGTAACCCGTAACCTATAACTCATGAGTCGAATTCACATCAACTTGTGAGCAACACATAACATTGCTAGTGCATGCATCAATGCATTAGATGGCTTCATTGGTTCTTATCAATGTGGAGGCCATTCTAACAGAGCACAAAACACTTAAGGTCACACAAGTTTCACACCCTTCAAACTTAAGCAATCACCCTCCATTTGCAGTGTGTGGTGACCTGCTATGTTGACACCTTGATATTCGTTGAAATCTATGTTGAATTTGCATGAATTGGACAAATCTTAACTAGGGCTTTCAAATTCCCCTAAATTCAAACCTCAATCTTTGAATCCAATTAACCATGTGACTTCGAGTAAAACATGAATAACTAGAAAGAAACAATGTCAAATTCCTCATATTATTGTCAATTTTTTTTTGTTAATATGATCTCAAACCAAATAATAAATCATTGTTGAGTAAGCTCTTTTTATTAATATTAATAAAGTGCATAAAGCCTCTCTGGTCATTGTCCTAAATTGTTCTCATCTCTAAATAGTGGATCCCTGTTAACTTTGAGATAGCACACAAATTATTGCCTACAAAAATGTTGTTTGCTTATGCTTACCACAACCACCATGTTTTTTACATACATGTGAGTTGTTAGATCTGAAACAAAGCTTCCACCTATACAATTCAACAACCACCTTGTTATGCACATGTTCTATAAATTATATGAATGTATTAACAAACTTAACATATTTTCAATCTATATATATATATATATATATAATTTTTTTTTTAAAAGCAAAAAAGTGTAAATTTTATTAAGTAATATAAAATTTACATTCTGAAAAGTGTATATATAGATATGTATTTAATCCCAAATAAGATTCTAACTTATGTCAAGCATGAAAGACTAATAACTGTAATAACTGTTAAGAAACAATCCTCTAAGTATAGTATGATCCATCTACTTTGCTTGCTATAAGAGCCGAAGTCCATATATATATATCTATGGTCGTTAGGTTCACCCATATATATATTTCAAAATTTTCAAAATATTATAGAGTTATAATTACAATTATATAGAGTTATAATTCTAATATTTTGAAAATTTTGAAATATGTATATGGATGAATCTAATGGCGAACCTTATTCGGATTTCATCGATAAATTCGAATTTGAACAGAATTTTATTGTTTTCTGACGTGAACTCAAACTTTAACCATGTGACTTAGGCCTAATCTATGACCATGTAATTTGGGCTAACTTGAGATCAATACGTAGATAAATCAATTTGATGGAGTTTATAAGCTATTCTCTACAATAGTCATTTGTTGACATGTTGGAGTGTGATTTAAGCTAGATGGATTGTTATTGTATCTTACTTTATAGACTCATTGGTATGATTGTGACATCATTTATGGTGATTATAAAACACTTAAATTTGCTTTGTAGAGTTTATTGATGCTATTTTAGATTCATACTAATCTTGGATCTATTAATATTTTAGATTCATATTAATCTTGGATCTATTAAGTATTGAGAATGATTAAAAACACCCAAGTGCAAACCTTTAGCCACTTAAATATTGAAGATTAAAGATGGATTTATGTTAATTTTTATTTTATTTTATATTAGATATCAAATGTTGTTTTTATACATGCCTACTACAAGATATATTGTAATTGGTTGTAATTCAATTTGATTTGACTTTTATTAAAACACATTTTTTAATAAAGTTCTTCTAATGTTTTTCATATATTTGTATTAAATTGAATATATTGTAATTGGTTGCAATTCAATTTACTTTGACTTTTTTTAAAACACAATTTTTTTAACATTTTACATTTATTAAAACACGATTTTACATTTTACATTTTAAATAAAGTTCTAATGTTTTTCATATATTTGTATTAAATTGAATTTATGAAAAATAAAAATTTGTTTTTCAAAATTTTAAAATAAAATATTTCTAAAATTTTCTGATTTTTAATTGGTGGTTAATATAGAAGTGACAATTTTTATTCGGTTTGCAATATATTTGTCAGATAAAAAAATTCAATTTAAAAATATAAATGTTAAAATATGGTATAGCTCCATGTATACCTAGCATAGTTGATATACATCATTTATCTGAAAACATCATCTCTATACGAATAACCTATTAAATGGAAAATTGCGCAGGCTAGCTACAATCACCGTACCCAAAACCATTTGTTTAGATGGTAATGCCCCTAAGATTTCCAATTCAATTTTATAAAAGTTTTGTTGTCTTCGTTGGGGGTCCCATACCACAATCCGATGCCAAAACAACTCTTTTTCTAAAGTAATGATATAATCATATGCATCTATTACTGTCTTTGTATAACACAATCTTTTGATTTTTTTTTATAAACCATTTGTTTGGGAACATTTCTATTCTTTGAATGTTTTATTAAATGTACCAATAAATGGATGGATGGACATGTCCAAAAAATGCTTTGGATTTAAGCAATACCAAATCATTTTCTTTCACAACAATATTAATGCCTTGTTTTTCACTACAATTTGTGTCATAATGCTTTTACTTATAACCACATTGTTTATATCAACCTATTTAAACTAGGGACCAAGCTACATGCCTCTCGATTGTGATCTTAAAATTGAGAGCTCCATCCCAAAACAAATATTATCCGATATCTATATTCTCAATGATACGACACACTGGAAACTTATTATACATTCATAGAAATGATATCCATATTAATATGAATATAAAACAAGTTCATACAAGACATTTCATTGCTAAATATCCATTGATGGATTAGGTAGTGTTACACATCAAAATTCTTCAGTTCGATAGTGTCGCATTCTCATTGATGTAAGTGTCACACTTTTGTCGCAAGTGTCACATTCTCTTTCACTAAGCATCACATCACGAACGACACCATGAAAACACTTGCTACAACCCCTAAAACATGTTAAAAGAAGAAGCCCCATCATTTGACAGTCATAAACGAGCTCGATTTGCATTGATGAATTTTCTTTGCCTAATCCATTAGAGTAGAAGGAAGTCACTTTCTTCTTGCTGTTCATTGCAGGTATTGATTTGCGCCAAGAGTTGGATCAAGCTTGTGGATAGGAGAAACTAGGACAAACATAGTAAACAACGTACATCCTACTTTACCTTCTCCTCTCTTTTTCGATAAGAAAAATGAGTTTATAGGAATGGTAAGTGTCCAAATGATTGTTTTTGTCTTGGTATAAGGGTTAGTAATCCAAGGGAAAGTTCACCTGTCCGCAGGGGAATATTTCCATAATAGAAATTGACGACTCCACTGGATGACTTTTTCGTAAATTTAGTCTCCCAAGCCCGAAAAACGTGTAAAACAATACATGGGATAACTCTTCTAATCATGCTTGATTAGAGTGTTCCTTTTTCGTAACTAGTCTCGCGAGGCTGAAAAAGAGATGAACTATCACTCGAAAGATGCCCTTGGCAATCTTTGAATGAGTGTGAAAGGAAGCAAGATCACTTGGCAATCTTTTCATGTTTAGAGAGTCTGAAAATAGCTTAAAGGAGACTCCAAAGAGTTCATTTTTTGTATAGATTTTACGAGTCCGAAAAAGAAATAAAAGTGTACCCGATAACCTATTCTCACGTATTTATGAGCATGAGAAAGAACAAAGACTAAGCTCGGTAGCTTATTCTCATGTATTTACGAGCACGAGAAAGAATAAATACTAAGCTCGTTCTAGAAAAATACTACTACGTTACGATGAGAATGACCTTTGAATGAGGATCACTCCTAGTAGCGTGTCTCTCTAGAGGTAGTTTTCCCTGAACTTCTTTGGTAGAAGTTGGCAGTTTTTCTCCAGCATGATGTCCAGAGGCTGGGTGGGGGAAGTTGGCGGTTTTCATCTATTTGGGTGGGGGAAAAATTGAAGGAAATAAGCCAAGTATATTAGATGATAACTTTAAGAAGAAACTTACAATCTTTAGATGATGTTGTACCATCCTCTTCAAGTCCTCCTCATCCAACCCTTGCTCGAAAGATCCACAATTAAAATAACAATGTTTTGTTGATTTTCTCCTCCTTTGTTTACCATGGGAATCAATTGTAATCGAAGGATCATAGACCGTTACCACTAGAATTCATTGATATTAAAACATTACAACAATTCCTAGTGCATCGATTCTTTAGTTATTACATGATACAAGAGTTTAGATCCTTTCATATTGGCGTCCTTTTTTCCACTTATGTACAGTTTGGATAGACAAAATATATAAATACATGATAACCCACTAAAGACGACATTCCATTGCCTCAATTTTGTTTCCTTTGTCAAACTCATAATACCCATAGGCGCCTGTAGGTAGCTCAAGAGCTTCTTTGGGTAGTGAGTCTGCCTTTGTGTTGTCTTCATGAATGGTGTGAAGGAAATACATATTTTCAAAGGCTCTAAAATTGAGCTTGATGTCTCTCATAATGGTTTCTATGAGTTGGTTTTGGATGGAGGCTTTAGCCATGGCCCAATCAATCACGATTTTGAGTCCCCAAACACCTGCAAGGTTCTGATACTTTTTTCTTTAGCCACTTCTAGGAGAGTCCACAAGGCAGTCAATTCTGCTATGCTGTTAGTCCCTCCTCCAGGTGCATATCTGATGTGGATATAGTGATTGGAGTTGAGGTACATAACCACTCCCACTCCACATCGAGGGGAGTGACCTTGGCATGCGCCATCAAAAAAGCCCCACGGATAAGAGGGATCAATGGTTGGAGGGATTGGGGATATTTTCTTTTGAGTAGTAGGGTCCTCCTTGTATTCGGAAGCCATGCTAATTGTGATCGTCACTATAATATATGGAGGAATAGTATTATCTTTAAAAATTGCATTATTACGTGCCCACCAAATGTTAGAGACCAGTATGCCCGACAACCTTGCATACAGAGAAACAGATCTATCTTGGATCCAAGACCTCTAACACTCTTCCAGAGAAATCTTATTCCATATTCTCTAAGCCTTGAGATTTTCTTCAATTGTTGTGGTGCCCTGGCTTGCATAAGGGAAAGAGATGAACAAATGAGTGACTGTTTCAGAGTCTTCTTTACAAAGAGGACATCTGTTAGGGCCACACCATCCTCTTTTCTGACCGTTCGCCCAAGTTAATAATTTGTTGTTCAAAGCAAGCCAAAGAGTGATTTTGCATCTGGTTGGGAAATTGTGCTTCCACAAAGGCTTCCACCACCAGGATGCAAAAACTTCCTCTCGACTCTCAAACCATGCTTTATAGCCTAATTTCATCGAGAAGCAACCATTTTTGGGATTAAGGGACTAGGTCAAGGAGTCTTCAATCTCCTCGTCTAGAGAGATGAAGTTTTCACCAAGAAGGCTCACATAAGAGTTCCACTCCTCTTAAATCGTCAGGGAGCTCAAGGAGTCTGCATTCTTCGACCCCATTCATACTCTAGGATGAGGGAATACTATGCAAGAATCATATAAAGTGTGTATATCATTATCATGCAAGAAATTAGGCAGCTGAGGAGATAGTCGAAACCTCTCTCCCACACCTAGCCAAGGATCAACACCAATTATAACATTCTTTCCATTCCCTATTCGCCAAGCCATCCAATTGCCTATCAATGGGAAGGATTCTACCAGGGCCTTCTAGACAATAGATCCATTTGGTGACTTTAGGGGGGGAGCAGAACCAGTCTACCAGCGAAAGAGAGGGAAAACATTTAGAATTCATTATTTGGGTCCATAACGAAGAACATTGAGTCACGCGCTAGAGGTTATGTCCGGATAAGGCTTTGGAGAAAGAGCGGACGTCCTTCAGACCCCACCCCCTTGCTTCCTTAGGATCTACAATGAACCGCCAGGAAGCAAGATGAAATCCTCCTATCTCTTTGTGTCCAAACCATAAGAAGCAAGAGCATACCCTTTGAATTTTGTCCAAGACTCCTTTAGGGATTACAACTATTGAATTCCAATATACCATAATACTTTCCAATACCGACTTGACAAGAACTAAACGACCTCCTCTCAAGAGCATTCTATTGGCCCAAACAGATATTCAAGCTTCCACCTTTCTTATTAACCCTGCCCGATCTTCCTTTTTGTAACAATCGGGTTTAAGGTTAAATCCAAGATATTTAATACCTTCATTTAATTGGCATCTTCTAGCTAGAAAAAGATTAGTGAAAGTAGCCTCCTCGACTTCTGAACAATGATTCAGAAGTAGGTCTGATTTCTCTAGATTAATCTTCATTCCTATAGCTATGCAAAGAAGAGTCATAATATTTTTTAAGGTCGAAAGATCCCTTAAGGAAACATAGAAGCCTACAAAGATGCCCTCAACAAACAACAAGTGGGAGACTGATTCAGTTTTTGAGACTTTGGTTCCTCTTAAGGTTCCAATAGAATGGGCATCCTTAATCATTCTACTTAGGGCCTCCGCTACCAAGAGAAAAAGAAAGGGCGAAAGAGGGAAACCTTGGCAGAGCCCCCTTGACGGCCCGAAGAAAGTAGAGGGCGAGCCGTTAATGAGTACTGCAAAGGGAACGCTCTAAATGCAGCCCATGATCCAGTTTACTGAAACCACATTCATTCCCATATGGATAAGGACTAGACGCAAGAAGGTCTAGTCAACCCTGTCAGGCCTTCGAGATATCCAACTTAAGAATGGTCGCTTTTGGGTTTCTTTTTTTTACCGAGTTCATGACTTCTTGAGCAATTGCTACAACATCACGAATTTTCCTATTGAAGAGAAACCTGAACTACTCTTCCCCAATGATCTCACTAAGTATTGGTTTGAGCCTTTTAGAAATGATCTTAGCAATCGATTTATAGATCACATTGTAGCAAGAAATGGGGCGAAAATCCTTGAACAAAGCAACTTCTTGGTTTTTTGGAATTAGACAAATAAAGGTANTAGGCCTAATCTATGACCATGTAATTTGGGCTAACTTGAGATCAATACGTAGATAAATCAATTTGATGGAGTTTATAAGCTATTCTCTACAATAGTCATTTGTTGACATGTTGGAAGTGTGATTTAAGCTAGATGGATTGTTATGATATCTTACTTTATAGACTCATTGGTATGATTGTGACATCATCTATGGTGATTATAACAACATTTAAATTTGCTTTGTAGAGTTTATTGATGCTATTTTAGATTCATACTAATCTTGGATCTATTAAGCATTGAGAAGGATTAAAAACACCCAAGTGCAAACCTTTAGCCACTTAAATATTGAGGATTAAAGATGGATTTATGTTAATTTTTTATTTTATATTAGATATCAAATGTTGTTTTTATACCTGCCTACTACAAGATATTGGTTGGAATTCAATTTGATTTGACTTTTATTAAAACACATTTTTTTAATAAAGTTGTTCTAATGTTTTTCATATATTTGTATTAAATTGAATATATTGTAATTTGGTTGGAATTCAATTTGATTTGACTTTTATTAAAACACATTTTTTTAATAAAGTTGTTCTAATGTTTTTCATATATTTGTATTAAATTGAATATATTGTAATTGGTTGCAATTCAATTTACTTTGACTTTTTTTAAAACACAATTTTTTTAACATTTTACATTTATTAAAACACGATTTTACATTTTACATTTTAAATAAAGTTCTAATGTTTTTCATATATTTGTATTAAATTGAATTTATGAAAAATAAAAATTTGTTTTTCAAAATTTTAAAATAAAATATTTCTAAAATTTTCTGATTTTTAATTGGTGGTTAATATAGAAGTGACAATTTTTATTCGGTTTGCAATATATTTGTCAGATAAAAAAATTCAATTTAAAAATATAAATGTTAAAATATGGTATAGCTCCATGTATACCTAGCATAGTTGATATACATCATTTATCTGAAAACATCATCTCTATACGAATAACCTATTAAATGGAAAATTGCGCAGGCTAGCTACAATCACCGTACCCAAAACCATTTGTTTAGATGGTAATGCCCCTAAGATTTCCAATTCAATTTTATAAAAGTTTTGTTGTCTTCGTTGGGGGTCCCATACCACAATCCGATGCCAAAACAACTCTTTTTCTAAAGTAATGATATAATCATATGCATCTATTACTGTCTTTGTATAACACAATCTTTTGATTTTTTTTTATAAACCATTTGTTTGGGAACATTTCTATTCTTTGAATGTTTTATTAAATGTACCAATAAATGGATGGATGGACATGTCCAAAAAATGCTTTGGATTTAAGCAATACCAAATCATTTTCTTTCACAACAATATTAATGCCTTGTTTTTCACTACAATTTGTGTCATAATGCTTTTACTTATAACCACATTGTTTATATCAACCTATTTAAACTAGGGACCAAGCTACATGCCTCTCGATTGTGATCTTAAAATTGAGAGCTCCATCCCAAAACAAATATTATCCGATATCTATATTCTCAATGATACGACACACTGGAAACTTATTATACATTCATAGAAATGATATCCATATTAATATGAATATAAAACAAGTTCATACAAGACATTTCATTGCTAAATATCCATTGATGGATTAGGTAGTGTTACACATCAAAATTCTTCAGTTCGATAGTGTCGCATTCTCATTGATGTAAGTGTCACACTTTTGTCGCAAGTGTCACATTCTCTTTCACTAAGCATCACATCACGAACGACACCATGAAAACACTTGCTACAACCCCTAAAACATGTTAAAAGAAGAAGCCCCATCATTTGACAGTCATAAACGAGCTCGATTTGCATTGATGAATTTTCTTTGCCTAATCCATTAGAGTAGAAGGAAGTCACTTTCTTCTTGCTGTTCATTGCAGGTATTGATTTGCGCCAAGAGTTGGATCAAGCTTGTGGATAGGAGAAACTAGGACAAACATAGTAAACAACGTACATCCTACTTTACCTTCTCCTCTCTTTTTCGATAAGAAAAATGAGTTTATAGGAATGGTAAGTGTCCAAATGATTGTTTTTGTCTTGGTATAAGGGTTAGTAATCCAAGGGAAAGTTCACCTGTCCGCAGGGGAATATTTCCATAATAGAAATTGACGACTCCACTGGATGACTTTTTCGTAAATTTAGTCTCCCAAGCCCGAAAAACGTGTAAAACAATACATGGGATAACTCTTCTAATCATGCTTGATTAGAGTGTTCCTTTTTCGTAACTAGTCTCGCGAGGCTGAAAAAGAGATGAACTATCACTCGAAAGATGCCCTTGGCAATCTTTGAATGAGTGTGAAAGGAAGCAAGATCACTTGGCAATCTTTTCATGTTTAGAGAGTCTGAAAATAGCTTAAAGGAGACTCCAAAGAGTTCATTTTTTGTATAGATTTTACGAGTCCGAAAAAGAAATAAAAGTGTACCCGATAACCTATTCTCACGTATTTATGAGCATGAGAAAGAACAAAGACTAAGCTCGGTAGCTTATTCTCATGTATTTACGAGCACGAGAAAGAATAAATACTAAGCTCGTTCTAGAAAAATACTACTACGTTACGATGAGAATGACCTTTGAATGAGGATCACTCCTAGTAGCGTGTCTCTCTAGAGGTAGTTTTCCCTGAACTTCTTTGGTAGAAGTTGGCAGTTTTTCTCCAGCATGATGTCCAGAGGCTGGGTGGGGGAAGTTGGCGGTTTTCATCTATTTGGGTGGGGGAAAAATTGAAGGAAATAAGCCAAGTATATTAGATGATAACTTTAAGAAGAAACTTACAATCTTTAGATGATGTTGTACCATCCTCTTCAAGTCCTCCTCATCCAACCCTTGCTCGAAAGATCCACAATTAAAATAACAATGTTTTGTTGATTTTCTCCTCCTTTGTTTACCATGGGAATCAATTGTAATCGAAGGATCATAGACCGTTACCACTAGAATTCATTGATATTAAAACATTACAACAATTCCTAGTGCATCGATTCTTTAGTTATTACATGATACAAGAGTTTAGATCCTTTCATATTGGCGTCCTTTTTTCCACTTATGTACAGTTTGGATAGACAAAATATATAAATACATGATAACCCACTAAAGACGACATTCCATTGCCTCAATTTTGTTTCCTTTGTCAAACTCATAATACCCATAGGCGCCTGTAGGTAGCTCAAGAGCTTCTTTGGGTAGTGAGTCTGCCTTTGTGTTGTCTTCATGAATGGTGTGAAGGAAATACATATTTTCAAAGGCTCTAAAATTGAGCTTGATGTCTCTCATAATGGTTTCTATGAGTTGGTTTTGGATGGAGGCTTTAGCCATGGCCCAATCAATCACGATTTTGAGTCCCCAAACACCTGCAAGGTTCTGATACTTTTTTCTTTAGCCACTTCTAGGAGAGTCCACAAGGCAGTCAATTCTGCTATGCTGTTAGTCCCTCCTCCAGGTGCATATCTGATGTGGATATAGTGATTGGAGTTGAGGTACATAACCACTCCCACTCCACATCGAGGGGAGTGACCTTGGCATGCGCCATCAAAAAAGCCCCACGGATAAGAGGGATCAATGGTTGGAGGGATTGGGGATATTTTCTTTTGAGTAGTAGGGTCCTCCTTGTATTCGGAAGCCATGCTAATTGTGATCGTCACTATAATATATGGAGGAATAGTATTATCTTTAAAAATTGCATTATTACGTGCCCACCAAATGTTAGAGACCAGTATGCCCGACAACCTTGCATACAGAGAAACAGATCTATCTTGGATCCAAGACCTCTAACACTCTTCCAGAGAAATCTTATTCCATATTCTCTAAGCCTTGAGATTTTCTTCAATTGTTGTGGTGCCCTGGCTTGCATAAGGGAAAGAGATGAACAAATGAGTGACTGTTTCAGAGTCTTCTTTACAAAGAGGACATCTGTTAGGGCCACACCATCCTCTTTTCTGACCGTTCGCCCAAGTTAATAATTTGTTGTTCAAAGCAAGCCAAAGAGTGATTTTGCATCTGGTTGGGAAATTGTGCTTCCACAAAGGCTTCCACCACCAGGATGCAAAAACTTCCTCTCGACTCTCAAACCATGCTTTATAGCCTAATTTCATCGAGAAGCAACCATTTTTGGGATTAAGGGACTAGGTCAAGGAGTCTTCAATCTCCTCGTCTAGAGAGATGAAGTTTTCACCAAGAAGGCTCACATAAGAGTTCCACTCCTCTTAAATCGTCAGGGAGCTCAAGGAGTCTGCATTCTTCGACCCCATTCATACTCTAGGATGAGGGAATACTATGCAAGAATCATATAAAGTGTGTATATCATTATCATGCAAGAAATTAGGCAGCTGAGGAGATAGTCGAAACCTCTCTCCCACACCTAGCCAAGGATCAACACCAATTATAACATTCTTTCCATTCCCTATTCGCCAAGCCATCCAATTGCCTATCAATGGGAAGGATTCTACCAGGGCCTTCTAGACAATAGATCCATTTGGTGACTTTAGGGGGGGAGCAGAACCAGTCTACCAGCGAAAGAGAGGGAAAACATTTAGAATTCATTATTTGGGTCCATAACGAAGAACATTGAGTCACGCGCTAGAGGTTATGTCCGGATAAGGCTTTGGAGAAAGAGCGGACGTCCTTCAGACCCCACCCCCTTGCTTCCTTAGGATCTACAATGAACCGCCAGGAAGCAAGATGAAATCCTCCTATCTCTTTGTGTCCAAACCATAAGAAGCAAGAGCATACCCTTTGAATTTTGTCCAAGACTCCTTTAGGGATTACAACTATTGAATTCCAATATACCATAATACTTTCCAATACCGACTTGACAAGAACTAAACGACCTCCTCTCAAGAGCATTCTATTGGCCCAAACAGATATTCAAGCTTCCACCTTTCTTATTAACCCTGCCCGATCTTCCTTTTTGTAACAATCGGGTTTAAGGTTAAATCCAAGATATTTAATACCTTCATTTAATTGGCATCTTCTAGCTAGAAAAAGATTAGTGAAAGTAGCCTCCTCGACTTCTGAACAATGATTCAGAAGTAGGTCTGATTTCTCTAGATTAATCTTCATTCCTATAGCTATGCAAAGAAGAGTCATAATATTTTTTAAGGTCGAAAGATCCCTTAAGGAAACATAGAAGCCTACAAAGATGCCCTCAACAAACAACAAGTGGGAGACTGATTCAGTTTTTGAGACTTTGGTTCCTCTTAAGGTTCCAATAGAATGGGCATCCTTAATCATTCTACTTAGGGCCTCCGCTACCAAGAGAAAAAGAAAGGGCGAAAGAGGGAAACCTTGGCAGAGCCCCCTTGACGGCCCGAAGAAAGTAGAGGGCGAGCCGTTAATGAGTACTGCAAAGGGAACGCTCTAAATGCAGCCCATGATCCAGTTTACTGAAACCACATTCATTCCCATATGGATAAGGACTAGACGCAAGAAGGTCTAGTCAACCCTGTCAGGCCTTCGAGATATCCAACTTAAGAATGGTCGCTTTTGGGTTTCTTTTTTTTACCGAGTTCATGACTTCTTGAGCAATTGCTACAACATCACGAATTTTCCTATTGAAGAGAAACCTGAACTACTCTTCCCCAATGATCTCACTAAGTATTGGTTTGAGCCTTTTAGAAATGATCTTAGCAATCGATTTATAGATCACATTGTAGCAAGAAATGGGGCGAAAATCCTTGAACAAAGCAACTTCTTGGTTTTTTGGAATTAGACAAATAAAGGTATAATTTAGGGGCCCAAAAACCTTTCCTTCACACTGGATTCCCTTACAATCAACATAAGATCTTCTTTGAGGATATCATAAAAGGACTTGTAAAACTCTACCGTGAAACCATCAGGTCCAAGGATTTTCCCATTTTGCATAGAGGAGAGAGCCGCTCCGCGCTCTTCTTTCGAGACTTCGTTGGTGAGGGATGAATTCATGTCTTCGATGAAGGTTGTGGGGAAATTTTGAACTACTTCTAGAATCTCCTGAATTGGGCATCCGACAAGTTCGAAGAAGAGATTGCTAAAATAACTTACACTTTTTTCAACTTTGTTGGGGAAAGAGCTTACCAGTTCGTTGTTCCCATCTTTAATTTCCCATATAATATTTATATTCCTTTTATAATTTGCATATTGACAGAAAAATTTCGTATTATTGTCTCCATTCTTAATCCATATCACCACGCTTTTCTGTTTGCACTCTTGTTTTTCTTCTTTGAGCCATTTGAATTTCAAGTTCTCCATATTTTTAAGTTCCTTTAATTGACCACTAGAATGGTGGCCTTCGTCTAGGACCTGGTAGAGAGCCTTAATTTTTTCTCCAGTTTCCATTAAAGACGTTGATCTTCTTTCCTTCCAGATGGGAACCCATTTCTTAATGGCCACTTTTAGTAGTTTTAGATTCGAGACAAATAACTTTATTATCGGTTCTGGGCTATGAGGATTCATCTTGACCCACGATTCAGTTACCATATTTCTGAATTTCTCCTCTTCTAACCACACTTTGCTCACTTTTAGAGGGGTCAGAGGTGATTCCGGGGAGCAATTCCAATGAAGGGAGATAAGACGATGGTCCAATACCCCTCCTACTTCTACCAGAGATTTAAATATAATATTTGAGTGTAAAAGGGATTTGGAAACCAAGAATCGATATAGGTGCTTTGAAACTTCCTCATCCCATGTACGAAAGTTCCTCTAGGTTGGAGCTAGTTTAACGGGTTCCAAGTGTACTAGCTTCAAACCGTCCAATAGGGCTGAGAAAAATACCCTTTGTCGGTCTTCCCTAGGGTTAGGCCCCTAGATCTCTCTCAAGGATAAGGTAAAATTCAAATCACCTATGACAATCAAAAGGGGGTGTGAGAAGACACCTGCATGTTTAAGTTCTTCCTAGAATGAGACCCGGTCAGAATAAGGGCCATAGATGTTAATGATAGAGAAAGCAAAATCTAGATATTTATGCTTAACTTTTACAAAAATAGAGGTCCTGAACGATGAGGATGTTAAGGCCATGAAATCCGAGCTCCACCCTATAATTAGGCCACCTAACATACCCTCCACATCTAAGGAGATTAAAGACCAATCCTTGAGCCATTTACTAAACAAGCTCCTCACGTTTTCTCCATTGCTCATAGTTTCTTAGATAAAAATGATATCAAGGATTCAAGGCTTAAACTATGAAGCAAGTGCTTGAGGGCCAATTGTTTCAGGGGCCCCCATACCCATCTACAGTTGAAGGAAAGAATAGTCATTTGGTTCTTGGGGGAAGGGCTGAGATTGGTCTAAGGGCCTTTTTGATGGTAGCTTACGTTCCTTTTCTTATTTCTTTTACAACTTTCTCTTTGGCAAGAGATAAATGGGACTTTCTTCTCACTTGGGAGGGGGGAGGGGGGTCAAGGGATAGGCCTCCTCTTGAATCCTCCAAACAAGAAGACACGGAGATAGAATGAAGATCATACTTCTTAGAAAAAAGGGAGGAAGAGTCTGAGGGCCTCTAGGGAGAAGAGCGGAGGCAAGGATGAATGGGAGGGGGCGAGTCCTTAGTTTTAATGATTGCAACTATGTGAGACATTATCCAACTTACAAAACTATGAGGTGTGGATCATTGCAACTATGTGAAGTCTTTCTCTCAAATTAANTCCAATAGAATGGGCATCCTTAATCATTCTACTTAGGGCCTCCGCTACCAAGAGAAAAATAAAGGGCGAAAGAGGGCAACCTTGGCAGAGCCCCCTTGATGGCCCGAAGAAAGTAGAGGGCAAGCTGTTAATGAGTACTGCAAAGGGAACGCTCTAAATGCAGCCCGTGATCCATTTTACTGAAACCACATTCATTCCCATATGGATAAGGACTAGATGCAGGAAGGTCTAGTCAACCCCGTTAGGCCTTCGAGATATCCAACTTAAGAATGGTCGCTTGTGGGTTTCTTTTTTTTACCGAGTTCATGACTTCTTGAGCAATTGCTACAACATCACGAATTTTCCTATTTAAGAGAAACCTGAACTACTCTTCCCCAATGATCTCACTAAGTATTGGTTTGATCCTTTTAGAAATGATCTTAGCAATCGATTTATAGATCACATTGTAGCAAGAAATGGGGCGAAAATCCTTGAACAAAGCAACTTCTTGGTTTTTTGGAATTAGACAAATAAAGGTATAATTTAGGGGCCCAAAAACCTTTCCTTCACACTGGATTCCCTTACAATCAACATAAGATCTTCTTTGAGGATATCATAAAAGGACTTGTAAAACTCTACCGTGAAACCATCAGGTCCAAGGATTTTCCCATTTTGCATAGAGGAGAGAGCCGCTCCGCGCTCTTCTTTCGAGACTTCGTTGGTGAGGGATGAATTCATGTCTTCGATGAAGGTTGTGGGGAAATTTTGAACTACTTCTAGAATCTCCTGAATTGGGCATCCGACAAGTTCGAAGAAGAGATTGCTAAAATAACTTACACTTTTTTCAACTTTGTTGGGGAAAGAGCTTACCAGTTCGTTGTTCCCATCTTTAATTTCCCATATAATATTTATATTCCTTTTATAATTTGCATATTGACAGAAAAATTTCGTATTATTGTCTCCATTCTTAATCCATATCACCACGCTTTTCTGTTTGCACTCTTGTTTTTCTTCTTTGAGCCATTTGAATTTCAAGTTCTCCATATTTTTAAGTTCCTTTAATTGACCACTAGAATGGTGGCCTTCGTCTAGGACCTGGTAGAGAGCCTTAATTTTTTCTCCAGTTTCCATTAAAGACGTTGATCTTCTTTCCTTCCAGATGGGAACCCATTTCTTAATGGCCACTTTTAGTAGTTTTAGATTCGAGACAAATAACTTTATTATCGGTTCTGGGCTATGAGGATTCATCTTGACCCACGATTCAGTTACCATATTTCTGAATTTCTCCTCTTCTAACCACACTTTGCTCACTTTTAGAGGGGTCAGAGGTGATTCCGGGGAGCAATTCCAATGAAGGGAGATAAGACGATGGTCCAATACCCCTCCTACTTCTACCAGAGATTTAAATATAATATTTGAGTGTAAAAGGGATTTGGAAACCAAGAATCGATATAGGTGCTTTGAAACTTCCTCATCCCATGTACGAAAGTTCCTCTAGGTTGGAGCTAGTTTAACGGGTTCCAAGTGTACTAGCTTCAAACCGTCCAATAGGGCTGAGAAAAATACCCTTTGTCGGTCTTCCCTAGGGTTAGGCCCCTAGATCTCTCTCAAGGATAAGGTAAAATTCAAATCACCTATGACAATCAAAAGGGGGTGTGAGAAGACACCTGCATGTTTAAGTTCTTCCTAGAATGAGACCCGGTCAGAATAAGGGCCATAGATGTTAATGATAGAGAAAGCAAAATCTAGATATTTATGCTTAACTTTTACAAAAATAGAGGTCCTGAACGATGAGGATGTTAAGGCCATGAAATCCGAGCTCCACCCTATAATTAGGCCACCTAACATACCCTCCACATCTAAGGAGATTAAAGACCAATCCTTGAGCCATTTACTAAACAAGCTCCTCACGTTTTCTCCATTGCTCATAGTTTCTTAGATAAAAATGATATCAAGGATTCAAGGCTTAAACTATGAAGCAAGTGCTTGAGGGCCAATTGTTTCAGGGGCCCCCATACCCATCTACAGTTGAAGGAAAGAATAGTCATTTGGTTCTTGGGGGAAGGGCTGAGATTGGTCTAAGGGCCTTTTTGATGGTAGCTTACGTTCCTTTTCTTATTTCTTTTACAACTTTCTCTTTGGCAAGAGATAAATGGGACTTTCTTCTCACTTGGGAGGGGGGAGGGGGGTCAAGGGATAGGCCTCCTCTTGAATCCTCCAAACAAGAAGACACGGAGATAGAATGAAGATCATACTTCTTAGAAAAAAGGGAGGAAGAGTCTGAGGGCCTCTAGGGAGAAGAGCGGAGGCAAGGATGAATGGGAGGGGGCGAGTCCTTAGTTTTAATGATTGCAACTATGTGAGACATTATCCAACTTACAAAACTATGAGGTGTGGATCATTGCAACTATGTGAAGTCTTTCTCTCAAATTAA
>JZKD02S0429791.1:4650-17800 GCA_000966675.3 Picea glauca
ATTATTGTAAAAATGCCTCCAGAGCCTCATTGTATCCATCTTCTTGCGAATGCGAGTAGCCGTCACATCTCTTCTCAGAGATAAGCTGCCACCATTCTAGCGAGTCTTTCACTCTATATTTTTATAGTCTCTGTACATTTCGTTCATTAATAGAAATCGTGTATTACTGTATCTCTGTGTTATGGTTGCATCTCTGATATATTTCTGTTATATTACTGTATATACGTGATATCTCTGTGCATTTCTTTATTATATCTCCGCTCTCATTTCGTGCCGAAAATAATCCGGATCACACATAGTCTGCCGAGAAGGATTATTAGTAGACCCAATTAAAGTAGTGGTCATTGTGAATATGCTGCCACCCACAAGTTCTAAACAACTTCTCTCCACACTTGGACACACAGGGTACTATCTCCGGTTCATACAAAGATATGCCAACATTATTTCACCTCTGGAAAACCTCCTGAAAAAGGATGAAACGTTTGGATGGAATCCCGAGTGTGACAAAGCATTCAAAATAATTAAGGAAAAACTCATCACAACATTGATTCTGATATTTCCAAATTGGGAGAAATAATTTCACGTCGATGTGGATGCTTCAGGGATTTCCTTAGGAGCTATTTTAACACAACCAAGAGATGGAGCTATGGATCACCCCATATATTTTGCAAGTCAGAAGTTGTCGCAAGCAAAGAAAAACTATACAACGACCAAATGGGAAGGCATAGCAATCATCTACGCTTTACAAAAANCACGAGTGCTAAACAACTTCTCTCCACACTTGGACACACAGGGTACTATCGCCGGTTCATACGAAGATATGCCAACATTATTTCACCTCTGAAAAACCTCTTGAAAAAGGCTGAAACGTTCGGATGGAATCCCGAGTGTGACAAAGCATTCAAAATAATTAAGGAAAAACTCACCACAACGTCGATTCTGATATTTCCAAATTGGGAGAAAGAATTTCACGTCGATGTGGATGCTTCAGGGATTGCGTTAGGAGCTATTTTAATGCAACCAAGAGATGGAGCTATGGATCACCCCATATATTTTGAAAGTCAGAAGCTGTCACAAGCAAAACACAACTATACAACGACCGAATGGGAAGGCTTAGCAATGATCTATGCTTTACAAAAATTTAGAAATTATCTGTTAGGATCTCATTTCAAATTCTTTACTGATCATTCAACACTAAAATACCTAGTTAATAAACTTGTGTTGGAAGGAAGAATTTGCAGATGGTTGTTGTTATTTCAGGAATTTTCTTTTGAAGTCATCTTCAAGAAAAGATGATGCAATGTCAGACCTGACCATCTATCCATACTAGAGTTAGGAGAAAGTGGTGGAGCAGTCAATGATCAGCTCCCAGATGCACATTTTTTTAGGATCAAGGCAATTCCAGAATACCTGGAGGACATAACAACGTTTCTCAACACAGGGGCCTGCCCTGAAAATATTCCGCAACTCAGATATGCCATATGGTTGTCAGAGCAGCAGATTACCAGCTGATAGTCAAACAACTGTATAAAATAGGGCTAGATAGTATCCTCAGGCACTGTGTCCTAGATCATGAAAGGAAGGATATACTCTGGGAATGCCATAACAAAATTGTAGGAGGACACGTAGGAGGAAAGGCAACGACACAAAAATCTCTACAGGCAAGATGTTGGTGGGAAACACTTTTCAAGGATGCAAAAGCATACGTTAGATCATGCAAAATTTGTCAATGGGTGGGCAAACCATCACGCTGAGATGAATTAACACTTCAACCGGTTGGAGATCTATAGGCATTTGAGAAATGGGCAGTTGACTTCATTGGGCCCATCAAGCCCACAACCAAACATTCGAAGGCAAGGTACATCATTACCGAAACCGACTACCTTACTCGCTGGGCCAAATTAACAATGGTATGGGACTATTCGATGGATATGGATTCTAGGTTCATTTTCGAGAATATCATTACCCGCTTCGGATGTCCAAGGATCCTAACCAACGATCAGGGAGCTCACTTCATTAGCAACACTATAACAACACTTACTACTAAATTTTTGATTTAACATCACAAGAGAAGTCCTTATCACCCACAGACCAACAGAACAGTTGAAGCCTTCAACAAAATCTTGGAAAAGGGGCTAACAAAGGTATGTTATGCAAACTGAGAGGACTGGGATGAGAGAGTTCCAATGGTATTATGGGCATACATGACAACTACAAAGAAACTACATAGATATACATTGTTCCAGTTGGTTTACATAAAAGAGGCAGTGGTGCCCGCAGAGTTCATCACACCAATTTTGTACATTGCACAAGCCACATGTATGACAGACAAAGAATCAATGGCATAGAGACTTGTGGAGTTACAATAACTCGACGAAACCAGATTTATAGCCAATTTCCATCAATCGATTGAAAAGGAAAGGAAAAACAATTGGCATGATCGACACATCAAGACCAAGGTATTTACACAAGGATACAAAGTGCTACTCTATGATAACCGATACCAGAGGCACCCTAGCAAGCTACACATGCATTGGTTGGGACCCTTCATAATGGTAGAAATATGACCATCAGGAGCAGTCCGACTTGCGCAACTAGATGGTATGCTACGACCAGGATGGGTGAACGACGCTAGCCTGAAACCATACCTATATCGAAACTGAGAACAATGGGATTCACTCCAATCCAACAAAGCTTGTACAATAGTTAAATTTGAGTTTTGTTTTCTTTCTAGAATTTTGTAAATTCAGTTAATAGTATCCATGCACATAGTATTGCACCACAATACATAGTTTATCTATTTTGTTTAAGTGTTGGTTGATACAGAATTAACGACCTAGCAATATAGAACCTGAAGCATGAAAAAAATCCAGTAATATCTGACGTTAAGGATGACAGGGACAACCCTTGTGGTCGGAGGCGCCCTGAATCCAAATCTAATTAGAGTTAAAATTAACGCACACCCAGTCTATTCAAAACCATTGTTACTAGTCTGACACCTCGAATGTCACCCATTAAGCCATAAAGCCTCATTATATAAAGATTCCATCAAACTTCACGCCGAGACACCCACCCGTCAAATAGAAAGGTCTCAATTTGGCCACGTCCCTATTCCACTCAAACGAGTAAATAATCAAATAACCCAATTGGATTCCCTTGATTAAACTGTCTCGTTGGACAACTCACACCCTGTCGCATTCATCCTGTCATTATAAGGAGCATTTATTGTTAAAACTTACCTGTTAAAGACAGACAAAAGACTCTTAGAACTTAGCCGAGAATGTATTGTTTCTATAACTGAGCATAGTTATTTCCACACGCAATGCTATGAACTAGTAAGGACCTTTGAAAAAGTCGAAGACATAGCCTAGACGTGCAAATGACGAGAGCTACAGTAAGCCGAAGTGCCATGTCGAAAGAAGCAGTACCAGACGAGATCTGGAATCCTCGAGTCAAGAACATAGGAGGCCTCAAAGGGAAGATAGAGCACATCAAGCTGCTTAACCTTGACCTCACANGGTTCATACAAAGATATGCCAACATTATTTCACCTCTGGAAAACCTCCTGAAAAAGGATGAAACGTTTGGATGGAATCCCGAGTGTGACAAAGCATTCAAAATAATTAAGGAAAAACTCATCACAACATTGATTCTGATATTTCCAAATTGGGAGAAATAATTTCACGTCGATGTGGATGCTTCAGGGATTTCCTTAGGAGCTATTTTAACACAACCAAGAGATGGAGCTATGGATCACCCCATATATTTTGCAAGTCAGAAGTTGTCGCAAGCAAAGAAAAACTATACAACGACCAAATGGGAAGGCATAGCAATCATCTACGCTTTACAAAAATTTAGACATTATCTGTTAGGATCTCATTTCAAATTCTTTACTGATCATTCAACACTAAAATACCTAGTTAATAAACCTGTGTTGGAAGGAAGAATTTGCAGATGGTTGTTGTTATTTTAGGAATTTTCTTTTGAAGTCATCTTCAAGACAAGATGATGCAATGTCAGACCTGACCATCTATCCATACTAGAGTTAGGAGAAAGTGGCGGAGCAGTCAATGATTAGCTCCCAGATGCACATTTTTTTAGGATCGAGGCAATTCCAGAATACCTGGAGGACATAACAACCTTTCTCAACACAGGGACCTGCCCTGAAAATATTCTGCAACTCAGATATGCCATATGGTCGTCAGAGAAGCAAATTACCAGCTGATAGTCGAACAACTGTATAAACTAGGGCTAGACAGTATCCTCAGGCACTGTGTCCTAGATCATGAAAGGCAAGATATACTCTGGGAATGCCATAACAAAATTGTAGGAGGACACGTAGGAGGAAAGGCAATGGCACAAAAATCTCTACAGGCAAGACATTAGTGGGAAACACTTTTCAAGGATGCAAAAGCATACATTAGATCATGTGAAATTTGTCAACGGGTGGGAAAACCATCACGTCGAGATGAATTACCACTTCAACTGGTTAGAGATCTATAGGCATTTGAGAAATGGGTAGTTGACTTCATTGGGCCCATCAAGCCCACAACCAAACATTCGAAGGCAAGGTACATCATTACCGCAACCGACTACCTTACTCGCTGGGCCAAATTAACAATAGTATGGGACTATTCGATGGATACGGCTGCTAGGTTCATTTTCGAGAATATCATTACCCGCTTTGGATGTCCAAGGATCCTAACCAACGATCAGGGAGCTCACTTCATTAGCAACACTATAACAACACTTACTACTAAATNTCCAAATTGGGAGAAAGAATTTCACGTCGATGTGGATGCTTCAGGGATTGCCTTAGGAGCTATTTTAATGCAACCAAGAGATGGAGCTATGGATCACCCCATATATTTTGCAAGTTAGAAGCTATCGCAAGCAAAGCACAACTATACAATGACCGAATGGGAAGGCTTAGCAATGATCTACGCTTTACAAAAATTTAGACATTATCTGTTAGGATCTCATTTCAAATTCTTTACTGATCATTCAACACTAAAATACCTAGTTAATAAACCTGTGTTGGAAGGAAGAATTTGCAGATGGTTGTTGTTATTTCAGGAATTTTCTTTTGAAGTCATCTTCAAGACAAGATGATGCAATGTCAGACCTGACCATCTATCCAGACTAGAGTTAGGAGAAAGTGGTGGAGCAGTCAATGATCAGCTCCCAGATGCACATTTTTTTAGGATCAAGGTAATTCCAGAATACCTGGAGGACATAACAACCTTTCTCAACACAGAGGCCTACCCTGAAAATATTCCGCAACTCAGATATGCCATATGGTCATCAAAGAAGCAGATTACCAGCTGATAGTCAAACAACTGTATAAACTAGGGATAGATAGTATCCTCAGGCACTGTTTCCTAGATCATGAAAGGCAGGATATACTCTGGGGATGCCATAACAAAATTTTAGGAGGACACGTAGGAGGAAAGGCAATGGCACAAAAATCTCTACAGGCAAGATGTTGGTGGGCAACACTTTTCAAGGATGCAAAAGCATACGTTAGATCATGTGAAATTTGTCAATCAGTGGGCAAACCATCATGCCGAGATGAATTACCACTTCAACTGGTTGGATATCTATAGGCATTTGAGAAATGGGCAGTTGACTTCATTGGGCCCATCAAGCCCACAACCAAACATTTGAAGGCAAGGTACATCATTACCGCAACCGACTACCTTACTTGCTGGGCCAAATTAACAACGGTATGGGACTATTCGATGGATATGGATTCTAGGTTCATTTTCGAGAATATCATTACCCACTTCGGATGTCCAAGGATCCTAACCAATGATCAGGGAGCTCACTTCATTAGCAACACTATAACAACACTTATTACTAAATTTTTGATTTAGAATCACAAGAGAAGTCCTTATCACCCACAGACCAACAGAACAGTTGAAGCCTTCAACAAAATCTTGGAAAAGGGGCTAACAAAGGTATGTTACGCAAACTGAGAGGACTGGGATGAGATAGTTCCAATGGTATTATGGGCATACAGGACAACTACAAAGAAACTACATAGATATGCACTGTTCCAGTTGGTTTACAGAAAAGAGGCAGTGGTGCTCGCAGAGTTCATCACACCAATTTTGTACATTACACAAGCCACATGTATGAAAGACAAAGAATCAATGGCATAGAGACTTGTGAAGTTACAAGAACTCGACGAAACCATATTTATAGCCAATTTCCATCAGTCGATTGAAAAGGAAAGGAAAAAAAATTGGCATGATTGACACATCAATACCAAGGTATTTACACAAGGATACAAAGTGCTACTCTATGACAACCGATACCAGAGGCACCCTGGCAAGCTACACATGCATTGGTTGGGACCCTTCATAGTGGTAGAAATATGACCATCAGGAGAAGTCCGACTTGCGCAACTAGATGGTATGCTACGACCAGGATGGGTGAACGACGCTAGCCTGAAACCCTCCCTATCTCGAAACTGAGAACAATGGGATTCGCTCCAATCTGACGAAGCTTGTACAATAGTTAAATTTGAGTTTTGTTTTCTTTCTGGAATTTTGTAAATTCAGTTAATAGTATCCATGCACATAGTATTGTGCCACAATACATAGTTTATCTATTTTGTTTAAGTGTTGGTTGATACAGAATTAACGACCTAGCAATATAGAACCTGAAGCATGAAAAAATCCAGTAATATCCGACGTTAAGGATGACAGGGACAACCCTTGTGGTCGGAGGCACCCTGAATCCAAATCTAATTAGAGTTAAAATTAACGCACACCCAGTCTATTCAAAACCATTGTTACGAGTCCGACACCTCGAATGTCGCCCATTAATCCATAAAGCCTCATTATATAAAGATTCCATCAAACTTCACACTGAGACACCCACCCGTCAAATGGAAAGGTCTCAATTTGGCCACGTCCCTATTCCACTCAAACGAGTAAATAATCGAATCACCCAATCAGATTACCTTTATTAAACTGTCTCGTTGGACAACTCACACGTCGTCACGTTCATCCTATCATTATAAGGAGCATTTATTGTTAAAACTTACCCATTAAAGCCAGACAAAAGACTCTCAGAACTTAGCCGAGAATGTATTGTTTCTATAACTGAGCATAGTTATTTCCACACACAATGTTGTGAACTAGTAAGGACCTTTGAAAAAGTTGAAGACATAGCCTAGACGTGCAAATGACGAGAGCTATAGTAAGCCAAAGTTCCATGTCGAAAGAAGCAGTACCAGACGAGATCTGGAATCCTCGGGTCAAGAACATAGGAGGCCTCAAAGGGAAGATAGAGCACATCAAGCTGCTTAACCTTGACCTCACAAATTCAACTTTGTTTCCACATATGCACCCAGATGTATTTTGGGAGTTAGCCTTGGACAAAACTGGAGATATACATTTTACACCGAAAAAAGAGTACATTAATTTGTTTAACTCCACCATCATGAACCTGATAGACTTACCAGTATTCGACACCACAGGTGACATTGCACGCTGCACAAAATTTTTGATAAGCAGAGTGCATGACCGAAGCCTATGGTTGGATAAGAGCTATTCAATACATGCACAGGACATCCAACAACTTACTGGACTATCCTCTGAAGGTGAGGATGTGTCAAAAGGATTTCAGGGACCTGGTAAGCATGGGAAGAAGAAACACAAACTTAGCCTGTACGAGAATTTTAACACCAAGCGAGGTGGACGCACAACAATTATCGAGCCAATATTACCTGAAACAGTCTATAATGGATGCTACATCATAGCCAACATGGTTATGAGGTCCTACTATAAGGGAGAATGCACTCTGGATTCGCTATCTGTTGCCAACTTTTGCAATCAGGGAGCATTATTCAATTGGTGTAGTTTCCTACTAGAGGAGCTACTCGTAGCTTTTGAGGAGGCACAAGAAAACGGATGCAACTTTACATATGGATACCTACTTGTGGAATTTGCAATGCTCAAGTGGTAGTCACCGGTGGACCAACAATCGACAATACTAGACAAAAGGCATTTGTCGAAAATGTTTGAGCCATGGCAGTCCATACCAAACTCAGAAAACACAGCTCTCAACAATGCACCATTTTCCAAATGGTATAATGCTATGATCGACGCAACACAGAGGCCACATATCCCACAACAAATTCTCAATAATAACATGAGAAATATTGCATTCAGCATAAACCAACACAATACATTCGTCTGGATGAGGCATGCTAGATGAGAATGTTGTCACACACAGATGCTGCCTTTTTACCTGGATGAAGAAGCTTTCATCAAAGAGGTCATGTCATGGCCAGGAGTTAAATGCGGCCCATGAAAAATAGGCATGCATTATATTCTGTCAGCCGATATTTTCAAGAAGAAAGATAAAGAAGTAAGTTATATGCACCAGTACAGACTGAATCCCAAGAGGAGGAAGAAGAACAATTCTTGGTGCAGAAGGAAAGAGCATCCCGTTGTAAGCTGCCAGAAAATGCCTTGCTATCAGGAGCACAGGTTAACCATATCCTGGGCATAGTGTTTGGGACCGAACCATTACAAAAGAAGCAGTGAACTGGGGTCCTGCCACACAAACCCCTAAACCCACAACCCCTTGCATCTGTCACTGCTCAAACCCACACCACAAACAAAGCCACCCCTATCATTGATATCCAAGATGACCTAGAGCATGAACCATTCTTGCCCACACCCATTGTTGAGCAACCTCCACCACCACTCTAGCTACCAAATCTTCTCACCACCACCCCACATCAGACCACAACTTCAGAGTTGATGCAGTTTGACCATCTAGAGACAGANCGCAACTCAGATATGCCATATGGTCGTCAGAGCAACAGATTACCAGCTGATAGTCAAACAACTATATAAACTAGGGCTAGATAGTATCCTCAGGCACTGTGTCCTAGATCATGAAAGGAAGGATATACTCTGGGAATGCCATAACAAAATTGTAGGAGGACACGTAGGAGGAAAGGCAATGGCACAAAAATCTCTACAGGCAAGATGTTGGTGGGCAACACTTTTCAAGGATGCAAAAGCATACGTTAGATCATGCAAAATTTGTCAATGGGTGGGCAAACCATCATGCCGAGATGAATTACCACTTCAACCGGTTGGAGATCTATAGGCATTTGAGAAATGGGCAGTTGACTTCATTGGGCCCATCAAGCCCACAACCAAACATTCGAAGGCAAGGTACATCATTACCGCAACCGACTACCTTACTCGCTGGGCCAAATTAACAATGGTATGGGACTATTCGATGGATATGGCTTCTAGGTTCATTTTCGAGAATATCATTACCCGCTTCAGATGTCCAAGGATCCTAACCAACGATCAGGGAGCTCACTTCATTAGCAACACTATAACAACACTTACTACTAAATTTTTGATTTAACATCACAAGAGAAGTCCTTATCACCCACAGACCAACAGAACAGTTGAAGCCTTCAACAAAATCTTGGAAAAGGGGCTAACAAAGGTATGTTATGCAAACTGAGAGGACTGGGATGAGAGAGTTCCAATGGTATTATGGGCATACAGGACAACTACAAAGAAACTACATAGATATACACTGTTCCAGTTGGTTTACAGAAAAGAGGCAGTGGTGCCCGTAGAGTTCATCACACCAAGTTTGTACATTGCACAAGCCACATGTATGACAGATAAAGAATCAATGGCATAGAGACTTGTGGAGTTACAATAACTCGACGAAACCAGATTTATAGCCAATTTCCATCAGTCGATTGAAAAGGAAAGGAAAAAAAATTGGCATGATCGACACATCAAGACCAAGGTATTTACATAAGGATACAAAGTGCTACTCTATGACAACCGATACCAGAGGCACCCTAGCAAGCTACACATGCATTGGTTGGGACCCTTCATAGTGGTAGAAATATGACCATCAGGAGCAGTCCGACTTGCTCAACTAGATGGTATGCTACGACCAGGATGGGTGAACGACGCTAGCCTGAAACCCTACCTATCTCGAAACTGAGAACAATGGGATTCGCTCCAATCCAACAAAGCTTGTACAATAGTTAAATTTGAGTTTTGTTTTCTTTCTGGAATTTTGTAAATTCAGTTAATAGTATCCATGCACATAGTATTGCACCACAATACATAGTTTATCTATTTTGTTTAAGTGTTGGTTGATACAGAATTAATGACCTAGCAATATAGAACCTGAAGCATGAAAAAAATCCAGTAATATCCGACGTTAAGGATGACAGGGACAACCCTTGTGGTCGGAGGCTCCTTGAATCCAAATCTAATTAGAGTTAAAATTAACGCACACCCAGTCTATTCAAAACCATTGTTACTAGTCCGACACCTCGAATGTCACCCATTAAGCCATAAAGCCTCATTATATAAAGATTCCATCAAACTTCACGCCGAGACACCCACTCGTCAAATAGAAAGGTCTCAATTTGGCCACATCCCTATTCCACTCAAACGAGTAAATAATCGAATCACCCAATCGGATTCCCTTGATTAAACTGTCTCGTTGGACAACTCACACCCCGTCGCGTTCATCCTGTCATTATAAGGAGCATTTATTGTTAAAACTTACCTGTTAAAGCCAGACAAAAGACTCTTAGAACTTAGCTGAGAATGTATTGTTTCTACAACTGAGCATAGTTATTTCCACACGCAATGTTGTGAACTAGTAAGGACCTTTGAAAAAGTCGAAGACATAGCCTAGACGTGCAAATGACGAGAGCTACAGTAAGTCGAAGTGCCATGTCGAAAGAAGCAGTACCAGACGAGATCTGGAATCCTCGAGTCAATAACATAGGAGGCCTCAAAGGGAAGATAGAGCACATCAAGTTGCTTAACCTTGACCTCACAGATTCAACTTTGTTTCCACATATGCACCCAGATGTATTTTGGGAGTTAGCCTTGGACAAAACTGGAGATATACATTTTACACTGAAAAAAGAGTACATTAATTTGTTTAACTCCACCATCATGAACTTGATAGACTTACCAGTCTTCGACACCACAGGTGACATTGCACGCTGCACAAAATTATGATAAGCAGAGTGCATGACCGAAGCCTATGGTTGGATAAGAGCTATTCAATACATGCACAAGACATCCAACAAATTAATGGACTATCCTCTGAAGGTGAGGATGTGTCAAAAGGATTTCAGGGACCTGGTAAGCATGGGAAGAAGAAACACAAAATTAGCCTGTACGAGAATTTTAACACCAAGCGAGGTGGACGCACAACAATTATTGAGCCAATATTACTTGAAACAGTCTAGACTGGATGCTACATCATAGCCAACATGGTTATGAGGTCTTACTATAAGGGAGAATGCACCCTGGATTCGCTATATGTTGCCGAATTTTGAAATAAGGGAGCATTATTCAATTGGTGTAGTTTCCTACTAGAGGAACTACTCGTAGCTTGTGAGGAGGCACAAGAAAAAGGATGCAACTTTACATATGGATACCTACTTGTGGAATTTTCAATGCTCAAGTGGTAGTCACCGGTGGACCAACAATTGACAATACTAGACAAAAGGCATTTGTCGAAAATGTTTGAGCCATGGCAGTCCATACCAAACTCAGAAAACATAGCTCTCAACAATGCACCATTTTCCAAATGGTATAATGCTATGATCGACGCAACACAGAGGCCACATATCCCACAATAGATTCTCAATAATAACATGAGAAATATTGCATTCAGCATAAACCCACACAATACATTCGTCTAGATGAGGCATGCTAGATGAGAATGTTTTCACACACGGATGATACCTTTTTACCTGGATGAATAAGCTTTTGACAAAGAGGTCATGTCATGGCCAGGAGTTAAATGCGGCCCATGAAAAATAGGCATGCATTATATTCTGTCAGCCGATATTTTCAAGAAGAAAGATAAAGAAGTAGGAGAGGGACCGAGCTTAGGGATCGAACAGAAGAAGCTAGATGCACCAGTACAGACCGAATCCCAGGAGGAGGAAGAAGAACAATTCTTGGTGCAGAAGGAAAGAGCGTCCCTCTATAATATGCCAGAAAATGCCTTGCTATCAGGATCACAGGTTAACCATATCCTGGGCATAGTGTTTGGGACCGAACCGTTACAAAAGAAGAAGTGAACTGGGGTCCTACCACACAAACCCCTAAACCCACAACCCCTTACATCTGTCACTGCTCGAACCCACACCAAAAACAAAGCCACCCTTATCATTGATATCCAAGACGACCTAGAGCATCAACCATTCTTGTCCACACCCATTGTTGAGCAACCTCCACCACCACTCTAGCTACCAAATCTTCTCACCACCACCCCACATCAGACCACAACTTCAAAGTTGATGCAGTTTGACCATATAGAGACAAAGGGGTGACAAACCCCATAGACAACCAGTGAATTCCCCAAGCCCAGCTCAGAAACTTCAAACCTCGACCCCAAATACCTAGAGCAAAGTACGATACTAGATGTTCCGAACCCAAGCACCCAGGAGCGACAACATGAGTCATCGGCACATGATGAAGCCGCCAAAAGCACAAAAGATCTAGAAGATGACTCTGACCAAAAAATCACCTCACCACCTAAGGGTGAGGAGGCCCAAGAAACCATGATGCATGATGGAGAAGTACACGAGGACACGAAGATACCAGATGTGCTCAAAGAACCAGATTCAACAAAGACACAGGATATGGAAACCACACAAGTGAAAATGGAGCAAGTCCTACAGAACCCCCAATAATGTGCAGAATGGATGTAGCTCTACATCACTAGAGAATATGTACTGACACTCCTTCCCGAAGATCTAAGATTGAGGATCGCATCAGCACCACATACAGAGGAGAAGGTAGAAACCTGTTCAGACCACTCAATGACCAACGGACTTCCCCTACAGATGAGAGAACCTACTGATGCATCTCCCCTAGCTACAAACACGATACAGTGGCCAACATCACAATTATTTGGGCTAATCAGAGCCTCCATAGAACAACTAGAGCAAAGACTCCAGGATGCCACGAGCTCAACTGAGATCTCCCAACAAGAACGGTTAGTTGAACAAGCATGTAGAATAGACGAAAAACGTGATAGGATCCTATCCCAGCACAAACTGGAAAAGGTCTGGGAAAAACTTGCAGAAGCCTGGCCCTAGATC
>JZKD02S0429802.1:0-17800 GCA_000966675.3 Picea glauca
TGCAGTATTCCAGGTCACTAATGTTTCCTCTAGGAGTGACACACGTCCTCAAGAATCTGAAAAATATATACTATGGGTTTTTGAATGATATAATTTAGTGTGGCTTTAATTACTTCAAATTAGTTTTGTTCGATGTCAAATGTTATAGATTACGAATGAATGAACATGATGAGAAAATAACCATTATTCAACATTCCAAAGGATGTTCGATGATTAAAACCACTGTTTTTGAAAAAACAAATGACCTCTATGTTTTTCCAAGTCAGTGTGAACAAGTCTTTTACTCAAAGGTTCCAGGTAAGAGGGATTGGTCATTTGTTGTTAGATATGATACAAGAGGAAGGCCAATAAAGTATATTGTAGATGAGGAAGATGATATTGAAGAAGAACATGATGTAGAGCTAGAGTAGGAAGAATATGGGTCGACAGATGAAGAAGACATAGAAGATGAACCAAGTGTCGGAGACAATGCGCCATTTCTTGATGATGATATCGATGAAGATATGCTCGAAATGACATTGATGATGATGATGATATAATCAATCCTTTAAAAATTATTTCTAAACCGGATGCTAATACATATATCGAGTTGGATGATCAAGAGAATATACAGAAGAATAATTATACAAATGTTTCATTGGTCGATGAGGTACGTAACTAGATATTTTAATTTCTATGAATTATTCTCTTTAAATAATTTTTAATTATGTGGGTTAATTACATGTTTTAAAGTTTTATTTCATTTTTTTTTGGTAGTTTCTATGCATTATTACTATGTTTCTTTTGTTTGTTTTCTATTTTATAGATTGGGTATTGGGGAATTGAGAGCGATGTGAGGGGGGGGAGGGGCCATATGAACTTCCACCTTCACGTGGTTGGCCTTGTTTAGTAGAGAATAAATTATTCTTGAAACCAAGAGAAGTTCATTCCTTCATATTTATACTCAAAGATCACTCACAGACCCACTCTATATATCATCTCATCTCATACTCATTTCGTTTTAATTTTTTGATCGGTCGAATTTTAAAGAAAACAACTATTAAAAGACATTATACTAGGGATAGAGTACATTATGGCTAACAGTGACCTGTGAATGGGGCCAATGTTGAAATTATTTCAAAAAAAATCTCTATGACATCATACATCCTTGAGTCTTGAAACCCTCCCATACTGTCAAGGCATGTGTCTCCTCTAGCCATGGAAAATTTCGATGCATACAGGCACATATTCAAGAAATTTCAATGTTGGCCCCATTCACTGCTCACTATGCGGGGTCAGTGCATGACATTTTTGGTGGTTGAATTAGAGGTTCCATGACATTTGAGGAGAGTTCCAACAAATATTCTACAAATGGAAACAACAACATTTGATGATGAGACACCCATTATGAACGTTGTTGCAAACATGGACGATCTCAAAGGTTATATGGTTGGTAAACCAGACATCCTTGAGTCTTGAAACCCTCCCATACTTCAAGGCATGTGTCTAGTCTAACCATGTCGAATTTCAATGCATACATGCACAGTTTGAAGAAATTTCAACGTTATCCCCATTCACTGCTCACTATGTGGGGTTGGTGCAAGATGACATTTGTGGTGGGTGAATTGAATCTTCTGCGACATCAACTTGACTTGGTAATTCAATAATCAAACCCTCCTTAAGTATTATGTGGGGACATCAAACATATATAAGTATTGAAACCCTCCCATACCTTCAAGGAAACTATCTAGTGTAACCATGTCAAGTTTCGATGCATATCGGCACATATTGAAAACATTTCAACGTTGGCCCCATTTACTGCTCACTTTGCAGGGTGTATTTGAATTTCCATGTCAAACTTCAAGATAGTTCCGACAACGATTCTATAGAAGGGAATGATGAATGAAGACAATGAGAGGTGCAACATGATGAAGATTGTAATGTCCCCAAGGCCGAGCCTTGTTGTAAATCATGTTTCTGAAATGAATTGTAATTATGTTTTATAGGTTGGTGAGCCAAGTTTATATAAGTTGGTGGGTTTATGTGATTGTTAGGCCAGAGAACCTAAGTGTTGAAGGCCAAGAGCCTGATTTTGTACATGTATCTATGCAGAACATTAACAAAAATATAAACACCTTCGTGTGCATACCGACCACGATGAATGAGTGATGGGGGACTAAGATTCCACAGAGTGGGAAAGGGATTAGGGGCTAGAAGGTGGGAAGAGGGGCTAAGTGTTGAGCCTAGGGGATAAGCCTAGGGGCTTAAGTCATTGGGGAATAATATTTTAATATTATTCCAAAAGACATGTGAATAATATGTTTTATCCTAAGTTCTTTTGGAAGGAAAAGAAACTTCCAAATGGAAGGAACGCATGCTGAAGGAACGCATGCAGTTGCATGGGTGACAAGTTTCAACCCAGGTCCATGCAAATAAAATGGCTGAGATGAGCCTTGTTGGGGGTTCCTCCTCCATTCTACCCGACCGTCTGAATGTGAACAGTCTGACCTTTGCAAGAATACCTTGGTGTATCCCTGAAAGCTGAAAAGCCTATGTTGATTTATGAGATAGTTGGTACATCCTCTATCTAAACAGTTTAAGCATGTGCGTGGAATATCTGTGCACTTGGTGCAATCCCGAAAACAAAACCATGAGTCTATCTCGTGATTGCAGAGCCTGTTTGGGAATCCCATGTATGTTTTCCCAATTGGTTGTTGTGGCCACGCAGTACTGGACTACACGTGGCTTAATTTCCAGTGTAAGTCCATGCTGAGCCTATGTGTAACCTCTCTCCAGGTGAGAGAGGTGATTGTTGTTGGAAGAGGTAGGTTGTCAGACCCCTGAGCAACTCTTTCCAGGTGAGAGAGTTTGTTGGGAAGCGGTTTCTTCTAGAGAGTGTCCAGCACCAGCTTCGAGCTCTGAGACTTCCTAATCCGACCTATTTCCAAGACCCAGAGAGGGAGGTGTAGCACCGATGGATTGTTATTGTGAAGGTGTATACTCTCAGGCGGAACAGGCATGTGGGGAATGAGAGTTCGAGAGTAGTGGGCGTAAGATGGCATCCTAGGAAGAATCCTTCCAGTCATTCTTTGTTGTTTTCCCTGTAACCTTATCCTAGCCTAGGATTCCTTACCTTGGGGTGGAGCTTAGTCTCATCTTGGGGGTGACCCACTGCTGAGCATGATGAGCAGCGTGGTATAAGGTTGGGAGGTTCGTGTAAGGCCTGCACGTGGTTGGTGGAATTACCATCGTTTCAAAGATAAGTACCAGACGATGTTTTAATTATGTTTTGCATGTCTGTGTATTTATATTTATCATGTATTCTGCTGTGCATATGAATTAATGTTAATTCCATGGATTATTTATGTTAGCAGTAATTTTGTGTTGTCTCTGAGTTTAAATGTGTTTAACCTGTTTTAAATGCATGTTATTAATTAAACATAAAATGATGTTGTTCTACAAAGTAGCGTATGTCCGACCCAGAATGGGGGTGTTATAGTTTGGTATCAGAGCTAAGGTTTCGACGCTGAGCCTAGATGGGCTAGTTGAGTGGTCTTTGGACTGAGGGTTTGAGGAGAAATTGTGTCTAGAGGACCAATTTAGAACCTTTGAATGCTCCTGAGTGTCAAGGAGTTACTTGACCATGTTACCAGCTCAGGAGGTGTAGCAGTGTTATGAAACCACAGTCGGGGTGGCATCTGGCCACAGGGAGAGAGGACTCCACACCAGAAGTGTTGGAGTCGTAGGATCTATTCGGGGAAAAGGAGAACCCTCGTGACTGTTAGATCTGGAAAATGTGCGCAGGGTTTAAAAACCCTTTCGAGTTGCACAGGAATGTGGAAATCGCGATACGCAAAATCCTGAATTCATCGGGACCATCCATTGGGGGGACACGTGGCTGTCAAACGACATTTCAGCACCCGGGAAACCAAAGGGGAAGAATCTTGTGTTCGCAAGTCATGAAATAACGAAACCTGAAATTACGAAACGATCTACACCATAGAATCATAAGAGAGTAACTTGAGCGTTGGATCAAGTGGAAGAGTAGATAGTAATTTCAGAATTTCGGCAAATGAAAGTTCGATATGTGTGGATGCACGAACTTTCGATGCCTGAAACATCGAAAAGATCTGTGTCGTAGATCTGAGAGACGTCTAACCGTTGGATTACCTTGGAATGGACATGGACACATGGGTGTGTACCATGTGCCAGTGAGTTGAGAAGACAAGCGAGAATGGTGGGACTCAATGATGTCACCAAAGGTGTAAGGACCCTCCTAAACATACCACGTGCCATCATGGTTAAGGGCGACAGATGTTCTCTGGGCCCGAAGAGTAAAGTAAATCGGAATTTTGGAATTCGGGAGTTGGCGTGACATGGGGTTGGGAGTCACTGCATCGTGAACTCCCAGGTACCGAAGACCCAAAATCCCTATCAGGGTTGGCGATAGTTGTATTGTGGGCCCAAGGGAAGAGAGGTTGGAAGTTTGGGAGTTGGCAGTTCAAGAGGGAAGCAAGTGCGAGAACCTCCGGGGACCAAAAACCCCAAAACCCGAAACACCAAAGTTCTGAAATCCTGAAATTTTTGAAGGACATAAGAACTGTCGAGGATTTAACTATTGGATCCTCATGGACAAAAACCCCAAAAATTGAAGTCCCAAAGTCCCGAAAATTTGCAGAGCCAAGTAGGTCTCAGAAAACTTAGTGAATTTGAAACGTTTTCTTATTCACGTTGGTTAATGAATGTTGTGGTTTTTATTAAGGGATAAGTCCTGACAAACTTTGGTTGACTACACGTTGTGTGTGTAGAGTTCAATGGCTGTCAAGACAGCCGAGTATACAAATGGAAGAGGTACATATTACCTCTAAAACAAAGGATGAAAGGGTAGGAAGGGATGTCAACTTGGGAATTGAAGGATCAAACTCTAATGGACACGGAAGAGAATTGGATAAGGAAGGGCATATAATGAAAATCATTGAAGGATTGTAGAAGGATGCCCAGGCTCACCGATCCGATAGCTGAAAGCTCATGAGGGTCAGGGATCAACAAGGTGAATTCAACTTAAATATGTTGAAGAGCCTAGAAAGAATAAAAAGGAAATTGGAGAAGGGGAGTGGCTCAAGCAAGACAAAGAGTCGCAGGACACCTGAGAGGAAAAGAAGATCAAGAAGTGTCAGGACCCCTGAGAGAAAAAGAAAATAGAGGAGTGGTAGCAGACATCATCGTTGCTCCCCAAATCATTCTGGTAAGGAAGCACACAGTAGCTCAATCCCATATCCTACCAGAAAGCACAGGAGATTTGGGATGGATGAATTGAAAGGGGGGATGAATAAGATTAAGCCTCCTACATTTGATGGAGAACATAAGAAGGATTAAGATGCCAAAACATGGTTGCTTGGCATGAGGAAATATTTCCAACTGTAGAATTATTCCTATCGTGCAGAAGGAAAAATTGCGATGTATCAACTAAAAGGAAAAGCATCCATGTGGTGGGATCAGTTTGTGCAGGTGTAGCACATTAGAGAGAAAGATATCACTTGGAATGAGTTCAAGAGGTATTTTGAGAAGAAATACCTGACTAAAAGATACTATGACAAAAAGATGAAGGAGTTCTTCAAACTCAAGCTAGGCAGCATGACCATTGATAAATATGAACGAAGTTTCTTGGAACTACCGAAGTATGTTAAATTCATCAAAGATGAGACTGTCAAGATTCAGAGGTATCTGAGTGGACTAACACCTGCCATTGGTAACAAGATTCAGTATGATGATCCTAATACTATGGAATAAACAATAAGAAGGGATAAATGCTTATATGAACAACAGAGAGAAAATCCTACCTTTCGGAAGGCTTGGGATGACCAGAGGAAGTTTAAGAAGGAACAGAGGCAGAAGGGAAACAAACCTCCATTTTTCAGAAAAAATCCTCAAGGACATACATCATTTAGAGAGCCGAGAACGGCTAAAGTGGGCAAACAAAGGAAGATATAGATGCCCATTCAGTGTTGGGGTTGTAAAGGGAACCAAAAATACAGAGATTGTCCCCATAAAAATGGCAAAGCAAGAACTGTCCATAATGTTCAACAAGATGAAACAGTGGAGGACATGGGCAGTAGAATGCCAAGGATCTACATAGCCCTAGACAACAAACAAGCTGAATTTCAATCGCACATGATTGAAGTGGAAGGTATGATTGACAACCAACCATTTATTATTTTATATGATTCAGAGGCTAGCCATAGTTATGTAGATCCTAGGGTGGTGGAAATTTTTTATTTATCAAGAAGAAAACATGAAAAATCTTGGTTAGTGCAGTTGGCTACAGGAACCAAGTGGAAGGTCACTGAGTTGATTAAGTCATGTTTTGTAGACATGAATGGATTGAGCACAAAGGCTAAATTGAATATTCTTCCTTTAGGTTCTTACGACTACTTAATTGGGATGGACTAGTTGGACCAGCACCATGCCCTTCTGGACTGTCGTAAAAGGAGGTTTACATGCCTAGATGAGGAGGGAAATTGGAAAACAGTCCAAGGAATTCTTAGATTTGTGGCTGTTAGAGAAATCTCAACCATCCAGCTGAAGAAGTGCTACAGAAAAGGTTGTCAATTATTTGCAGCCCGTGTGGAGGAAGCATCCAAAGATGAAGTCTCAAGGATTGGAGACCATGAGGTACTCACATAGTTCAAGGACGTATTTCAAGAGGTACCTGGACTACCTCCGAAGAGAGACATCAAATTTTCTATAAATTTGATGCCTGGAACAACCCGAATGTCGAAAGCTCCTTATAGAATGAGTACGCCAGAGCTGAAAGAGTTGCAATTGGAGCTTGAAGAGATTCTAAAGAAGAGATACATTCTCCCTAGCATGTCACCTTGGGGTGCCCTAGTCCTATTCATGAAGAAAAAGGATGGGACATTGAGGTTGTGCATTGATTTCCGATAGTTGAACAAGGTAACCTCTGCCGAGGATCGATGATATTTTCGATGAGTTGAAGGGTGCGAAAGTATTTTCGAAGATAGATCTCAGATCAAGATATCAGCAGGTAAGAATAAAGGATGAGGACATTAGCAAGACCGCCTTTAGAACAAGGTATGGTCATTACGAGTTCACAATGGTGTCGTTTGGACTGTCAAACGCACCTGCTGTTTTTATGTGCTTGATGAATGGTGTATTCATGGACTATTTAGACAAGTTTTTCATAGTCTTCCTGGATGAAATCTTGGTGTATTCCAAGTCAAAGGAAGAGCATGAACAACACCTGATATTGGTGCTGCAAGTGTTGAGAGGAAACCAATTGTATGCCAAATTGAGCAAATGCTCATTTTACCAAAGGCAGATCCATTACTTAGGGCACATTATTTCAGAAGAAGGGATCATTGTGGATCCTGAAAAGGTTGAGGCCATCCGAGAATGGTCAACGCCAAGGAATGTGGTAGAATTAAGATCCTTTATTGATCTGGCCGGCTACTATAGAAGATTTATAGCAAGGTTCTCAAGGATAGTTCATCCTATCACTTCCTTGCAAAGGAAGGAGAAAAAGTTTTAGTGGACAAAAGAGTGTGAGAACAGTTTCCAGTGATTGAAGTAGTTGTTAACCAATGCTTCAATCTTGAGGATTGCAGAGCCAAATATGGATTTCATGGTGTGCATAGATGCATGTAAGGAAGGGTTGGGAGGAGTTCTTAGCCAAGATGGATTTGTAATTTTTTATGAGTCCAGGAAGCTGAAAGAGCATGAAAAGAATTATGCCACTCACGATTTGGAGCTAGAAGCAATCATCCACACTCTAAGGAAATGGAGACATTACCTCATGGGAAGGATATTTGAATTGAGAACAGACCAAAATGGTCTAAAATATGTGTTTGATCATCCAACTTTAAACGTTAGACAAAGTAGGTGGCTGGAGTTTCTGTGCGAATACGACTTTGATATCAAGCATATCAAGGGGAAGGAAAACAAGGTGGTTGATGCACTCAGCAGAAAAGTGCATGAATTACATACTTCAGCCATTAGCATGTATAGGACTGATATCAAGGGTAGAATTTTGGAAGATGCAAATGTTGATTTGCAGTACAGAGACTTAGTAGCAAAGATACAACAACGTGAGAGACCATAGAAAAAGGAAAGTTACACCTTGGAAGCTGATGGATTACTCCTGTATAAATACATAGTGTATATACCCAATGTCCAGGAATTGAAACTTGTGATTCTAAAAGAAATGCATAACATGACATATGTTGGACACCCTGGATATCAGAAGACTGTGGCAGCAGTCAAAAGCCATTACTTTTGGCCGGGTATGAAGAGAGAGATCATTGAATACATCGCCAGCTGTATGGAGTGCCAGAAAGTTAAGGCTGAGCATAGGCACCCAACAGGGTTGCTGTATCCTTTGCCCATTCGTGAGTGGAAGTGGGAAGTGGTGACCATGGATTTTATTATAGGATTACCCAAAACAAGCAAGCAACATGCTTCGATCATGGTTGTGGTGGACAAGATTACAAAAGTTGTCCATTTATTCCACTGAAAACCACTCACAAGGTAGCATATGTTGTTGGTATCTTCTTAAAAGAAGTGGCACGCTTGCACATAATTCCTAAAATGATTGTGTCTGATAGGAACCCGAAATTCACCTCGAATGTTTGGAAATGACTGTTCAAAGGATTCAGAATGAATATGAATCTTAGTACAACGTATCATCCCAAGTCTGATGGATAGACAAAGAGGGTGAACAGAGTAATAGAAGACATGCTAAGAATGTATGTGATGGACAAACTATACATATGGGAAGACTACCTTCATTTGGTATAATTCACATACAATAATGGGTATCATGCATCGTTGAAGATGAGCCCATTTGAAGCACTTTATGGAAGAAAGTGCAACACTCCAGTGAGATGGGATAATCCAGCTGACAGAGCAGTAGTTGGGCTAGAGTTGCTGAAGGATATGGAGGACCAAATGATAAAAATTAAATAGAATTTGAAAGCTACCGAGGAAAGGCAGAAAAGTTATGCTGATAAGAATAGAACCCACCAAGAATTAAAAGTCGGTGATCATGTTTTCCTGAAATTGAAAACTAACAGGAGTTCCCTGAAGCTAGGAAGTTGCACCAAGTTGGTAGCAAGATTTTGTGGGCCATTTGAAATCCTAGAAACGATTGGGCCAGTTGCATACATGCTTACATTACCTACATCTATGATTGTACATAATGTGTTTCATGTTTCATTGCTTAAGAAATATGTACCTGATGTTAATCATGTTATTGACTAGAATGTGATTTAGATGGAACCAAAAGGTGTCCTGCAAGTGCATCTTGTGCACATATTGGACAAGAAAATAATACAGCTCCAGAATCGAGCTATAAATCTTGTAAAGGTCCAGTGGACCTGGTACGGTCCTAAGGATGCAACATGGGAGCATGAAGATGTTATGCGGGCAAAGTACCCGCATCTTTTTGAAAATTTTGAAAATCTTGCAGAAGTTGTGTAAAGTTGCACTCAGGACAATGCAAAAATAAGGGGAGGGGGATTGTAATGTCCCCAAGGCTGAGCCCTGTTGTAAATAATGTTTCTAAAATGAATTGTAATTATGTTTTATAGGTTGGTGAGCCAAGTTTATATAAGTTGGTGGGATTATGTGATTTTTAGGCCAGATATCCTAAGTGTTGAAGGCCAAGAGCCTGATTTTGTACATGTATCTATGCAGAACATTAATAAAAATATAAACACTACCGCGTGCAGACCGACCACGATGAATGAGTGATGGGGGACTAAGCTTCCATAGAGTGGGCAAGGGATTAGGGGTTGGAAGGTGGGAAGAGGGGCTAAGTGTTGAGCCTAGGGGCTTAAGTCCTTGGGCAATAATATTTTAATATTATTCCAAAAGACATGTGAATAATATGTTTTATCCTAAGTTATTTTGGAAGGACAAGAAACTTCCAAATGGAAGGAACACATTCTGAAGGAACACATGTAGTTGCATGGGTGACAAGTGTCAACCCAGGTGCATGCAAATAAAATGGCTGAGATGAGCCATGTTGGGGGTTCCTCCTCCATTCTACCCAACCATATGAACGTGAACGATATGACCTCTGCAAGAATACCATGGTGCATCCTTGAAAGCCGAAAATCCTGTGTTGATTTATGAGATAGATGGTACATCCTTTGTTTAGAAATTTTGAGCCTATGCATGGAATCTCTATACACTTGGTGTAATCCTGAAACCAAAACCATGAGTCTATCCCATGATTGTGGAGCCTGTTTGGGAAGCCCGTGTCCATTTTCCCAGTTGATTGTTGTGGCCACGTAGTGATGGAATGCGCGTGGCTTACTGGCCAGTGTAATTCTGTGTCGAGCCTATGTGTAACCTCTCTCTAGGTGAGGGAGGTGATTGTTATTGGAAGAGGTAGGTTGTCAAGCTTGTGAGCAACTCTTTCCAGGTGAGAGAGTTTTCTGGGAAGTGGATTCTTCCAGAGAGTGTCCAGCACTAGCTTTAGGCTCTGAGACTTCCTGATTTGGCATGCTGCCAAGACCTAGAGAGGGAGGTGTAGCACCGATGGACTGTGCTTGTGAAGGTGTACACTCTCAGGAAGAACACACATGTGGGGAATGAGAGTCTGGGAGTAGTGGGCATAAGATGGCATCCTGGGAAGAATATGTCCAGTCATTATGTGTTGTTTTCCATGGAAACTTAGCCTAGCCTAGGATTCCTTACCTTAGGGTGGAGCTTAGTCCCAGCTCGGGGGTGACCCACTATTGATATTGATGAGAAACGTGGCCTAAGGCTGGGAAGTTCGTGGAAGGACTGCATGTGGTTGGTGGAATTACCATCATTTCAAAGATAAGTAGCAGACGATGTTTTAATTATGTTTTGCATGTTTGTGTATTTATATTTATCATGTATTATGTTGTGCATATGAATTAATGTTAATTCCATGGATTATTTATGTCAACAGTAATTTTGTGTTGACTCTGAGTTTAAATGTGTTTCACCTGTTTTAAATGCATGTTATTAATTAGGCATAAAATGATGTTGTTCCACAAAGTAGAGTCTTCCCATCCAGTGGGTTGGATGACGGTCGAGGGAGCGTTACAAATGTTGATGAAAATTTGGATGATCTCAAATATTATTTGTTACATCATACATCCTTGAGTCTTGAAACCCTACCATACCGTCAAGGCATGTGTCTATTCTAACCATGTCAAATTTCAATGCATACAGGCACATATTGAAGAAATTTCAATGTTGACCTCATTCACTGCTCACTATGCAGGGTCGATGCATGACATTTGTGGTGGTTGAATTGGAAGTTCCATGAAATTTCAAGAGAGTTCCAACAAAGATTCTACATATGGAAACAACAACATTTTACAATGGGATGCCCATTATGAACATTGTTGCAAACATGGACAGTCTCAAAGATTGTTTGGTCGAGACATCATACATCCTTGAGTCTTGAAACACTCCCATACCATCAAGGCATGTGTCTAGTCTAACCATGTCAAATTTTGACGCATACATGCATAGTTTGAATAAATTTGAACATTGTCCCCATTCACTTCTCACTATGCGGGGTCGGTGCAAGATGACATTTTTGGTGGGTGAATTGAAGCTTCTACAACATCAACTTGACTTGTTAATTCAATAATAAAACCCTCCTTAGGTATTATGAAAGGACATGAAACATCCTTAAGTATCAAAACCCTCCCATACCTTCAAGGAAACTGTCTATTCTAACCATGCCAAATTTCGATGTATACGGGCACAGATTGAAAACATTTCAACATTGGCCCCATTCACTGCTCACTTTGCGAGGTCGGCGGAATAAATTTTTGATGGGTGTATTTTAAGTTCCATGTTTAATTTCAAGATAGTTCTGACAACAATTCTATAGAAGGGAATGACGAATGATGACAATGAGAGGTGCAGCATAATGAACGTTGATGCAAATGTGGAAGATATCAAAGATTATGTTGGGAAATCATACATCCTTAAGTCTTGAAACCCTCCCATACCGTCAAGGCATGTTTCTAGTCTAACCATGTCAAATGTCTATGCATATAGGAACATATTGAAGAAATTTCAACATTCGCCCCATTCATTGCTCACTATGCGGGGTTGGTGCTTGACATTTGTGGTGGTTGAATTGGAAGTTACATGAAATTTCAAGAGAGTTCCAACAAATATTCTACAAATGGAAACAACGACATTTGACAATGAGATGCACATTATGAACATTGTTGCAAACATGGATGATCTCAAAGATTATGTGGTGGGGACATCAGACATCCTTGAGTATCGAAACCCTCTCATACCATCAAGGCATGTGTCTAGGCTAACCATGTATAATTTCAATGCATACATGCATCATTTGAAGAAATTTCAATGTTGGCCCCATTCACTACTCAATATGTAGGTTCGGTGCAAGATGACATTTTTGATGGATGTATTGGATGTGCCATCACATTTCAAGAGAGTTCCGAAAAATAATATTCTATAGATGGAAATGAAGAATGATGACAATGAGACATCCATTATATTGAACGTTGATGAAAACATGGATGATCTCAAATATTATGTGGTGACATCAAACATCCTTAGGTATCAAAACCATCCCATACCTTCAAGGAAACTATATAGTCTAACCATGTCAAATTTTGATGGATACGGGCACAGATTGAAAACATTTCAGTGTTGTCCCCATTTACTTCTCAATGTGCGGGGTCGGTGGAATAAATTTGTGATGGGTTTATTTGAAGTTCCATGTCAAATTTCAAGATAGTTCGAACAATGATTCTATAGAAGGGAATGAAGAATGATGAAAATGAGAGGTGCATCATGATGAACGTTAGTGAAAATGTGGATGATATCAAAGATTATGTTGGGACATCATACATCCTTGAGTCTTGAAACCCTCCCATACCGTCAAGGCATGTGTCTAGTCTAACCATGTCAAATTTTGATGCATACAAGCACATATTGAAGAAATTTCAACATTGGCCCCATTCACTTCTCACTATGTCGGGTCGGTTGATGACATTTGTGGTGGTTGAATAGGAAGTTCCACGAGATTTCAAGAGAGTTCCAAAAAATATTCTATATATGGAAACAATGACATTTAACAATGAGACACCCATTATGAACGTTGTTGCAAACATGGAAGATCTCAAAGATTATGTGGTTGGGACATCATAAATCCTTGAGACTTGAAACCCTCCCATACCATCAAGGCATGTGTCTATTCTAACCATGTCTAATTTCGACGGATACATGCACAGTTTGAAGAAATTTCAACGTTGGCCCCATTCACTACTCATTATGTGGGGTCAGTGCAAGATGACATTTGTGGTGGGTGAATTGAAGATTTTGTGACATCAACTCGACTTGGTAATTCAATAATCAAACCCTCCTTAAGTATTATGTGGGGACATCAAACATCCTTAAGTATCAAAACCCTCCCATACCTTCAATGAAACTATCTAGTCTACCCATGTCAAATTTCGATTCATATGGGCACATATTGAAAAAATTTCAACATTGTCCCCATTCACTACTCACTATGTGGAGTCGGTGGAATAAATTTATGATGGGTGTATTTGAATTTCCATGTCAAATTTCAATATAGTTTCGACAACAATTCTATAGAAGGAAATGACAAACATTAGCAATGAGACATGCATGATGAACGTTGACGCAAATGTGGATGATCTAAAATATTATGTGGGGACATCATACATCCTTGAGTCTTGAGACCCTCCCATACTATCAAGGCATGTGTCTAGTCTAACCATGTCAAATTTTGACGCATACAGGAACATATTGAATAAATTTCAACGTTGGCCCCATTCATTGCTCACTATGTGGGATCAGTGCATGACATTTGACAATGAGATGTCGATTATGAACGTTGTTTCAAACATGGACGATCTCAAAGATTATGTGTCCAAGACATTAGACATCCTTGAGTCTTAAAACCCTCCCATACCTTCAAGGCATGTGTCTAGTCTAACCATGTCAAATTTCAATGCATACATGCACAGTTTGAAGAAATTTCAACGTTGACCCCATTCACTTCTCACTATGAAAGGTTGGTGCAAGATGACATTTGTGGTGGGTGAATTGAAGCTTCTGTGACATCAACTTGACTTTGTAATTCAATAATAAAACCCTCCTTAAGTATTATTTGGGGACATCAAACATCCTTAAGTATCGAAACCCTCCCATACCTTCAAGGCAACTATATAGTCTAACCGTGTCAAATTTCGATGCATATGAGAACATATTGAAAACATTTCAACATTGTCTCCATTCACTACTCACTATGTTGGTTCAGTGGAATAAATTTGTGATGGGTGTATTGGAAGGTCCATGTCAAATTTCTAGAGAGTTTCGACAACGATTCTATACAAGGGAATGACGAATGATGACAATGATAGGTGTATGATGAACGTTGATGAAAATGTGGAAGATCTCAAAGATTATGTGGGGACATCATACATACTTGAGTCTTGAAACCATCCCATACCATCAAGGCATGTGTCTAGTCTAACCATGTCAAATTGTGATGCATACAGACACATATTGAAGAAATTTCAACATTGGCCCCATTCAATAGTGCTCACTATGTGGGGTCGGTGCATGACATTTGTGGTGGGTGAATTGAAGCTTTCGTGACATCAACTTGACTTGGTTATTCAATAATCAAACCCTCATTCTAATGGTTTCCATATGGCCATGGTTAAGGCATCAAGACTCATCACCTATGAATACAGTCTCTTAATGGTGTATGTATTCCAAATGGTGGCTTATAAATATCCCCTCTCAAGGGTGCGTGTAGTTGTTTAAGACCTCCTTTTGTCTCATGAGCCCAAGAATCTTCATTTAGGTCATATGTCCATTTTTCTCACCTTTTACCATGGTAAATACCCCAAGACCCATCCCTTGTATGAAAAACCTCCTATAGGTGCCCATATCCCACTCGAAGATCAAACATCCCTTTTATAGGGTTTACATGAAACTTTAAATCCTTGTTCATGGATCAGATCCTTAAAATATTTATACAATACTTGATTCCATTTATTTCCTCCCCTTACCATTGTTAAGACCCCAATATGCATCCTTGCTACACAAAATTATCCTAATGGCACTTCTATCCCAAATTGAGGCCAATATCCCTTTTAATGGAAATGTGTAGTGATTCAAGGACCCATTCATGGATCACGTGTCTTAAATGTTTTATTTAGGCCTTAATACCATTTATTTTCTTCCATGATCATGGTCATAGTCCTAAGACCCATCTCTTGTGTCTAAACCTTTCAAATGGTGCCTATAGCTCATTTGGATTACAAAGATTCCATATGAGGGTTTGTGTGGTGGTTCAAGGTGTCATTAATGGATTATGAACCCTAAAATATTAATTTATATTCTATATCCCTTGTTTTCCTTCATCGACTATGGTTGAGGCCTTGAGATCCATGCATGGTATGCAAAATATCTCAATCATTACCATATCAAACCAAGAGGCCGATGATCCATGTTTGTGTGGTGGATTGAGACCTAGTTTAAGGAAAAGTGATGCAGGAGCATTGTAAGCAAGCCGAAAAAGAAAACATGAATGTGAAGGATAGATGGAAATGCACCAGTTCACATTTTGAGAACATTTTGAATTTCAAAAGATAAATCATTAATAAAAAATCTAGGAGGATGTATTTGCATTTATGTTTTGGAGATTGTAAACAGATATTGAGCGTTGCTCTCATATTTCGGATATGGAGGCATTTAATTATAATGAATGTAAAGTAGATAGCTTTTAATTCTGATTAGATAGCTGGAGATGTAGGAGGGATAACTCTATAAAATCTCCCTCATAGGCATTGTATTGTGAATCAATTATTCTCAATTTCAAGTTGTAGAGAGTAGAAGTGTGGAAGAATAGAGATATTAAGAGATTGTATGAACATATAGCTTTTTCTACTGAACCCATGTACAGATGCACTTGGATTAATATAAAGAAGCTTTGATCCAATTTCATGGTGTTTTTATGAATTTTGTTACATCTTTTGAATGGTATGTTACAGTTGATTTCAGTCTTTGTTATGTACTTTATTTCAATGTTGTGTATGCTCTTGATTTCATGTTGAATGTATGAATTCTGTGAGAGGAGAAGTATAATTTTCAATTGTTTCTCTTCCTGAGAAGTCGTGCAAGGAGTGAAATGAGAGTCCGAAAAGAGTGTGTTGATGAGTTCTGAGTTTAGATCATAAAAGATCAGGAGGGTTCCCTTTGTTCTTATACAAGCAGAAGTGCAGGTATAGCACCAAGTCGTGAAAGATGTGTGCAAGCTGGTGGAAGTCTTAGACTTTACCAACCAAGGAGGAAGGTTGAAGAATTGTTGTTGCAGGGAAGTGCACAGAGTTGGAGGTGGTGAATAACCAAAGGTTATTGTGAATGACGCAAGGAGTGCACACAAGAGTCCTTTTGAAGCTTTGAATCCATAGAAAAGGTCCATCTCAGGAAGGATAGGGGATTGGGAGAATTCAAAGGAAGGATGAGGTTTGAAATTACCTCACAGAAGTTATGTAAGAAGAAGAAGATGCCAAGGTAATTGGGTAGAAGTCTTTGAGAATCCTGAATGAATGGTCAAAATTATTAGAGGGAGAATCGTCGAAGTTCTGTGGGCCATTGGATCTTGCATACTAGCGGGAAGATTAAGGTTGAGTGCCTTTCAGCACTCGTAATATCAAGAGGAGTAGTGGCTGTTGGATTGGGTCAACAAGAAACGTTGATATCGTGCTTGAATTTCGTCATTTCGGAGTTCAGGGAGTGGAAGGAGTTGTGACTTGGATTCAACAGTTGCCATCTCCTGATTCACGAAGTCCCTATAGAATCAAGACCGTTAGATCACGGGGGGTCCAGAATCATTGATTCTTGGTAGGAGTTATCGTTATTTTCAGCCACAAACGAAATTAGTTACTGCACTTTAATTCATCGATACACGAAATTTAGAGGTGCCAAAACATTAGTCCGCAAGTTGCAGTTGAAGGTCATGTCAAGTAAAGTCAAGGGAGGAGTCAAAGGACCCGTTATCCTTTCAGGGTTTCAAGGATTGAAGGAGTCAGACGGACTCATACTAGGGGTCGTGAAGTCATGAAACCCGATGTAACTTTTCAAGTGAAGAGTGTGGTCACGTCAGCTGGTCATGTGGATGAGAGTTGGTTCTTAGCGCTTATTCGCATAGGCATAGCTCCTAAGAAGGACCTATGGATAAACACTTATGTGTTGAATATTCCTGTGGGGAATCAAAAAGTCAATCAAACTCAAAGGGGATATTAAGAACTATCCTTAGACCAGGATGTCATGCAGAACCTGTTGAGGTAGGGGTTCTACGCTAGGTGGTATCAAAGCCTACAATATTTGTTTTCTATAAGCAAGGGAGACATAAGGCAAGTTGCGATTTAAATTTTGCGTGGAACAGATTGAAACAATGCCGCCCAGAAGACATCAATATATACCAATGCCTAATCCATTTTTGGAAAGGGAAATGAGAGAACTTTGTGCTTGATTAGATGCTATGGAGACAGCACAGAGATGGACAGTTGATGTTGGAGATGTCAATGAGGTCGAAAGCGAAAATGAGGCTAGAGTTGAAGAAGAAGTTGCAGTCAAAGATGTTGTAGAAGAACATCTATTCAGAGATATTGCAAGAATAGGTTCCAAGGAAAAGATGGACATTTCGATGTATGAAGGAAACTTAGATGTTGAGGAGATGCTAGATTGGTTTAGAGATTTGGACAAATACTTCGACTATGAGGATGTC
>JZKD02S0429813.1:0-17800 GCA_000966675.3 Picea glauca
TCAATGGGCAGATCTATTTGATCTCCCATATCGTTTTCTCCTCTTGTGGCATTAGCTTGCCACCATGCTGCAGGCTCCAGTTCCTCGGTCTCATCACCGAGCTGCTGCTTAACTTCCTCCTCTGACAGATTAACTTCTGTCAGCTCCTCTTGAGCTGGCATATCTCCAACTTCCTCCAACTGTTCCTTTGGTTGGTATGCTCCTCCATCTGCTTCCAACTTGACCTGTCGGATGTGCAATCTTTGCACCATTACTCTTCTTTCTAGGGCTTCCAATTCCTCATACAGCTCAGCAAAATCCATGTTGTCTGTTTCTCCTTCTGCTGCAGGCTCTAGTGCTGTAGTCATCTCTTGTTCAACTTCCTGGCTGAAATTTTCGAGCCACTCCTCTGAATGCTCATTTCCTTATGTTGGGGTAGACATCAATGTCTGCTCCATTTCTTTCTCTTTGACAGTTTTTGTCGGTTGTCCTTCTTCTTCTTTTGTTGCACCTTCATCATGTGCACTGGCCTCTACTTGGTTGTTTGGTAGGAATGTCTTGATCCCTCCAATAATTAGAATGCTTCTCTGATCCTCTTCCTGGATGGTTAGAGTTTTTAACTTCTCATCATCTTCATTCATATGGTCTGCAAACCCACATGAATCTTCACCTATCAGCACTCCTTGTTGATATGAACTATCAACAGAGTTCATGAGACTCTCAGACAATCTCATCTCTTTCCCCCTGCCCACCTGGCAATTTGGGACTTCTCTTCTGCCCACCTGGCAGTCTATGAGATCAACTGATCCCATCTCAAGACTCATTGCCCACCTAGAAATTTGAACTTTCAACATTGCTCCTCTGGCAGTACATGAGATCTTCCACTGATCTCTTTCTATTGCCCACCTGGCAACTTGAAATTCCATTTCTACCCACCTGGCAGTTTATGAAATTCTCTGCTAATCTCATATCATTTTCCAGCTGGCAATATGAATTTCCACTGCTGTCCTCCTGACAGTCTATGAGATCCTCCAATGATCTAATTTCATTGCCCACCTAGCAATTTGAAAATTCATCTCTTCCCTCCTGACAGTTTATGAAATCTTCATTTGATCTCACCTCCTCCTCATCATTGAGGTTCCTTCCAGTTTCTGGTCCACAGATATGAACCACTTCCTCTTCATCTCTGAGGCTTTCGACATACCTTAGCCACCTCTTTAACAGTTGTTGTTGTCCATTGGCCAACAATCTCTTGATTGACCACTTCACCTTCTTCTTCATGGGCCACTCATACACCCAATGTGCTTTAGCATTTTGCTGCATCCTTAATGTCAGTTGTTCCATCCTCGCTCTTATCTCATTAAGCTTCACATCCACCTCTGGATTGCATTTCCTTCTCTTTGACCATGCTCATGGCCTTCAATAGCCATTTCCACCTTCTACTTGCCTTCCTGACAAGCCTATGGATTACTCTACATTTGTGATCATCTCCATCTTATCTCATAGCTCACCTGGTTGCTTAAATTTTTGTTGCAGTTGTGCGCATGCAACAACCTTCTTATAAAGCATCGACACTCTACCTTCCTTTCACCTGTTATCTACAGGAAAACTCCTATTTGTGATACCACCTGACATTATCAGGTCATCTCCTTTCACCGTCTCCCTTGTCTACTATCTTCAAACAAAATAACGACCTCCCCCTCTTTCTCTTTCCCCTGAAATCTACAGACGAAAATTCAAGTTCTAATACCACCTGATGGTGTGTATCAGAGTATATCCTTTCTCTACTCTCCACTACAGAAATAAACAATCTGTGCTCTGATACCACCTGATGCAGCCCCCCTCCCCTCCTGGGGTTTTACGACCTCCCGGTCTAGGATCTTTCTTTCTTCTGAGTCGGATCGACTCTTCAGGCTTCTGATTGAACCCAAAACAATTATACACATACACCTTTTTCTCCTAAGGCGCAGGTCCTGTGATACCCGCAACCTCTGTCTGCGCGCTCTTCAATTTGCGAGTGCTAGCTCCTTTTCTCTAGCCCCTTTCTACATACACCCCTGGGCTATGACCTTGTGCAAACGTGTGATTGCAGGCACGAGCAAGAGTTGTTTTAGACCAACCCGCTTTTCGGCCCACAATTCACCTCCAGCTTCCACGTATCCCTTCGTTAAAACCGTGGTTCCAATTGCAGCCCGCTCAAGGAAAATTAACGTCCGAGCATGTCCTAGCCCTGCAATCCTTCTCATCCGTTGATCTCCTATCTCTGTGCGCTTCCTCGCAATCAACGACTGCTATCGAATCTCCTTTCCTTCCATCTATGAACGATCTTAGATCACCGTGATTTGTCGCCATGTAACTCCACTCTAGATCAACGATTGTCGTTGATTTCGCCTTTCGGGCTTCGGGAGTTTCGACTTTCAAACTTCTCTCTCCTCTATATGGCAATATTCCGGAGTGGAAGATCTGCTGCCATCTGACTCCTTAAATCTATGGCCAGAATCTCCTCCGTGAGTCCGGCCTTTGGGAATCTTGATTCTCAACCTCCGCAAGCTCCCTTTGCTAAGCTCCTTATTCGCATGTGACCTTGGCCGACGTCCTCACATGACCACGTGACTTCCTGTTAAATCTCATGCACCTTCAATCCCCAAAATTCTGTGGAACCGTTGATCTCCCGATCTTGACGGTACCTCTGGATTGACGGTTCAGATCTGCCCTCTCCAAATCTACAGACGAGATCTCTTCGCGATTCTGGAATTTGGGTGTTTGAAATCTCAAACCTCGCCTTCCTCCGTACTTGAGTCTTCTGGAGTTAACGATCTGCTAACACCTGTCCTGCTAAATCAATGACCTTGTTCCTACCTCGGATGTTTGACCTTTCAACTCAGATCTACGGTCCTGCGACCTCCTTCTCGATCAACGGTTGAGATCCTCCTTCGGGTCTTCAGACCTTTCCTCCTCCTCTTTTCTCTGGAGTCTCAGATTTGACGTCGCATGTCCACCTTCGCATCGATGACACTCATTGTTTCCGGGACTTCGGCCTTCAGCAATTTCAAATCTCAACAACCACAAACCTCCGGAGTGAATCCTTTCGGAGTGTCGGATCCTCTAACACCTATCCTCCTTGATCCAATGGTTGCCCAACCGAGTGAATCTTCGTCCTCCATGCGTCCCTTCACAGATCAACGACTCGCGTTCTTCCTTTGGGATCAATGGCCCTTAATCATTTCGGCCTTCGACGCTTCGGAACTTTCTGAAACTTCTTTCCATAAAAACCTCGGAGTTCAATCCTTCGAAATCCACGGTCTGGTGACACTTGTCCTCTTGCAGATCGACGACTATCGTTCGCTTCGGCTGTTTGGGATTTGGTGATGTCAAACCTTTCTCCCTCGCGTTCTCTCGGAGTGACTTCACCTGGAATTCACGATCTTCCGCCACGCGTCCCCTTTCTAGATCTGACGGCTCAGATTCTCTTCAGGCATTCACGATTCGGTAGTTTCGATTCTCAAACCGAAACTCCAATGTAAATTTCCCCGGAGCTCCCGATCTGGTGACAAGTGTCCCCTCTGCAGATCGACAGCTCTCGGCTCTTCGGCTCTTCGTCCTTCGAGTGTTTCAACCTTCTGTGCGCTCATTCCTCCCTGAGCGTCTTCACCCGAACTTGATGGATTTCCGCCACGCTTCCTCTCAAATGATGGACGGTCCCAAATGACTTTGGGACTTCAAGACTTTTGCGAGTCTGCTCTCCTGCGTATACACCATGCTAACGCTTGTGCACCTTCTCGTGATCAGACGACGGTTGATCCTTTGCGCTCAGATCCAAAGATTGAGATTTGTTCCCTCCTCTGTGATTCCTTATGTCATTGGACATTGATCTAACGGTCCAGTCTCCTTTCCCACAACCAATCTAACGGTTGTTGTCGCTCCTCCTCCTGAGCTTTTGGTTTCTTCCGACTTGGAAGATTTTGTCAGTCTTCAAAGGTTTTCGACCTTTGAACTTTCTCTCGTGAACCTGACTATCTTGGGTCTTTCTTATGCTCTTTCAAGTATTATCTCTTCTGAGCTTTTAGACTTAGAATAAGTCTGTCCCCTACGCACTCTTTGCGTTATCTCTTCTGAGCTTGTCCCCTTCGAAGGTTTCGATCTCCCATGCACTCCTTGCGTTTCTGGGATTTCGTCAAACTCAGATCCGAAGGATTTCTTGGAAATAAATTCTTCTCTCCCTCCTAGCGTTCTCCTTGCTCGATGCACACCTTGCAGAGCTGCTTCTTACAAAGTATTCAGTAACTATGTTTCTTCCTGAACTCAACACAAAGTTCCCTTAGTGCACACTTGCACCCGCTCAATGCTCGCCTGGCAGCGCTTTACAGAGTTCTCAGTAACTCTAGTTCTCTCTGAACTCAGCAAAGAGTTCTTCTGGTGCACTCCTTGCACTTCTACTGGTGAAGGTTCAATGATATCTCTCTTGAGCTTTCCCTGAGGTTAACTCACCTCTATCGACGCACTCCTTGCGGACTGTGTGCACTCCTTGCACTCGGAAACTCAAAGACGAGAAACAATTGAAACTCATACAATACTTCATCAGTTCATACATTCAAACATGAAAGACATATAAAAGCATAACAATGAACACAAATACATAAACACACGATATGCAGGAAAAACTGTTTTTCTATTATCTTTGTGTGTCTATACAGATGATTACAAAAACTGGACTGCAATAGAGTCTCAGTTCTCTCAAGCTCTCCTCAGAACTATTCTACCTCCTAAGTCTCCTAAGACTCTCTCTCTGAGATCTCTCTCTCTCAAGTCTCCTAATTACAAAGTGAGGGCTCTACGAGCTTATCCTCTTCACCGCCTTAGTGCTATCATTGTCTCAGTTACGGCACCATACTCCTATGGCTTCATTACATTAAATGTTTATCCAGACCTGACTACGATCTAGACTTGTTACAAGCAACCATTAAGGCGACCCTATCCACTACCTGTACAAAGGCATGGCTCGGTTCTTACAGCGTTACAACACAAAATCCGATAGGATCAGATTTTCGAATTTAAAAAGTGGGAGGGTAAATGCTTCTCCCTCTTTAAAATGCGCATTGATGTGCTGACTTGCTGGCGCATTTGCTGAGGTGGAGAGATGCTCCTGCATCAATAAATAGGTCAAAGGGACTGCTAGGTACATTAGAATCAATACACAAGTGGGACTGTGAATGCAGCTCATATAAAAAGTAGATCTAATCTATGCGATTTAAGACCTAAAATCTAAAGTTTATCATCCAATAGTAAGATACAACACTAGGAACCACAAAGAAGAAAAAAATCCCTATCAAGAGCTCAAGACCCTAGAAGAATGTCTCAACTAAATATCCCTAGGGAAAGTCCTCAAGGTCTCTTGGTGCCACCACCTACTGATGAGGAGGAGAAGCTGCTGACCTCCAATCTAGTACTTGCAGTAAGTGGATCTCTCCTACCATCTGAGGCTGAAGGAAATAAACCCTTGATGGAAGATTGTTGAGAGGAACTAGAGCTGGCACTTGAAGATCTAGAAGAGTGGGTCTGTGGGGTATCATGTTGCCTAGAAGAGGCCATCCTCTGCTGAGATCTAGAGGAGGAGGAAGAGGAATGTTTTCTGTGACTAGAAGATCTTTCGTGGCTTTGAACACGACACCACCGCAAGGGTCTTGTGGGTGGAGGTTGGATGTCTCCTTGTGATCTCACGAATTTGAATACTGAGGTGGAGTTACTCTCTGCTTGTCTTTTGGTGCCTCTGTCTATAAGAACTGAGAAGGAGGAGGTGATTGTCCCAGTAGTGTCCTTTGGTTGGGGTGGTCTGAGTGAAGAAGATCTAAATCTGAGGGGCTCCCTCATGTATATGGCCAAGTACTGTTGGTTTTGGATGTTTGATGAAGATGGAGAGGGAGTTTTAGGACTCCCTGAAAAGGCAATGATACTAACCTCGGATCTTGTAATAGATGGGGGACTGAAGAATGAAATGCTCCTTCATCTCAGTCTCCTATAAAGGCAATGATCCTAACCTTGCATCTCTAAGAATGAATTGCTCATTCGTCTCAGTCTCCTGTAAATGGCAGAGTAGGAAAACCCTGTCCGCTCATGGGATATGGTGATCGGTTTCCATCCAGAGCTGATGTGAAACAACCTGGAATTGGACAAGAGGGATCTAGAGTGCGTGCATCTAGTGGCGAAGTGTGTAGGTTGGTATCACAGTGAGGCCATCCCTTAGCTCCATGAAATGATTTGCATAGAAGGTCATCTTGGGTTTGAATCTGTTGGGTGGATCTCCCTAAGTAACTTGGAAGTACCGTGCATAAATATCTTCTCAAATGATCCTGTTCAAGTCCTGCTTGTTTGACAAAAGTTGGCCAGGATCATTCAGAGAATATCTGAATGCGGGAACTTTGTCCTTTGAGATGCCCATACACTGTAATAGGTGCATAAACTCAGTGAACCAACAATGGGATCACCGTAAGGAACAAGTTGAGACAATGATCTCCGAGGAATAGTGTGCAAGGTAAGCGTACTGATCTGTACTGGCCAGTGGCAACCAACAAAGCCTTGAACTAGATGAAGTAGTGAAACCACTAAAAATGGCCTCAAACCAAAAGGGGTGATCTGCAAACTCTGTCTGAAGAATGTGTTGGGGAATAGTGCTCTTGCATTTGATGATGTGGCGAAGCATGAGAACCTGAGCCCTCTCCATCCTGGCCCAATCCTCCACTAACAAGCTTGGTCCCATACCCCAGAACCATACAAAATCGTGGGCCTGATAATGTTGTCTAGAAAGTCAAAAGCCAATTTAGGAGTCACTTCACTTTGACTATGCATACATCAACTCTTGAGGGGTGTTCAATTTACTCTAAGTTTGGAGTTGATGGCTGTTAAAACGAGGATCATATAATTTTAGTGAAAGCACATCTGTAAATTAATAACAGAGTATAAATATTTTACAATAATAAATTTAAGCATTGCTTTCAGTTGTCACCTAGTGATCATATTCAACAAATTAGAGATCGTGTAAATATCACTCTACATTCAAAACTTTTTGATGACGGCTACTAACCACTGAAACTAAAACTTTCATAAATATGCGTTAAAATTTCGAGAGGAGAGATGGAACTCAAGTTCATATCAATGTCACCTAGATTGGAGCTGCAAATATTCCTAGCTAATCTTTACATGCTCAGTACAAAAAACTAAGAATGTCAAACAAGCTATAGTATACACTGCAAAATAAAAGAAAAATGATTTTTGTTTTTTTTGCAATCTAAAGCTATGGCAGATGCATGCAGATTACATCAGAGATATTGCCCTTATAGAGGCATTGATACTGCACTCATGAAGCTACTAAAATTATTTAAAATTAACTGCCTAATTATCTTGTGTAAAAGTTGTAAAAGCAAAATTAATACTCGAATCTTTAATAGAAACTTGATTACACAAATTACATATTGGATTTGCAACACTTCTCATTCAAAACCTGCTGATGTAAGTTGATCTTCAAGGCAACAAAGGCAATTATATGAACCCTTTTTCATTTCTTGTATGTCGTTGTTTTACTTTTTTAATATAGATGTTATCATCGGTTGTTCCTCTCTTGAAGTTAATGTTAGAATAAAACTTACTTTAGGAGACTTGATTGAGTTGGTTGAAGATTTGTAGGAGGATGTTGAGATATCTTCTCAACCACTCCCTCCAAATATGGAATCAGTTGGATCTGAANCAATCCCCAAAATTCTGTGGAACCGTTGATCTCCCGATCTTGACGGTACCTCTGGATTGACGGTTCAGATCTGCCCTCTCCAAATCTACAGACGAGATCTCTTCGCGATTCTGGAATTTGGGTGTTTGAAATCTCAAACCTCGCCTTCCTCCGTACTTGAGTCTTCTGGAGTTAACGATCTGCTAACACCTGTCCTGCTAAATCAATGACCTTGTTCCTACCTCGGATGTTTGACCTTTCAACTCAGATCTACGGTCCTGCGACCTCCTTCTCGATCAACGGTTGAGATCCTCCTTCGGGTCTTCAGACCTTTCCTCCTCCTCTTTTCTCTGGAGTCTCAGATTTGACGTCGCATGTCCACCTTCGCATCGATGACACTCATTGTTTCCGGGACTTCGGCCTTCAGCAATTTCAAATCTCAACAACCACAAACCTCCGGAGTGAATCCTTTCGGAGTGTCGGATCCTCTAACACCTATCCTCCTTGATCCAATGGTTGCCCAACCGAGTGAATCTTCGTCCTCCATGCGTCCCTTCACAGATCAACGACTCGCGTTCTTCCTTTGGGATCAATGGCCCTTAATCATTTCGGCCTTCGACGCTTCGGAACTTTCTGAAACTTCTTTCCATAAAAACCTCGGAGTTCAATCCTTCGAAATCCACGGTCTGGTGACACTTGTCCTCTTGCAGATCGACGACTATCGTTCGCTTCGGCTGTTTGGGATTTGGTGATGTCAAACCTTTCTCCCTCGCGTTCTCTCGGAGTGACTTCACCTGGAATTCACGATCTTCCGCCACGCGTCCCCTTTCTAGATCTGACGGCTCAGATTCTCTTCAGGCATTCACGATTCGGTAGTTTCGATTCTCAAACCGAAACTCCAATGTAAATTTCCCCGGAGCTCCCGATCTGGTGACAAGTGTCCCCTCTGCAGATCGACAGCTCTCGGCTCTTCGGCTCTTCGTCCTTCGAGTGTTTCAACCTTCTGTGCGCTCATTCCTCCCTGAGCGTCTTCACCCGAACTTGATGGATTTCCGCCACGCTTCCTCTCAAATGATGGACGGTCCCAAATGACTTTGGGACTTCAAGACTTTTGCGAGTCTGCTCTCCTGCGTATACACCATGCTAACGCTTGTGCACCTTCTCGTGATCAGACGACGGTTGATCCTTTGCGCTCAGATCCAAAGATTGAGATTTGTTCCCTCCTCTGTGATTCCTTATGTCATTGGACATTGATCTAACGGTCCAGTCTCCTTTCCCACAACCAATCTAACGGTTGTTGTCGCTCCTCCTCCTGAGCTTTTGGTTTCTTCCGACTTGGAAGATTTTGTCAGTCTTCAAAGGTTTTCGACCTTTGAACTTTCTCTCGTGAACCTGACTATCTTGGGTCTTTCTTATGCTCTTTCAAGTATTATCTGTTCTGAGCTTTTAGACTTAGAATAAGTCTGTCCCCTACGCACTCTTTGCGTTATCTCTTCTGAGCTTGTCCCCTTCGAAGGTTTCGATCTCCCACGCACTCCTTGCGTTTCTGGGATTTCGTCAAACTCAGATCCGAAGGATTTCTTGGAAATAAATTCTTCTCTCCCTCCTAGCGTTCTCCTTGCTTGATGCACACCTTGCAGAGCTGCTTCTTACAAAGTATTCAGTAACTCTGTTTCTTTCTGAACTCAACACAAAGTTCCCTTAGTGCACACTTGCACCCACTCAATGCCCGCCTGGCAGAGCTTTACATAGTTCTCAGTAACTCGGGTTCTCTCTGAACTCAGCAAAGAGTTCTTCTGGTGCACTCCTTGCACTTCTACTGGTGAAGGTTCAACGATATCTCTCTTGAGCTTTCCCTGAGGTTAACTCACCTCTATCGACGCACTCCTTGCGGACTGTGTGCACTCCTTGCACTCGGAAACTCAAAGACGAGAAACAATTGAAACTCATACAATACTTCATCAGTTCATACATTCAAACATGAAAGACATATAAAAGCATAACAATGAACACAAATACATAAACACACGATATGCAGGAAAAACTGTTTTTCTATTATCTTTGTGTGTCTATACAGATGATTACAAAAACTGGACTGCAATAGAGTCTCAGTTCTCTCAAGCTCTCCTCAGAACTATTCTACCTCCTAAGTCTCCTAAGACTCTCTCTCTGAGATCTCTCTCTCTCAAGTCTCCTAATTACAAAGTGAGGGCTCTACGAGCTTATCCTCTTCACCGCCTTAGTGCTATCATTGTCTCAGTTACGGCACCATACTCCTATGGCTTCATTACATTAAATGTTTATCCAGACCTGACTACGATCTAGACTTGTTACAAGCAACCATTAAGGCGACCCTATCCACTACCTGTACAAAGGCATGGCTCGGTTCTTACAGCGTTACAACACAAAATCCGATAGGATCAGATTTTCGAATTTAAAAAGTGGGAGGGTAAATGCTTCTCCCTCTTTAAAATGCGCATTGATGTGCTGACTTGCTGGCGCATTTGCTGAGGTGGAGAGATGCTCCTGCATCAATAAATAGGTCAAAGGGACTGCTAGGTACATTAGAATCAATACACAAGTGGGACTGTGAATGCAGCTCATATAAAAAGTAGATCTAATCTATGCGATTTAAGACCTAAAATCTAAAGTTTATCATCCAATAGTAAGATACAACACTAGGAACCACAAAGAAGAAAAAAATCCCTATCAAGAGCTCAAGACCCTAGAAGAATGTCTCAACTAAATATCCCTAGGGAAAGTCCTCAAGGTCTCTTGGTGCCACCACCTACTGATGAGGAGGAGAAGCTGCTGACCTCCAATCTAGTACTTGCAGTAAGTGGATCTCTCCTACCATCTGAGGCTGAAGGAAATAAACCCTTGATGGAAGATTGTTGAGAGGAACTAGAGCTGGCACTTGAAGATCTAGAAGAGTGGGTCTGTGGGGTATCATGTTGCCTAGAAGAGGCCATCCTCTGCTGAGATCTAGAGGAGGAGGAAGAGGAATGTTTTCTGTGACTAGAAGATCTTTCGTGGCTTTGAACACGACACCACCGCAAGGGTCTTGTGGGTGGAGGTTGGATGTCTCCTTGTGATCTCACGAATTTGAATACTGAGGTGGAGTTACTCTCTGCTTGTCTTTTGGTGCCTCTGTCTATAAGAACTGAGAAGGAGGAGGTGATTGTCCCAGTAGTGTCCTTTGGTTGGGGTGGTCTGAGTGAAGAAGATCTAAATCTGAGGGGCTCCCTCATGTATATGGCCAAGTACTGTTGGTTTTGGATGTTTGATGAAGATGGAGAGGGAGTTTTAGGACTCCCTGAAAAGGCAATGATACTAACCTCGGATCTTGTAATAGATGGGGGACTGAAGAATGAAATGCTCCTTCATCTCAGTCTCCTATAAAGGCAATGATCCTAACCTTGCATCTCTAAGAATGAATTGCTCATTCGTCTCAGTCTCCTGTAAATGGCAGAGTAGGAAAACCCTGTCCGCTCATGGGATATGGTGATCGGTTTCCATCCAGAGCTGATGTGAAACAACCTGGAATTGGACAAGAGGGATCTAGAGTGCGTGCATCTAGTGGCGAAGTGTGTAGGTTGGTATCACAGTGAGGCCATCCCTTAGCTCCATGAAATGATTTGCATAGAAGGTCATCTTGGGTTTGAATCTGTTGGGTGGATCTCCCTAAGTAACTTGGAAGTACCGTGCATAAATATCTTCTCAAATGATCCTGTTCAAGTCCTGCTTGTTTGACAAAAGTTGGCCAGGATCATTCAGAGAATATCTGAATGCGGGAACTTTGTCCTTTGAGATGCCCATACACTGTAATAGGTGCATAAACTCAGTGAACCAACAATGGGATCACCGTAAGGAACAAGTTGAGACAATGATCTCCGAGGAATAGTGTGCAAGGTAAGCGTACTGATCTGTACTGGCCAGTGGCAACCAACAAAGCCTTGAACTAGATGAAGTAGTGAAACCACTAAAAATGGCCTCAAACCAAAAGGGGTGATCTGCAAACTCTGTCTGAAGAATGTGTTGGGGAATAGTGCTCTTGCATTTGATGATGTGGCGAAGCATGAGAACCTGAGCCCTCTCCATCCTGGCCCAATCCTCCACTAACAAGCTTGGTCCCATACCCCAGAACCATACAAAATCGTGGGCCTGATAATGTTGTCTAGAAAGTCAAAAGCCAATTTAGGAGTCACTTCACTTTGACTATGCATACATCAACTCTTGAGGGGTGTTCAATTTACTCTAAGTTTGGAGTTGATGGCTGTTAAAACGAGGATCATATAATTTTAGTGAAAGCACATCTGTAAATTAATAACAGAGTATAAATATTTTACAATAATAAATTTAAGCATTGCTTTCAGTTGTCACCTAGTGATCATATTCAACAAATTAGAGATCGTGTAAATATCACTCTACATTCAAAACTTTTTGATGACGGCTACTAACCACTGAAACTAAAACTTTCATAAATATGCGTTAAAATTTCGAGAGGAGAGATGGAACTCAAGTTCATATCAATGTCACCTAGATTGGAGCTGCAAATATTCCTAGCTAATCTTTACATGCTCAGTACAAAAAACTAAGAATGTCAAACAAGCTATAGTATACACTGCAAAATAAAAGAAAAATGATTTTTGTTTTTTTTGCAATCTAAAGCTATGGCAGATGCATGCAGATTACATCAGAGATATTGCCCTTATAGAGGCATTGATACTGCACTCATGAAGCTACTAAAATTATTTAAAATTAACTGCCTAATTATCTTGTGTAAAAGTTGTAAAAGCAAAATTAATACTCGAATCTTTAATAGAAACTTGATTACACAAATTACATATTGGATTTGCAACACTTCTCATTCAAAACCTGCTGATGTAAGTTGATCTTCAAGGCAACAAAGGCAATTATATGAACCCTTTTTCATTTCTTGTATGTCGTTGTTTTACTTTTTTAATATAGATGTTATCATCGGTTGTTCCTCTCTTGAAGTTAATGTTAGAATAAAACTTACTTTAGGAGACTTGATTGAGTTGGTTGAAGATTTGTAGGAGGATGTTGAGATATCTTCTCAACCACTCCCTCCAAATATGGAATCAGTTGGATCTGAATCCAGCTATATATACCTATGTAATCTCTATGTATTAGTGTGCAATAATACAAACTGTGTGTGTTTCTGTGTGAGCTAATTCTTCGAATCTTAACTTGGTATCAGAGTTGAGGACAGAGGATGATATAGTTTTGTATCAAGCCATCAGTGACATGTGCATCTGAGAGGATGTCACTGTTGTTTGCAGTCATTCATATGATGAAGGGTTTGAAAGGGACGTATGGTAGATGAGCCGTCCACGAGGACTGAGCAGGAGGAGGCTGTGTGAAGATTCGACGTGTATTGCAGGCTGCAACATAAGTTTCAGAAATCGTGACTGATAGAAGTCGTTGTTATTGATTGTTGCGTGGAGCAGGCGTGAGAGAATGCGGTTTTTAGTGAGAAGAGGCCCATGACTGCATAGAAGAGCCTGATGTTGACTGCAAGAAGGAGCGCATACCAAATTTGCAGACTTAGTAGTTGTAGTCACCAATTGACGAAGAGGGAAGTCACTATTTTGGCGTTGGTGCTATTTGGAGGAGATGTTGCAGTGAAGGAGGTACCAAATGTGGTGAAGTCGCTGCTAATTTGAAATGTTTTCTGTCCAGAAATTACTGGAGGAGCCGTGGATCACTGCTGCCACTGTAGAGGGAGGACGCAAGCTACATAGATAAGTCAACACATTCACATCCACTGCTGTGAGGTTAATTTGTTGCAGATTATGATAAGTTGCTGAAGGGTTACCCATGGTGAACGAAAAACACAAGACTTTGATGAGTTGGAAGCCACCGTAGACTGTCAACCATGTCTTTCTACTTTTATATATTTATGTATGTGTGGTGTGTGGTGTGATTTTATGTACGTGTTTATGTAAAAGAAAGTAGGAACTCTTGTATCTTGATATAAGCTGGCANACTCAAAGACGAGAAACAATTGAAACTCATACAATACTTCATCAGTTCATACATTCAAACATGAAAGACATATAAAAGCATAACAATGAACACAAATACATAAACACACGATATGCAGGAAAAACTGTTTTTCTATTATCTTTGTGTGTCTATACAGATGATTACAAAAACTGGACTGCAATAGAGTCTCAGTTCTCTCAAGCTCTCCTCAGAACTATTCTACCTCCTAAGTCTCCTAAGACTCTCTCTCTGAGATCTCTCTCTCTCAAGTCTCCTAATTACAAAGTGAGGGCTCTACGAGCTTATCCTCTTCACCGCCTTAGTGCTATCATTGTCTCAGTTACGGCACCATACTCCTATGGCTTCATTACATTAAATGTTTATCCAGACCTGACTACGATCTAGACTTGTTACAAGCAACCATTAAGGCGACCCTATCCACTACCTGTACAAAGGCATGGCTCGGTTCTTACAGCGTTACAACACAAAATCCGATAGGATCAGATTTTCGAATTTAAAAAGTGGGAGGGTAAATGCTTCTCCCTCTTTAAAATGCGCATTGATGTGCTGACTTGCTGGCGCATTTGCTGAGGTGGAGAGATGCTCCTGCATCAATAAATAGGTCAAAGGGACTGCTAGGTACATTAGAATCAATACACAAGTGGGACTGTGAATGCAGCTCATATAAAAAGTAGATCTAATCTATGCGATTTAAGACCTAAAATCTAAAGTTTATCATCCAATAGTAAGATACAACACTAGGAACCACAAAGAAGAAAAAAATCCCTATCAAGAGCTCAAGACCCTAGAAGAATGTCTCAACTAAATATCCCTAGGGAAAGTCCTCAAGGTCTCTTGGTGCCACCACCTACTGATGAGGAGGAGAAGCTGCTGACCTCCAATCTAGTACTTGCAGTAAGTGGATCTCTCCTACCATCTGAGGCTGAAGGAAATAAACCCTTGATGGAAGATTGTTGAGAGGAACTAGAGCTGGCACTTGAAGATCTAGAAGAGTGGGTCTGTGGGGTATCATGTTGCCTAGAAGAGGCCATCCTCTGCTGAGATCTAGAGGAGGAGGAAGAGGAATGTTTTCTGTGACTAGAAGATCTTTCGTGGCTTTGAACACGACACCACCGCAAGGGTCTTGTGGGTGGAGGTTGGATGTCTCCTTGTGATCTCACGAATTTGAATACTGAGGTGGAGTTACTCTCTGCTTGTCTTTTGGTGCCTCTGTCTATAAGAACTGAGAAGGAGGAGGTGATTGTCCCAGTAGTGTCCTTTGGTTGGGGTGGTCTGAGTGAAGAAGATCTAAATCTGAGGGGCTCCCTCATGTATATGGCCAAGTACTGTTGGTTTTGGATGTTTGATGAAGATGGAGAGGGAGTTTTAGGACTCCCTGAAAAGGCAATGATACTAACCTCGGATCTTGTAATAGATGGGGGACTGAAGAATGAAATGCTCCTTCATCTCAGTCTCCTATAAAGGCAATGATCCTAACCTTGCATCTCTAAGAATGAATTGCTCATTCGTCTCAGTCTCCTGTAAATGGCAGAGTAGGAAAACCCTGTCCGCTCATGGGATATGGTGATCGGTTTCCATCCAGAGCTGATGTGAAACAACCTGGAATTGGACAAGAGGGATCTAGAGTGCGTGCATCTAGTGGCGAAGTGTGTAGGTTGGTATCACAGTGAGGCCATCCCTTAGCTCCATGAAATGATTTGCATAGAAGGTCATCTTGGGTTTGAATCTGTTGGGTGGATCTCCCTAAGTAACTTGGAAGTACCGTGCATAAATATCTTCTCAAATGATCCTGTTCAAGTCCTGCTTGTTTGACAAAAGTTGGCCAGGATCATTCAGAGAATATCTGAATGCGGGAACTTTGTCCTTTGAGATGCCCATACACTGTAATAGGTGCATAAACTCAGTGAACCAACAATGGGATCACCGTAAGGAACAAGTTGAGACAATGATCTCCGAGGAATAGTGTGCAAGGTAAGCGTACTGATCTGTACTGGCCAGTGGCAACCAACAAAGCCTTGAACTAGATGAAGTAGTGAAACCACTAAAAATGGCCTCAAACCAAAAGGGGTGATCTGCAAACTCTGTCTGAAGAATGTGTTGGGGAATAGTGCTCTTGCATTTGATGATGTGGCGAAGCATGAGAACCTGAGCCCTCTCCATCCTGGCCCAATCCTCCACTAACAAGCTTGGTCCCATACCCCAGAACCATACAAAATCGTGGGCCTGATAATGTTGTCTAGAAAGTCAAAAGCCAATTTAGGAGTCACTTCACTTTGACTATGCATACATCAACTCTTGAGGGGTGTTCAATTTACTCTAAGTTTGGAGTTGATGGCTGTTAAAACGAGGATCATATAATTTTAGTGAAAGCACATCTGTAAATTAATAACAGAGTATAAATATTTTACAATAATAAATTTAAGCATTGCTTTCAGTTGTCACCTAGTGATCATATTCAACAAATTAGAGATCGTGTAAATATCACTCTACATTCAAAACTTTTTGATGACGGCTACTAACCACTGAAACTAAAACTTTCATAAATATGCGTTAAAATTTCGAGAGGAGAGATGGAACTCAAGTTCATATCAATGTCACCTAGATTGGAGCTGCAAATATTCCTAGCTAATCTTTACATGCTCAGTACAAAAAACTAAGAATGTCAAACAAGCTATAGTATACACTGCAAAATAAAAGAAAAATGATTTTTGTTTTTTTTGCAATCTAAAGCTATGGCAGATGCATGCAGATTACATCAGAGATATTGCCCTTATAGAGGCATTGATACTGCACTCATGAAGCTACTAAAATTATTTAAAATTAACTGCCTAATTATCTTGTGTAAAAGTTGTAAAAGCAAAATTAATACTCGAATCTTTAATAGAAACTTGATTACACAAATTACATATTGGATTTGCAACACTTCTCATTCAAAACCTGCTGATGTAAGTTGATCTTCAAGGCAACAAAGGCAATTATATGAACCCTTTTTCATTTCTTGTATGTCGTTGTTTTACTTTTTTAATATAGATGTTATCATCGGTTGTTCCTCTCTTGAAGTTAATGTTAGAATAAAACTTACTTTAGGAGACTTGATTGAGTTGGTTGAAGATTTGTAGGAGGATGTTGAGATATCTTCTCAACCACTCCCTCCAAATATGGAATCAGTTGGATCTGAATCCAGCTATATATACCTATGTAATCTCTATGTATTAGTGTGCAATAATACAAACTGTGTGTGTTTTCTGTGTGAGCTAATTCTTCGAATCTTAACTTGGTATCAGAGTTGAGGACAGAGGATGATATAGTTTTGTATCAAGCCATCAGTGACATGTGCATCTGAGAGGATGTCATTGTTGTTTGCAGTCATTCATATGATGAAGGGTTTGAAAGGGACGTATGGTAGATGAGCCGTCCACGAGGACTGAGCAGGAGGAGGCTGTGTGAATATTCGACGTGTATTGCAAGCTGCAACATAAGTTTCAGAAATCGTGACTGATAGAAGTCGTTGTTATTGATTGTTGCGTGGAGCATGCGTGAGAGAACGCGATTTTTAGTGAGAAGAGGCCCATGACTGCATAGAAGAGCCTGATGCTGACTGCAAGAAGGAGCGCATACCAAATTTGCAGACTTAGTAGTTGTAGTCACCAATTGAAGAAGAGGGAAGTCACTATTTTGGCGTTGGTGCTATTTGGAGGAGATGTTGCAGTGAAGGAGGTACCAAATGTGGTGAAGTCGCTGCTAATTTGAAATGTTTTCTGTCCAGAAATTACTGGAGGAGCCGTGGATCACTGCTGCCACTGTAGAGGGAGGACGCAAGCTACATAGATAAGTCAACACATTCACATCCACTGCTGTGAGGTTAATTTGTTGCAGATTATGATAAGTTGCTGAAGGGTTACCCATGGTGAACGAAAAACACAAGACTTTGATGAGTTGGAAGCCACCGTAGACTGTCAACCATGTCTTTCTACTTTTATATATTTATGTATGTGTGGTGTGTGGTGTGATTTTATGTACGTGTTTATGTAAAAGAAAGTAGGAACTCTTGTATCTTGATATAAGCTGGCA
>JZKD02S0429846.1:0-17799 GCA_000966675.3 Picea glauca
AAATTCATGTGGAAGATATATGGCATGCATCTTAGGGGTCACATGCAAACACTTTTCCATGCGCAATGGATGCATCTCAAGAGATAAAAAGGGAGTCGCGCACATTAGACTCAATTCTGATATTTTATGACAAAAAATAATTTGGTGTAGCTTTTGTTTAACAGTCCATTGGCTCTGATACCATGTAAATGTGTTGAACCTGTACAGAATATATCTATCTGTAAGAGAAGTCATTAGAAGATCAAGCTTCTTATTATGAAGAGTCTTCTACAAAAGTTTTTGCAAAAATTTGTATACCATTAATTGAAGATGATGTCTACTCCATTTCAGATTTGTTTTTTGAAATTCATGTGGAAGATATATAACATGCATCTTAGGGGTCACATGCAGACACTTTTCCATGTGCAATGGATGTATCTCAAGAGACAAAAAGGGAGCCGCGCACATCAGACTCAATTATGATATTTTCAGAAAAAAATTGGATGTTTGAATTTCTCTCGGGAAAATATCCAATTTCAAAAAAACAAATCGTCCGAAACGGAGTCCGGGAAGTGAAGTTATGATCTTTTAAAATCAACAAACTTTCAACATTTTTTCAGAAATGGTCACACAGTTTTCAAAATTTCATCCAAACTTTATTTGGATATTTTTCATTACAAGAAGAGAATGTGGATATGTGTGGACATCTCAATGATGCATATACTTCATTAGATCCATGTAGGCATCTACATCTTCAACAAAATATTCAACGAGCACAAACTTGCACAGTTGCGAGGTCTGCTTGGAGTGAAGGACATGGTTGCTTAGCAACTGCTTTTTGTTCCTTCTCATATTTTTTTTTTATGCATTGTAATTTGAGGGGGGGGGTTCCCATGAGGTTTTCCCTCTTTCCTTGTTTATTTCAGTATATCTTTTGTATTTGGGTATCTAACATGGCCTCGTTACCAAGACCCATTCTTTATTTTCACCATAGTGATGTTTAGGGGGGGGTGTTGGAGTTACTTCACACACACCTAGGATTTCTTTTTCCTAAGGTTTTTCCTTATTTATTAATCATAATTAGTCATTATCCAGTCTCCTATATTTTAGGGGAGAATATTCCACCTAGAGAATATTGTTTTTTAGTTGACACTTTAGTTTGACTAGTTCAGTTGAGTTTAGTTGTTGGTTTTGTCACCATGCAACATTGAGATCATCACCAGCTAATGCACACTTGCTTTGGGATAATCACTAGACTGATGCATTAACCTTGTTTCCCTGAGTTAACTCCTTAGTACTCTCTGTTCAGTTAGTTAACTGAAGACTAGTTGACTAGTTAACTCAGCTAGGTGGCAGTTCACTTCCGTAACTGCCTGAAAGACTAGACTAGGTGGCAGTTTACTCCCGTAATTGTTGGTGTGTGTCCAGATCACTCTAGACCACCACTATGGCTCATTAATTACTCGTGTATCCTATATCTATTGTAAATTATTCACTCTTTGAGTGTGGAATACAGTTAATGAGAATTATTTCATTCTTTCTCTCTTGCTTCTTCTTTCTTAATTTCTCTTTGCAAATGTGTGTAGTATTTTCTATCTAGATCTATTCTGTGCAGGTTCAACACATTTACATTGGGCTACTATCACAACGATTCCAAAATGAATCTTACAATGGATTTGCAAAGCAATTTTTAAATTTCTATGATTAGGTAAGAAACATGAAGATGGAATCCCGTTGGTTAAATGGTCAAATGTTGCAAGGCCAAAAGATTTTGGTGGATGAGGAATTTCTAAGCTGTTGTGATTTAGTAGAGCGTTGGCAACAAAAAGCCTTTGGAAGCTCATTTCAAACAAACCTCTTTGGGGAAGGGTGCTCAATTTCAAATACATAACATGTAAATCCATAGAAGAGTGGTTCATATTCCCTAGGAAGAAAGTTCCAACAAGCTCAATTGGTTGGAAAGCGATGGTCGACGCCTTCCCTTTACTTGGTTCATGGGAAACTTGGAGAATAGGTAATGGAAGAAGTGTCAGAGTTGGAGAGGATCCTTGGGAAGGATCTGATAACAATCACAGATTGTTTAAAGTTCTAATACAAAGACTTCATGCTTAGGGTGTCTTCTCTCTGAAAGATGCAACTAACCCATGCCTGGATGTCACCAACGACACAATATGGAAGTCAATAACAAATTTAAACTTAGGAGGAGATATTGCAGAAGAATGGTTGGCCTATGTCACTTCCCTGAAGCAAGGTTTTATTCTGCTCGAGGAGGACGAGCCAAATACTATAGTATGGACAAGAAACAAAAAATATGGAATTTATACTGTTAAGTTAGGATATCTGTCCACAGTTGAGGAGCGAGTTGAAGGAATTTCGAAATGGTGTTGGAAATCAACGTGGAGATGGAAGGCACCTGGAAAAAAGAATATCCTCTTTGGGTTGGATACGAAGCAGAAGTTGTTGACTTGGGACGTGTTAGGTAGAAGAGGATGGGTCGGTCCTAATCGCTGTGCTCTATGTTTTGTTCAGGGCGAGACAACCCCACATATTTTCTTTGAGTACTCCTTCACCTCTCGGGTTTGGGAGCTTGTTTCACATAAGGTTGGTATTCCTCTCATTCATTTTGATGATAATTTAGAGGAATGGCTAGATGCATGGAGCAAGGACTCAGACTGCAAATTGGTTGCTTCTTTACCGAGTATTGTAGTTTATTTCATATAGTGGGTGAGGAATATGTACATTTTTCAAAACAAATCAATTCCAACTGAGGTGGTGGTGGAAATTATTTTCTCGATGGTGATTTTCTACAAGAAAGATCCGAAGAAAAAGAAAAGGCGTATCCCCACAATGCCATAATTGATTGACGAAACTCCATGGGGATTATTTGATGGCGCTAGCCAAGGTCATCCTCCGGTTTGTGGAGTTGGTGCGACGCTTTACATAAATGTAGATCATCATTTTGAAGTGCGTTACACTCCAGGAAGGGGATCCAATGTGAAGGAAAATTTGACAGCTATATGGGCCCTTGTTTTCCTTGCAATTTTGCTCAACTTGAGAAAGCTACAGATATTTGGGGATACTGGGTAAATGGTTTTCCTTGCAATTTCGCTCAACTTGAGAAAGCTACAGATATTTGGGGATTCACAAGTAGCGGTGGACTGGGTAAATGGAAAAACTGATATTCAAGTGGCAAGATTACAACCAGTAATGAACATGATTAGAGCGTTGTTAGGGGAATTGGAATGGTATTCATGGTCTCATGTTTACGGGGAGATAAATCAAAAAGCTGACTAACTGTCAAAGGAGGCGCTAGAAATGGAAGATGGAGCTTTTTTCTATAAAGAATTCCAAAACAATCTACCAGTTCATGACATGTCATTTGACTTATAGATGTTAATCGTGAAATATGTTAGCAAGTCTATTTTATTTCTGGATGTTTAAAGGCTGTAGTGAGCATTGTCTGATGGAGTATTGGAGTATTGTAAACAAAATGACTGGTATGGTTATGAAAGTTGGAGTGAATGTTGTAAGCCTTAGAGGCAAAGAAAGTACTGAATAGTCCTTTTCTTTTTTGAAGATGGACAAGAATATGTATATTTTACTCTTTTGTTGAAATATAAAGTGTTTTTTTTAAATTTAGTTACAATAATACATAAATAATACATAAGGCATTTTGGATTCACTAAAAGAAAACTAAACAATTATGTACATATTTGACAACATTTAAAATATTAAAATCCTTTTTTCTATTTATGCTTGATAAATTCTGGTTTAAGATGGATTTAGGCTGATTATGCATGAGCACAAATAGAGGAACTTGCTATTAAAACCTGAGTTCAACCAATTGCCAACACAGTGATGAGGTTTGGATTCAATATAGTTTAACTATGTATTGGTGTTCTATTTATCTCCTAGGCCAGTGTGTCAGATGGTGTTCCTGCCACCTTTGGGGCAAAAGAACTTTACTATTTTTTTCTAAATGCCTAACAGAATAGGGCACCATCCCTTATGAGAGCAAAGCATCTAATTTTCTATGTTGTTTTGAACGTTATGTGGGCTAGGCTGTAGCACAATTTTTGAAATATTATATCTTTGTTGCTGTGAAAGAAAAAGAATGGAGATGGAACATCTCCAGCAACGACTATATTTTTGGGTGACCCCACTATACCATGACTAGGGAGCCCTATGGGCTGTCACGAACCATTGTAGCAGGTTCTCACAAAGGACAAAGGTTACAGTAGGATCCACCACTGGGCCAACATATACGTGCACGACATCCGTGCATATAAGCAGTTGGCCCCAGTGCCATCCTGCCATGACAAGCAGCGCTCGACTTTGGCCCTAGCCATTTCTGAAGGGTTCAAGCCCCCAGAGCCTACTAGTGACAGTTGGGAGCCCTGTACAGTCAACTAGTGCCAACCCCCGGTTACTAAGTGGGCCCCTTCTGCAGATGATCATGACCAGCCTTCTGTCGATGCTGGCATGATTGCCTCTTAGTATTTCTGGCTCCGGTGATAACCTTTTGTATCGCATGGTTATTCTTTATTTTGATCTCTTGATATTTATCTAATTAGTTGTGGGTGTTTTGGATTAGGCCAACCTACATTTTTGGCTGCTTTGCAGTTTGCAATATACCTATGGACTTTTGTGTTCGCAGCCAGCCTTTTTATATGAAAGCCTTGTACAAATTGTTTATAGTAATTGCCAAAGAAAGCTTCAATACAAAGAAAATGAGAACATGTTTTGGTCTTCCTCTGGGTTTTGAGGAAAAAATGGACTGGCTTGATCATGAATTCCCCTTCCTGTAAATACCAACGGTATATTAATATGCTCACATATATGTGAGCCTGCGAGCCTGCTCACATATATGTGAGCCTGCGAGCCTGCTCACATATATATGCGAGCCTGCTCACATATATATGCGAGCCTGCTCGCCTGCTCACATATATGTGAGCAGGCTCACATATATATGTGAGCATATTAATATACCGTTGGTATCCTGTAAATACCAACGGTATATTAATATGCTCACATATATATATGTGAGCCTGCTCACATATATGTGAGCCTGCGAGCCTGCTCACATATATATGCGAGCCTGCTCACATATATATGTGAGCCTGCTCACACATATATGTGTGCAGGCTCACACATATATGTGTGCAAGCTCACATATCACACATATATGTGAACAAAAGTTTTCCAATCAATGTTTTTCTTGATCATTGCTTTGACATATTTTTTGATTCTGTTCTTCTCCTAAACCTGTACTTCGACCCATGCTCTGATCTGCAAAAATTTTTAGAGCCTCGGGTTAAATGATAATAATTGCTTACAATGCTCTGATCTGCAAAACAAATTTAGAGCCTTGAGTTAAATCATAATAATTGCTTACATTTACTTGTACATTCTCATTCGTCTTGCCAGTTGCCACATCTAATCTATTTCCCTCCAATTATATTAATAAGTTAATGTCGTCTGTGGGTAACTAGCCAGCTTAGCAGTTTTAAGCAGTCTATCCAGGGGAGTTTAGTGATACTAGAATTAGTTCTGCATACCCTGTATTTATCCATTAATATAGGTTTTCAAGAGAATATCAAACACTTTTGGGCAACTTTGTATAGCCTAATTGCATTTTATATAAATGCGATTACATAATTAATCTTCTTTAAGGCGTAAGCTATATTTCAGTGTGCAAAACACAATTTTCCAATGGCATGTTATGGTTGATACCACCTTTTTAGCTTCATATACATCTATTACATCATATGTTAATCCTCCTATATTTTTGAAAAGAATTCAACCGTGATCTCTTCCACCCACAGGGAAAATACGATGATCATACAGTATTTTCTATCGGTAGCTATGTTGATGAGGATTCCCACACATACAAAAAATGATATTTGGTACATGGATCTTGTTGAAAGTTATTTGATACATGGACATCGTAATCCTTAAGTCTGCGTGTTTCAAACTTCTTGAAAACTGCAAGAATTAAATGGACAAAACAATATCAATGCCACTATAAAACTTGAAAGAGGGGAATTAAGAAGATGGCATCTAAAATTAAGGGAGTAAAAAGATCACGGAGATGGACAGACTTCATGAACCATAAAACAAGAATTGAAAATAAACTTATTATTCATACCTTGCAGAAGTTAAATGGTTATCTTCTTCAGATGTTGGACAGTCTAGTTGTACATTCTGCAATTGAAACACTTTCATTACTAACTACCAGTTGCACTTGCTTGAAGTAGATTAGCGCATAAGTTCCAGTACATAGATAAGTAACGTCCTGTAAAACTTGTTGTATTGGAGTGGTTGCAGGATATCTCAATTCTCTATGTAATATTCTTGGCATTGCACTAATGCAATTTTTAGGGCATGGAGTAATGACAACATAAGAGACATGGGGATTTTTTGGCTACAAATTTCTCTATCATTAACATAATGAAGAGTTCAAATGAGAAGTTGAAGCAGCAGTATATATCAACATTGCTTACCTTTGGGCTGTCAGGAACATCCATTAAAACTCTTGAAAAGATTTTGTAAAACTGCATGAAACATGAGAAAGGAAATAATGTGAGAGTTTATGGAAAATAAGGAATAAATGTTGGTTAAAATTGAGCTTGATGTCTACCTTTATATACTCTACTGTATCCCCTGCTGATTTCCATATCTCCACCACAGAGAAAGATGGTGCAACTTCAGTAACCTGAAGAGAATTTCATTGCTTTATTTTTCTTGCTACATAATATCCATTGTCCATCTTTTAAGGAGCTCTTTTTTAAATTTTAACAGCAAATTTTCTGCTTTCTTTTGAGATTTCAGAATTAGAAATATGGATATTCCATTGCGTACTATATTTTTCTATGTAATTATGTTCTTCAAGAAATTGAATAGTCTGTGTGCTCCTGTGGATGAAGCACAGAAAATCATATATAATATCATAAAGGAACTGCCATTAAAAGCTGACCTCTGTTGACACAGATAAATATGAACCCCTCCTCCCAATCGCTTTGGCTCCATGAATCTTTATCTATCATCAAATGCAACAAGATCAGTTTTTCTTCGAAAGTTACAATTTCCTTTCAACTATGGAAGGAAGATGTATTCAGATTTTCTGATGTATGAAATAAAGAACAAAAATAAAAGCCAAATTCCAGGTACTTCAACTATTGGAGAGGATAAAGCAGATACACCAAACTGTTTTTGGAACTAATTATCTTCCAAGGGTAAACACTGTAAAAGTTCATTTACGTCTTTTACTGGTCCATTTACATATGGTTTGGATTCAATCATGATACCGGAGAGAGGATAGAATTCAGGCAGAATCTCAGTTGCCAACAAGGAAAACCTCAGGACTCTTTTCATAATAATTTTTTCCAAAACGAGTGTGTGTGCAACTAATATACAGCATCTAAAAAATTCCCTTGACTTTTCTCTCAAAACTTCTTTCAATTGAATGCATCCCAATTATACATAAACATGCTTCCTACTATATGCACTCTGGACCACAGTGGTCTCCAACTGTTTTCCAAAATAGATGCATTTGAAACTAATGAACAACATCAAAAGAATTCCATTAATCCTTTTATTCAAAAATCTTCCATTCAGTGCATTTTGTTTGTACCCCTATGTAAAAATCTATGTGCTCTAATATATGTTTCATTTTCAGATTTTAGAGAAAAAGCGAAGGAGAAGATATCTATGTTCTGTATACCAACCTTGCAAGGATTTACTTTTTCTACTAGCAAGCCTAGACTCTTGACAGCAGCATCCATTTTCTCTATTGTCTCCTTAGCCGAAAGCCTAGAACCAAACCTCTTCTTACTTTTACCACCATTCTGCAATCCAAAATTGGTACTGTTAATGAGTTGAATACGTTAAGGAACTTAGTAGAGTTCTAGACTAGGAACACTTTATGAGACATACAGTGCAATTTATTTCCCATGAAAGTAATTATATTCTACCATTTTCTCAAAATTAAAATTTTCCATGGAATACATATCATATATGTTTCCCCATTACTTATGGAAAATTCTAAACTCACTCAGACATTTTTGACTGAATAGCACGGTATTTGCTTTTCCTACGAAACAGTGCGATATTGTAAATATGCCATGTCTTCAGATTTTCACTGATTGAAGACATCTTCAGCACAAAATCAAATAACTAATATTGGACATATGGAGGTATACCTCTTTTTCAAAGATTCCAGACAAGTCAAGATCTTTAGACATTGCTATCAGCTGAAAGGCATTGATGAAACCGGGTTGTTTATCCTTTGTCACCAAATGTTCCTACAAAATCAAAATTTTGTCCCCAAAGAATTGCTGTTAATTTTCTTAGTTATATGCAACTACCTATATAGATAGATCATAGTATAGAAGAATCAACGTGTACATTTCATGATCCTTTGAATATCGAATTCACTTGGACATCATAAGAACGACTAGAATATTATGGAAACCTTACTTCTGTGATACCAAATGCAGCGTGTACATCATCTGATGTAACTTCTTGTTCATCCCAGGGCTCTGTGGAAGGGTAGTAATCTTTCCTAAACCACTCATCTTCATAAATCTGTGCTATTGTGATCCGCTACAATAGGCAGTCACATTTGATTTTATCATGAATTTTGAAGTATGGAATCAATCAAAACTAGTTGCAATCCAATTATTGCAATATAGTTTTAGAAAGAATTGATAACTTACACTCTTTGGTCTAGGATCCAATATCTTTGTGATTAGATTCCTGGCCCCATAAGAAAACCATGAAGGGAAGGAAAACTCCGCCTTGCAAATCTATAAACCAATAAAAACTCTACCATAAGAAACCAAAATTTGTTGCAAAGTTGAAATTTGATTAAGTGAAAAACACGATTACAAGATTGATTTTACTTCTGCAATAATATCTGAGACTGCGAGAGCCAGGTCTGTTTCTGGTTTCCCCTTACGGCCAACGGAAATTTTCGGGGTATATTTTTTTCAAAATTTAATAAATTTGATCATAAAATATTGTCCCACTCAAGAGTTTTGCATCAGAAAAATGTTTTTTAGATGAACCATAAAGTTGAAAGTCATGTTGAGTATACCTTACGATATTGTTCAATTTGACTAGAATCTTCAAAGGGAGAGAAACCTGCTAGAAGTTCAAAGAGAGTGACCCCACAAGACCAAATGTCTGCGGCTGCTCCATCGTAATTCTGACTAACAATTACCTGCCAACCATAACCAATATGTTAGATTGATAGAGGAGAAAGGCCTATGCTCTAATTCCCATATTATCTCGAACGAACCCTAGATGAAGAGTTTGATTTGTATACCTCAGGNTCACACATATATGTGAACAAAAGTTTTCCAATCAATGTTTTTCTTGATCATTGCTTTGACATATTTTTTGATTCTGTTCTTCTCCTAAACCTGTACTTCGACCCATGCTCTGATCTGCAAAAATTTTTAGAGCCTCGGGTTAAATGATAATAATTGCTTACAATGCTCTGATCTGCAAAACAAATTTAGAGCCTTGAGTTAAATCATAATAATTGCTTACATTTACTTGTACATTCTCATTCGTCTTGCCAGTTGCCACATCTAATCTATTTCCCTCCAATTATATTAATAAGTTAATGTCGTCTGTGGGTAACTAGCCAGCTTAGCAGTTTTAAGCAGTCTATCCAGGGGAGTTTAGTGATACTAGAATTAGTTCTGCATACCCTGTATTTATCCATTAATATAGGTTTTCAAGAGAATATCAAACACTTTTGGGCAACTTTGTATAGCCTAATTGCATTTTATATAAATGCGATTACATAATTAATCTTCTTTAAGGCGTAAGCTATATTTCAGTGTGCAAAACACAATTTTCCAATGGCATGTTATGGTTGATACCACCTTTTTAGCTTCATATACATCTATTACATCATATGTTAATCCTCCTATATTTTTGAAAAGAATTCAACCGTGATCTCTTCCACCCACAGGGAAAATACGATGATCATACAGTATTTTCTATCGGTAGCTATGTTGATGAGGATTCCCACACATACAAAAAATGATATTTGGTACATGGATCTTGTTGAAAGTTATTTGATACATGGACATCGTAATCCTTAAGTCTGCGTGTTTCAAACTTCTTGAAAACTGCAAGAATTAAATGGACAAAACAATATCAATGCCACTATAAAACTTGAAAGAGGGGAATTAAGAAGATGGCATCTAAAATTAAGGGAGTAAAAAGATCACGGAGATGGACAGACTTCATGAACCATAAAACAAGAATTGAAAATAAACTTATTATTCATACCTTGCAGAAGTTAAATGGTTATCTTCTTCAGATGTTGGACAGTCTAGTTGTACATTCTGCAATTGAAACACTTTCATTACTAACTACCAGTTGCACTTGCTTGAAGTAGATTAGCGCATAAGTTCCAGTACATAGATAAGTAACGTCCTGTAAAACTTGTTGTATTGGAGTGGTTGCAGGATATCTCAATTCTCTATGTAATATTCTTGGCATTGCACTAATGCAATTTTTAGGGCATGGAGTAATGACAACATAAGAGACATGGGGATTTTTTGGCTACAAATTTCTCTATCATTAACATAATGAAGAGTTCAAATGAGAAGTTGAAGCAGCAGTATATATCAACATTGCTTACCTTTGGGCTGTCAGGAACATCCATTAAAACTCTTGAAAAGATTTTGTAAAACTGCATGAAACATGAGAAAGGAAATAATGTGAGAGTTTATGGAAAATAAGGAATAAATGTTGGTTAAAATTGAGCTTGATGTCTACCTTTATATACTCTACTGTATCCCCTGCTGATTTCCATATCTCCACCACAGAGAAAGATGGTGCAACTTCAGTAACCTGAAGAGAATTTCATTGCTTTATTTTTCTTGCTACATAATATCCATTGTCCATCTTTTAAGGAGCTCTTTTTTAAATTTTAACAGCAAATTTTCTGCTTTCTTTTGAGATTTCAGAATTAGAAATATGGATATTCCATTGCGTACTATATTTTTCTATGTAATTATGTTCTTCAAGAAATTGAATAGTCTGTGTGCTCCTGTGGATGAAGCACAGAAAATCATATATAATATCATAAAGGAACTGCCATTAAAAGCTGACCTCTGTTGACACAGATAAATATGAACCCCTCCTCCCAATCGCTTTGGCTCCATGAATCTTTATCTATCATCAAATGCAACAAGATCAGTTTTTCTTCGAAAGTTACAATTTCCTTTCAACTATGGAAGGAAGATGTATTCAGATTTTCTGATGTATGAAATAAAGAACAAAAATAAAAGCCAAATTCCAGGTACTTCAACTATTGGAGAGGATAAAGCAGATACACCAAACTGTTTTTGGAACTAATTATCTTCCAAGGGTAAACACTGTAAAAGTTCATTTACGTCTTTTACTGGTCCATTTACATATGGTTTGGATTCAATCATGATACCGGAGAGAGGATAGAATTCAGGCAGAATCTCAGTTGCCAACAAGGAAAACCTCAGGACTCTTTTCATAATAATTTTTTCCAAAACGAGTGTGTGTGCAACTAATATACAGCATCTAAAAAATTCCCTTGACTTTTCTCTCAAAACTTCTTTCAATTGAATGCATCCCAATTATACATAAACATGCTTCCTACTATATGCACTCTGGACCACAGTGGTCTCCAACTGTTTTCCAAAATAGATGCATTTGAAACTAATGAACAACATCAAAAGAATTCCATTAATCCTTTTATTCAAAAATCTTCCATTCAGTGCATTTTGTTTGTACCCCTATGTAAAAATCTATGTGCTCTAATATATGTTTCATTTTCAGATTTTAGAGAAAAAGCGAAGGAGAAGATATCTATGTTCTGTATACCAACCTTGCAAGGATTTACTTTTTCTACTAGCAAGCCTAGACTCTTGACAGCAGCATCCATTTTCTCTATTGTCTCCTTAGCCGAAAGCCTAGAACCAAACCTCTTCTTACTTTTACCACCATTCTGCAATCCAAAATTGGTACTGTTAATGAGTTGAATACGTTAAGGAACTTAGTAGAGTTCTAGACTAGGAACACTTTATGAGACATACAGTGCAATTTATTTCCCATGAAAGTAATTATATTCTACCATTTTCTCAAAATTAAAATTTTCCATGGAATACATATCATATATGTTTCCCCATTACTTATGGAAAATTCTAAACTCACTCAGACATTTTTGACTGAATAGCACGGTATTTGCTTTTCCTACGAAACAGTGCGATATTGTAAATATGCCATGTCTTCAGATTTTCACTGATTGAAGACATCTTCAGCACAAAATCAAATAACTAATATTGGACATATGGAGGTATACCTCTTTTTCAAAGATTCCAGACAAGTCAAGATCTTTAGACATTGCTATCAGCTGAAAGGCATTGATGAAACCGGGTTGTTTATCCTTTGTCACCAAATGTTCCTACAAAATCAAAATTTTGTCCCCAAAGAATTGCTGTTAATTTTCTTAGTTATATGCAACTACCTATATAGATAGATCATAGTATAGAAGAATCAACGTGTACATTTCATGATCCTTTGAATATCGAATTCACTTGGACATCATAAGAACGACTAGAATATTATGGAAACCTTACTTCTGTGATACCAAATGCAGCGTGTACATCATCTGATGTAACTTCTTGTTCATCCCAGGGCTCTGTGGAAGGGTAGTAATCTTTCCTAAACCACTCATCTTCATAAATCTGTGCTATTGTGATCCGCTACAATAGGCAGTCACATTTGATTTTATCATGAATTTTGAAGTATGGAAGAAATCAAAACGAGTTGCAATCCAATTATTGCAATATAGTTTTAGAAAGAATTTATAACTTACACTCTTTGGTCTAGGATCCAATATCTTTGTGATTAGATTCCTGGCCCCATAAGAAAACCATGAAGGGAAGGAAAACTCCGCCTTGCAAATCTATAACCCAATAAAAACTCTACCATCAGCAACCAAAATTTGTTGCAAAGTTGAAATTTGATTAAGTGAAAAACACGATTACAAGATTGATTTTACTTCTGCATCAAATATCTGAGACTGAGAGAGCCAGGCCTGTTTCTGGTTTCCCCTTACGGCCAACGGAAATTTTCGGGGTATATTTTTTTCAAAATTTAATAAATTTGATCATAAAATATTGTCCCACTCAAGAGTTTTGCATCAGAAAATTGTTTTTTAGATGAATCATAAAGTTGAAAGTCATGTTGAGTATACCTTACGATATTGTTCAATTTGACTAGAATCTTCAAAGGGAGAGAAACCTGCTAGAAGTTCAAAGAGAATGACCCCACAAGACCAAATGTCCGCGGCTGCTCCATCGTAATTCTGACTAACAATTACCTGCCAACCATAACCAATATGTTAGATTGATAGAGGAGAAAGGCCTATGCTCTAATTCCCATATTATCTCGAACAAACCCTAGATGAAGTGTTTGATTTGTATACCTCAGGTGCAATATAATTTGGGGATCCACAAGATGTAGAGAGAATAGCATCGGTCTGCACAAAGTGTGTTTAGACACAACATTAGGATCTAGCAACAATTGAAACAAGAAAAATGATATGATTACATTTTTATTTTTAAAGCAGTCCTTGTCAGAGTTTTGGATATGGATTTGTGATCAAATGTTACGTTGATGCCTTTCCTAACCACAGCCCTCAGGATCCATTCTAAACCGACCAGACAGAAATGAAATTAATCTCCAGTACAAGCAATAATGGGAAAGAGTGCCGACGGCCTCTCCTCCATAAAAGATAAACAGAGACCTGCTGATGTTGCTTTTATGCCTGGACCAATTTTTTTCTTTCTAAATCTGAATTGACGTCTGAGTTTTATATCTATTGGTAGCTCTTATGCCCCATTTGATAAGCATATTATTCTCTATGTTTTCTAGTTACAGGTAGTTTAAATAGGTGAACAGGGTTTCCAGGCTAAAAACTGTGATTTTGAAACGTTAAACCTTAAGAACTCATGGTTGGTACAAATACATTATGAAAATACAATACCTGGTGCGAGACACTCAGTCCAAAATCAGACACCATCAGATGGTCTTTCCCATCCAGGAGTATGTTTTGAGGCTGATCACCAAATCCGAAACCAATTTAACATCAAATCTTATCTCAGCACCGAGCATTATCAACTAAACTTACATAAGCTCTCACGGAATCCATATATAAAGAGCAATTTTCATAAATATTGAAGGTCAAAACTGCATACCTTGAGGTCTCTGTGGTATACATTTCTACCATGACAATAATCTACAGCATCTATAAGCTGATGAAAATATTTTTTAGCCTCTTCTTCAGTTATTTTCTGAAGATAAGCCTGTACAAAAGCCAGCAAATCCTCAAATGAGATTCTATTCTCCATATTAAAATAATATTATTTCTATAACCTGGTAATGTTTATGTAACTCTAATTTCTGAAATGCCACATTATAACAATAAACTACTCTGTCCAACAGCACTGTCAGTTGACAAAATAGAGGTATTTATGCCGTATAAATAATTCTAAGATGCAAAGATTTTAGGTATATCAAACTCAGTGATGGACAATTTTTAGGAATACATATAAAAAGAGTACTGTAAAATATATTATCGCGATTTTTTTTTAAAAATTTTGCATAGAGGGAGGAGAAAGGTCAGACAACAAATATAATTACAGGGCAACCAATCAATCATTATTTTATGCGACATTTTTTTTTAATTTTGCATAGAAGGAAAAAGGCCAGAAAACAAAACATAATCACAGGCAACCAATCAACCATTATTTTATTTTAGTAAGAAGCATCACTCCCTTTGTAGGGACACATATGACTTCTAAATGCTTCTGTACAAACAAAGATTCCCTTTGTAGCTACCCATAGGACTTCTAAATGCTTATGTACAAACAAAGACTAGATCCACATCCAGCCCAATAAACTTTGTTGGTCTGAAATTAGTTGCATCACACAAAATGGATAAAACTTAGACCATGATAACAACTCACAATTTTGTCAGACAGGTCACCCCCTGTTACGTATTCCATGACTAGATAAATCTTCTTCTTGCTGGCTAAAACCTGCATTTTGCCATTAAAACCAATGGTCCGAATCTCAATTAGCACCCCGCCATGTCATTATTCCATAAGTATAGTATTCGTTCTCAGTTAATAATGAATCCTCAAGAATTCAAAAGTTTTTTTTTTTCTGTTCAACCGACGTTTAGAAACGACCTCGTACAGACGCACAATATTGGGATGCTTAATCAGGTTCATCGTGCTAATCTCTCGTTTGACCTGCACTAAATGAAAAAACCGATAAACATATCACAATATATATTCCATGACACTTATATTCAACAACCTCTCAAAAATGGGAAAAGCCGGTTTCTGCAACATGCGCTCGAGATTTAACATGAAAACATTTCTCTTCTCAATAATAGAACTACTAACAACAAAAAAATTATTGAACTACTGAAATCGAATAACTCCATTTAAAAAAAAAACAAAAAACAGGGAATCTAATAATTGATCACTTCAGATGTCCTCAGAGAACGGCAGCAAGTCTCTTAGATGAACTGAGAGATATTCAACATAGACAGTTGGGTGTGAGTCTCAGACTCTAACCGAATAGGGGAGCTAGTGGTAAGACTAAGCATTTAGCCCACTCGAAGAAACAGTAGGCAAATTCAAGCGTCTATCAAACTCATTAGCGCTTTGTATGTGCTCATATGTATATTGGATGCATTGAACAGGGACATTACCATAAGTTCATAGCATATTTCAGATTCTACGTATAATCAACATATCAAAAAGGTCATTTCATAATTTTTAGAAGCGTGGGGATTACGATGTGTTTAGAGATTTTATGAGAACCTTCCCTTTATTTGTAGTACTATTGATTTAGCAATTTCATTATGTTTGTACAACTTGAACTTGAATTGGTCCTGTGCAGAGTGTCAAACGTGAATGGTAAGAACGCTTAGCAGACTTAGTGCTGGTCTACCAGCAGTAATAGGTGTAAGCTGCCATCTCCCCAAACTCTCCACTGACTTTCTGCCTATAATAGCGTGTAGCTCAAAACCACTTTAGAATAGTTTCATTTCTAGCTCAAAACCACTTTAGCTAACCTTTGAAACTGAAACTGTCCACTCACTTTATGGAAATAGCCAGGGCATTGTATTATCAATTAGAAATCTACTAACAATAAAATTCTCCTAAACTTATGGGATTTTCCTGAAGCAAATCAATCTTACCTGATGCATAAGGTTGAGACTGAATATCATCTTCTTATCTATGATCTTGACTGCAACATTTATTCCCGTCTCAATATTCCTGGCCACCCTCACCTTGGCAAACCTTCCTTCTCCAAGCTCACGCCCCAGCTCATACTTACCCACACGGGTGGAGAAACCCATTCTGCTATTACTGAAATGATCTCTCCTCCCTTCTCCCATAGATTCAATAAATCAATCAGTATATGCGTACATGATCTCCTAAGTAGTGCAAATGTGAATAGCATGCATGGACATTTATATAAAGTTTTCTTTGTCCTCAATCTAAGTCCAATGTTGCGAAAGCATCATGTTGTCAATGTCTGTGCCAAATAGTAAAACAAATCCATACGATTCAAATATTAGACCTGTGCACGTGCTTCCACCATAAACGTTAAACATTAATTGGGATAAGATTTAGACAACTAGATACAGGTTATACTAGGACTAAGCTAATTAGAATACTAGTTATATTAGGACTAAAGCTAAATTGGTAGTAGATAGATTTCATTTTGAGACATTTTTTAAATTGAATTTTGTTGAATTTAGAATACTAGTAAGCTAATTTGGTACGACATAGATTTCATTTTGAGAACATTTTTAATTTGAATTTAGTTAAATTTTTAAGTCTGGTTGAGTTCTATCTCGATTCAAATTCTATGTATGTTGTTGGAATGTTGAATGGAGAAAGTATAGTAGATTGTTTGAGTGTTTTGTTTGTCCATCATTTGATGTGATGTGCTGAAATGAATATAAAAACGCAATAGGAAAGGAATGCAACAGATAGATAAAGAATGAACAACTATTTGCGTGAGAGTTTGAACAGCCTGATAGGTCAATTCGAAAAACATATATGCAATAGAGTCACAATTGTATCTTGCTAGTGAAAGAAAGGCGATCACGATCAGATCTGGATCCCTATCGATCTGAGCCCCGAGTATTGAATCCTGTGAGACGTATGGATTGCATGCAAGATGGAATTTGCAATGGAATGAATCTTCATTATGATTATCACGGACATAATTTGTTTTCTAGCATTCATGAAATTTTAGGTGGAATATAGTAGAGAACTTCCTATTTCGGCTCAACCCAAGCATATGAGAATGAGGGTGTCACTGCACATTGTTGTCTCAATTCAGCGACCGCAGTTATCAGAGGCGTGATTTCTGATATTGGTGCCGAGACTGAGAGTGTTGGCTAAACGAGGAGCATAGATTATAATTCCTGCTAGGAATAAAAGATTAGCCAAGGATGTGAAATCCCAGATCCAGAGAGAGACCTCGGGAGTAGAAATCGTTGTGCTGGAACTTGATCTCATCTCGTTTGCATCCATACGGAGATTCGTTGCGAAATTTGAAAGCTTTGCCCATTTGCCGCCGACCCTCATAGTACTGGAGGTTCTTGACATTCCCATTCGTGTTGTATTCGAAGTTGTTCAGTAGTTGGGAGAAAATATAGTCAGGACCATTGCCATGGTTGAAATCGAGGGGCTTGTGTGGTCAAAAGGTTTTGAATGCGGGATA
>JZKD02S0429857.1:0-17799 GCA_000966675.3 Picea glauca
AAATATAATTCAAAATTTTAAGTTATTTCAAACCTTAGCTCCACTCCAATATAATATTTCTTGAAAATATTAGAGAGAAAATGAAATATTCCTTAAAACAACCTAAATCAAGGATCATCTAATGGAATATTAGATATTATTCTCCAATTAACACAATTAGCATAGGAATAGAAATAATAAGTTACTGCATACCTTGGAAATGATCAAAATTGAATGATTAACAGTTTCACATGTATAGGATACAATGCTACAATTTCAAATAATAAGTTCATCACTAAGTACTACAAACCCAAAGTTCTTCTTCCAACTTGTCAATATAAATGTAACTCAAAATAGGGTACAAGCACCAACCTTGATTAACCCATGTTACCATCAATCTCTATTCACCAATCCTTATTATTAATGGTAAACTTAGTAGTTAATTTGTCATACAACCTTAACTTCCATGTAAACTACGATCAACGGGCTCGAGACACCATAACTTCCATTGCATTAGGTCCCTATACAATGTTTTTGTAAGACTTTCCTATGAAACACCATTTCTTTGGGTCTAGTTACTGTGTATAACCAAAGAACGAAACAATCGAGCCATGATGACTCTATGACTTAGTGTACCTCGAATAATAGAGGTAAAACTTCTCAGCATTGAGTCTTTGTTTCGAATAAAGTTATGGGTAGAGTGTTTTTGTTCTTTTTGTTAGGATTATACTGTATGTTCCTTTTTCTTTCTAAGTTATTTTAAAAGGTCCAAAAAACCATGATCAAATTTCCATTGATTTACCCGTCCTATCATTTACTCGTCCTGACTTAAGATTGAATATATGTGTATTAACGGTTTTGTAAGTTACAGAAAGGAGGTTCTATGTATGGGAAGGAGGTTCTGTAAGTATTAGTTCACTCTTGAATCTTTTCATACAGTCTCCTCTTAACTATGGTGAAGGCCATTGCCCAAATCCTTTTGATAATGTTTTTTTCCAATTTACCCATCGAATATCGTTATCCGGGTTCTCTTGTTGTTTACTGTAATTGACCATAACCCTCGACACTCTTCTATTTTTATCAATGTGAAATAATATTAACGTTTGGTGTAGTTATCCCGTGGTAATGGATTTGTCTGTCCTATGAGGAAAAATGTTGATAGATCTGACTCCTTTAAATGCTATCTTTATCTCTCTAATTACCTCCTTCGATTATTTATTTTCGTATGTTAAGGTATCCATATTTTTCATATGGAAAACATTGATATCTTTTATTCTTTTAATTATTAATGTTGTCTCTGTAATTACTTTACTTGATTATGGATTTCCCTAAGTTAAGGGATCTCGTTTACTCTCTGAGGAAATGTTGATAGTTTTACTCTTTTAACTATTAACGCAATATCTATAATTACTTTAATTGACTCTTTATTTCCCTATGTTAAGGGATCTAGTTTATTGTGTGAGGAAAGGTTTATAGATCTGACTCCTTTAAATGCAATTGTTGTCTCTGTGGTTATTCTTTGAAATTATGACCATTAAAAGGAGAGAGTTGAGCTCTCGTGAAGCAGATCTATGTGGTATGCTTTATTTGAAACAAAAATATTATCTCCATAGAACCACTAAATTATGTAAAACCTCTTGTTTGCACTCAACCCCGAAAATATTATCTCCACAGAACCACTAAATGATGTAGAACCTATTGTTTGCACTCAACCCCAACCTTGACAGTGCATGATATTTAGGAATCAGTAATAGTCAATGACATGGCACAGTGTAATCACAATATTAACATAGCCTTTTAAAATTGACAGGTTGATCATCAATCTTCCATGGAAAAGATTGAAGGTAAGATAAGTAAAAATATTGTATCTATTTTAAATGACCCGGGTGAAAGTTTAAATTATGTTTCCCTTGTTGTGGTTGTAAAAGACTATAAATTGAATAAAAATAAACATAAGAAGTCTTGGTTAGTACAACTACCTAGTGGTACAAAATGAAAGGTTGTAGAGTTGATCAAAGAATGTTTAGTAACTATGAATGACAGTATTGAGACTAAAATAGATCTCAATCTATTACATTTGAGATCCTATGATTTAATCATTATCATGGAATGGCTTGAAAAATATGTGGTTGTTGTAAATTGAAAAAACAAAACTTCTGATTGTTTAGATGAATTTGGGAAAAGAAAAACCATCAAGGGTATAACTTGTAGTGTTTCTCTAAGAAAATGTTGGGAAATTTACATTGTACATATAAATGAAAATCAAGACAAACTAGTTAAAAATATGTTGACTCACGATCCTATATTACAGAAGTTTCAAGATTTATTTCCAAAAGAAATACTAGGACTACCTCCTACAAGGGACACAAACTTTCCAATAGATCTAGTTTATAAAGAAACCTACATGATGAGTGTTCCTCATATGACATAATTAAAAAGGAAAGTACAAGAGATATTGGATAAATGTTATATTAAACTAAGTGTTTCTCCATGGGTACCACCAGTTTGTTTGTGAAAAAGAAGGATGGAACCTTTAGGTTGTGAATTGATTACCGACATCTGAATATAATGAAAATCAATAATAACTATCTTCTACCATGTATCAACGACTTGTGTGATCAAGTTGGGTAATCTAAAATATTTTCCAAGATATATCTAAGGTCAGGCTACCATCGGGTCAGAATTAAATATCAAGACATTCATTAGATTTCTTTTAGAACCAGAAACATACACTATGAGGCAGGAAATTTTATCCTTATATGCTTGAGGCAGGAAACTCATAAACCTCTATACCTTTTCATTTTCCTCCCGAAGATAAGGTACATATCTCATCAAGGTTACAAACTTGATAACAAAATATTCAATTATCATTTCTCCTACCTTAAAATCATGAAATTACTTAGTTTTTTTACGAAATTACCTTAAAGTAAAATATTTGTGTTTGAAGTAATTTTTAAATACTTTCCATGTTTAGAATCCAAGCTTCTACTCCTTCTTCAAACTCATCGCCAAAACTGAGCAGTGTAATATTTTTTGAATTCACCAAATAATTCTTTACTATGCCACTTTTTTTTCTTGTTTTTTTTTTTTTCTCTTCTATATGGTGTTGTTTTCAAAAGTATTTTTGTTACTTTCCTTAGTCAATAACTCAGTTTTATCACCAAATATTGGGAGTTCCTTTTGTTTATGGGATTATTCAATGGAGACTTCTTTGTTAGTATTGTTGGAGGTCTNAAATATAATTCAAAATTTTAAGTTATTTCAAACCTTAGCTCCACTCCAATATAATATTTCTTGAAAATATTAGAGAGAAAATGAAATATTCCTTAAAACAACCTAAATCAAGGATCATCTAATGGAATATTAGATATTATTCTCCAATTAACACAATTAGCATAGGAATAGAAATAATAAGTTACTGCATACCTTGGAAATGATCAAAATTGAATGATTAACAGTTTCACATGTATAGGATACAATGCTACAATTTCAAATAATAAGTTCATCACTAAGTACTACAAACCCAAAGTTCTTCTTCCAACTTGTCAATATAAATGTAACTCAAAATAGGGTACAAGCACCAACCTTGATTAACCCATGTTACCATCAATCTCTATTCACCAATCCTTATTATTAATGGTAAACTTAGTAGTTAATTTGTCATACAACCTTAACTTCCATGTAAACTACGATCAACGGGCTCGAGACACCATAACTTCCATTGCATTAGGTCCCTATACAATGTTTTTGTAAGACTTTCCTATGAAACACCATTTCTTTGGGTCTAGTTACTGTGTATAACCAAAGAACGAAACAATCGAGCCATGATGACTCTATGACTTAGTGTACCTCGAATAATAGAGGTAAAACTTCTCAGCATTGAGTCTTTGTTTCGAATAAAGTTATGGGTAGAGTGTTTTTGTTCTTTTTGTTAGGATTATACTGTATGTTCCTTTTTCTTTCTAAGTTATTTTAAAAGGTCCAAAAAACCATGATCAAATTTCCATTGATTTACCCGTCCTATCATTTACTCGTCCTGACTTAAGATTGAATATATGTGTATTAACGGTTTTGTAAGTTACAGAAAGGAGGTTCTATGTATGGGAAGGAGGTTCTGTAAGTATTAGTTCACTCTTGAATCTTTTCATACAGTCTCCTCTTAACTATGGTGAAGGCCATTGCCCAAATCCTTTTGATAATGTTTTTTTCCAATTTACCCATCGAATATCGTTATCCGGGTTCTCTTGTTGTTTACTGTAATTGACCATAACCCTCGACACTCTTCTATTTTTATCAATGTGAAATAATATTAACGTTTGGTGTAGTTATCCCGTGGTAATGGATTTGTCTGTCCTATGAGGAAAAATGTTGATAGATCTGACTCCTTTAAATGCTATCTTTATCTCTCTAATTACCTCCTTCGATTATTTATTTTCGTATGTTAAGGTATCCATATTTTTCATATGGAAAACATTGATATCTTTTATTCTTTTAATTATTAATGTTGTCTCTGTAATTACTTTACTTGATTATGGATTTCCCTAAGTTAAGGGATCTCGTTTACTCTCTGAGGAAATGTTGATAGTTTTACTCTTTTAACTATTAACGCAATATCTATAATTACTTTAATTGACTCTTTATTTCCCTATGTTAAGGGATCTAGTTTATTGTGTGAGGAAAGGTTTATAGATCTGACTCCTTTAAATGCAATTGTTGTCTCTGTGGTTATTCTTTGAAATTATGACCATTAAAAGGAGAGAGTTGAGCTCTCGTGAAGCAGATCTATGTGGTATGCTTTATTTGAAACAAAAATATTATCTCCATAGAACCACTAAATTATGTAAAACCTCTTGTTTGCACTCAACCCCGAAAATATTATCTCCACAGAACCACTAAATGATGTAGAACCTATTGTTTGCACTCAACCCCAACCTTGACAGTGCATGATATTTAGGAATCAGTAATAGTCAATGACATGGCACAGTGTAATCACAATATTAACATAGCCTTTTAAAATTGACAGGTTGATCATCAATCTTCCATGGAAAAGATTGAAGGTAAGATAAGTAAAAATATTGTATCTATTTTAAATGACCCGGGTGAAAGTTTAAATTATGTTTCCCTTGTTGTGGTTGTAAAAGACTATAAATTGAATAAAAATAAACATAAGAAGTCTTGGTTAGTACAACTACCTAGTGGTACAAAATGAAAAGTTGTAGAGTTGATCAAAGAATGTTTAGTAACTATGAATGACAGTATTGAGACTAAAATAGATCTGAATGTATTACATTTGAGATCCTATGATTTAATCATTAGCATGGAATGGCTTGAAAAATATGTGGTTGTTGTAAATTGAAAAAACAAAACTTCTGATTGTTTAGATGAATTTGGGAAAAGAAAAACCATCAAGGGTATACCTTGTAGTGTTTCTCTAAGAAAATGTTGGGAAATTTACATTGTACATATAAATGAAAATCAAGACAAACTAGTTAAAAATATGTTGACTCACGATCCTATATTACAGAACTTTCAAGATTTATTTCCAAAAGAAATACTAGGACTACCTCCTACAAGGGACACAGACTTTCCAATAGATCTAGTTTATAAAGAAACCTACATGATGAGTGTTCCTCATATGACATAATTAAAAATGAAAGTACAAGAGATATTGGATAAATGTTATATCAAACTAAGTGTTTCTCCATGGGTACCACCAGTTTGTTTGTGAAAAAGAAGGATGGAACCTTTAGGTTGTGAATTGATTACCGACATCTGAATATAATGAAAATCAATAATAACTATCTTCTACCATGTATCAACGACTTGTGTGATCAAGTTGGGTAATCTAAAATATTTTCCAAGATATATCTAAGGTCAGGCTACCATCGGGTCAGAATTAAATATCAAGACATTCATTAGATTTCTTTTAGAACCAGAAACATACACTATGAGGCAGGAAATTTTATCCTTATATGCTTGAGGCAGGAAACTCATAAACCTCTATACCTTTTCATTTTCCTCCCGAAGATAAGGTACATATCTCATCAAGGTTACAAACTTGATAACAAAATATTCAATTATCATTTCTCCTACCTTAAAATCATGAAATTACTTAGTTTTTTTACGAAATTACCTTAAAGTAAAATATTTGTGTTTGAAGTAATTTTTAAATACTTTCCATGTTTAGAATCCAAGCTTCTACTCCTTCTTCAAACTCATCGCCAAAACTGAGCAGTGTAATATTTTTTGAATTCACCAAATAATTCTTTACTATGCCACTTTTTTTTCTTGTTTTTTTTTTTTTCTCTTCTATATGGTGTTGTTTTCAAAAGTATTTTTGTTACTTTCCTTAGTCAATAACTCAGTTTTATCACCAAATATTGGGAGTTCCTTTTGTTTATGGGATTATTCAATGGAGACTTCTTTGTTAGTATTGTTGGAGGTCTGTCCCACATTCTTATTATGTTCTATCTCTATCATGTTCTTAAGTAGGATATCATTTAAGTCCTCTTTTTACTTACTAGTCTTCAATAATGTCTAGTTATATGCTTTAATAATATGTAATTATTCCTTTATGTCACTCATAGTTTGAAGAAATCATAGAGAGTTATCTTGAGGTTGTTCGCTATTCAATTCTTCATTTGGTGTTGTTCTTCCAGTTTCTGTAAATTCCCCTTCGATATGTCTATGAATAGCGAAGTACAAGAGGAAATTTTATTTTTTTTATTTTTTTAACAAATAAGAAATTAACACATCACCTAATTCATATCAATGCAAAAACACATGACATCACAACTAAAGTGACACATGATCAAATATAAACAAACTCTACAATATCATTGCGGAACGAAATTGAAAACTATAATGCCAACCAATCTCATCATATTATCACCAATAACATTAATTTTCCGAATAAAACGCTTTCTACTTTACCAATTAAAATCATACTGTTTCCTTTCTCTTTCCTCGGACGACGTCCCGCGCTCCGTGCCGCGTCCCGCTTTCCGACCGTAGAAAGCTCACCGGTACCTCCCAGCCAACGCTAGGGGTACTCTTCTTCCCCCTTAGCCCCCCGNAAATCCTGCACTAGTCCACATATCATAGCAATGCATCCAAACCAATATAATTTCACATACAAATATTCATACCATAATGTTTCTCGGCTAGTGGTCATGACATCCACTTTCATCAGCATTATCCCATGGCTATTTCATAGCCCATAACCTTCAGATTAGTCTGTAACACAAACTCATACATTTCTATTCATTATCATCATGTAATTGCATACAACCATAATTTCAATTCGGTATCCTCATACCAACAACTTAACATCAAAGTTTTCAAGTTAGAAATAGATCTCATAATATCCCATAATTCAATTTCGATGCTCATTCATAAAATTATCATTTAAAAAATAGATTGCATCATATCCAACATCATTCTAATAGCATTTAAATCTTCATAGGATTCTCATTCACACAATATGTCGCATCATATCCATCATTATCCATAACAATTAGACATTCAGATAATTTACATTCACATAGTAGATCGCATCTTATCCATCATCATCAATAATATTTAAACATTCATAAAATTTACATTCTCACAATATATCGCATCATATCCATCATTATCCAAATATATTTAAAAATTCATAAAATTTATACGTCTAAAAGTTCAAGTGTATCATTTAATAGTTTCACTTGTGAATAGAAAATAAAAGTGTGTAGGCCTCATGTAATATTGGCTATCTAAGTCAAAATGTGGTGTTACATACACCCCACCTTCGAGAAACATATTCTCGAGGTGGTCAAAAAAGTGAGGGATAGTCTCGTCATAGTGTCTCGACGTCTTCCCAAGTAGCAGATCTTGGACTATACTTGTCCCATTGGACCTTAACTTCATCTACCAGACGGTTCCTGAGATGTCGGAATCTACGTTCCAATATGTGTAATGGTTCTACCGTGAGAGCTCCCACGTCTGATACCTGCAGTTCCTTCCAATTTAGTTTATGTGATTCATCAACAACATAATGATGTAAAACAGATACATGAAAAACATGATGAGTTTTATGAAGGTGGGGTGGCAGTACGAGATGATAGGTAATGCGTCCAATTTTATATTGGATTATGAATGGTCCTATAAATCGAGGTGACAAATTTGTCCCCTTCCCGAACTGAATGGTACTCTTATTAGGTATGATACGAACGAAAACCTAGTCTCCCACTTTATAACTTTGGTTGATCCTGTGTGCATCCGCATAACTTTTCTGCCTATCTTGTGCTTCCTTTAGTCTCTACCTAATTTGAATCACCTCTTCCTCCATCTCTTGAATAATTCTATACCAACTCTTACTTGTTCTTCTAATCTATCCCAACTCAACGACGTTCTACATGGCCTTCCATACAGAGCTTCGTAGGGTGGCATTCCAATGGAGATATGAAAACTGTTATTGTAGGCAAACTCTACCAAAGGTAGGTACTTATCCCAATGGGTTTGATTATCCATGACGTACATCCTAAGCATGTATTCCATGACTTGATTTACTCTCTCATTTTGCCCATCTGTTTCAGGATGATAAGCTATGCTTAAGTTCAACTAGGTCCCGAATGTTGACTACAAACTTGTCCAAAACCTAGAAGTGAATCTGTAGTCCCTATCTAAAATGATCTTCTTAGGTATCCCATGCAAATGGATAACCTCACTTACAAACACACGTGCCACATCAGTGACATCGTAAGTGTCTCTAACCAAAATAAAGTGAGGACTCTTGGTTAACTTATCAACTATCACAAAAATAACATTGTGTCTATGAGATGTGAGCGGCAACCCCACAACAAAATCCATAGAGATGACTTCCCACTTGGACATAGGAACATCATGTGGTTGTAGGAGGCCTGCTGGGTGGTGGTGGTCAACTTCCACTTGTTGACACTGTAGGCATTTGGAGATGAAATGGACTACATTGCGCTTCATGCCTACCCAAAAGAAAAGCTTCCTCATGTCTGTGTACATCTTGTTCACACCTGGATGTGCACAATAAAGTGCTCTATGGGATTCCTTCAGTATTATGCTTCGAATATACCCAAATTTAGGGATGTACATCCTTCCCCGATATCTCAATAGTCCATCTGCTTCCAGACTATATCCTTCATACTTTGGATATAATTTTCTCCCACTCTGGAGGTTTGAAGTAACCTCTAAATACCAACTATTTCCTTGGAGTTGCATCAACACACGTTCCGTCAGATTGACCTTTAAGAGAACCAAGGAGAATACATGTGGTCTCCTACTCAAAGCATCTACGACCACATTTTCCTTTCCCTTAATGTATGAAATAACAAAATTGTACTCACTCATAAATTCACTCCATCGCCTTTGCCTGGCATTTAGATCCCTTTGAGTGAAGAGATGTTTTAAACTTTAATGGTCCATTTTGAGCTCAAAGTTTCGCCCCACAAGATTGTGCGTCCAAAGTTTCATAGCTAGCATTAAAGTTGCCAACTCTAAATCATGAGTCGCATATAGCTCTTCGTGTTTCTTCAACTTCCTTGATGCATAAGCTATCACTCTTCCATCCTGCATTAGCACAACCCCCAACTCTTGCTTCAAGGCATCCGTCTAGACTATGAAGTCCTTTTTCATGTCCGACACTTGTAGAATTGGCACACTAGTTAGTAACCTTTTAAGCTCAACGAATGAGCTATCACATTCTTCTATTCATTCATACCTGACCCACTTGCACTGCAAAGTGGTGATGGGTTTCACTATTTTTGAGAATTCTTCCACAAATCTCCGATAATAACCTACTAGCCCCATGAAGATTCTAACCTCATGGGCATTTTTTGGCATTGGCTACTCCATAATGGCCTTTACCTTTTCTGTGTCCACAAAGATTCCTTCACTGGAAATGATAAGACCTAAATAGTGGATCTCTCTCTGGAAGAAGGAACCCTTCGACAACTTCCCATACAATTTGTTCTCTCTAAGGCAGGACAACACCACTCGTAAGTGTTCCTCATGTTCTCTTTCATTTTTGGTCTAAGTACTTCTAGAATGCACCATTCATGAGGCTCATGAATACTGCTGGCACATTGGTCAATCTGAAAGGTACTACGATGAACTCGTAATGTCCAAACCGGGTTCGAAAGGAAGTTTTAGGAATATCGCCTTTTAATTCTTAACTGGTGATACCCTGATCTCAAATCAATATTTTAGAATACCACTGCTCCTTTCATTTGATCGAAGAGGTCATCTATTTGCAGCATTGCGTACCTATTTTTCACTGTAGCATGGTTCAAGTCCGTGTAATCTATACACAATCGTAAGGAACCATCCTTCTTCTTTACAAACATTATCGGTGCACCCCAAGGTGAGACACTGGTCCTTATTAGCCCTAAGTCTAGTAACTCATTCAACTGCATTTGAAACTCACAAAGTTCTAGTGCTGTCATCCAGTACAGAGTCTTGGAAATTGGTTCTGCACCAGGTTTTAGCTCAATAGTAAAATCAAGCTCCCTCTCATGAGGTAAACCTGGTAACTCATTCAGAAAAACATCCTTAAATTCTGACAATACTGGGTACTGATTTAATGAGGGTCCCTTCCTTTCATTCACTACTTCCACTACATATAGTTGACACCCTTGCCTCAAGCATCGCTTAACCTTCATAGTTGAGATAAAGCATAATGACACTTTTCTCTGTACACCCTGGATCTCTACCAGTCTTCCTTCATCATCGACACAAAGCACCCTTTTTGNAGATACATGAAAAACATGATGAGTTTTATGAAGGTGGGGTGGCAGTACGAGATGATAGGTAATGCGTCCAATTTTATATTGGATTATGAATGGTCCTATAAATCGAGGTGACAAATTTGTCCCCTTCCCGAACTGAATGGTACTCTTATTAGGTATGATACGAACGAAAACCTAGTCTCCCACTTTATAACTTTGGTTGATCCTGTGTGCATCCGCATAACTTTTCTGCCTATCTTGTGCTTCCTTTAGTCTCTACCTAATTTGAATCACCTCTTCCTCCATCTCTTGAATAATTCTATACCAACTCTTACTTGTTCTTCTAATCTATCCCAACTCAACGACGTTCTACATGGCCTTCCATACAGAGCTTCGTAGGGTGGCATTCCAATGGAGATATGAAAACTGTTATTGTAGGCAAACTCTACCAAAGGTAGGTACTTCTCCAAATGGGTTTGATTATCCATGACGTACATCCTAAGCATGTATTCCATGACTTGATTTACTCTCTCAGTTTTCCCATCTGTTTCAGGATGATAAGCTATGCTTAAGTTCAACTAGGTCCCGAATGTTGACTGCAAACTTGTCCAAAACCTAGAAGTGAATCTGTAGTCCCTATCTAAAATGATCTTCTTAGGTATCCCGTGAAAATGGATAACCTCACTTACAAACACACGTGCCACATCAGTGACATCGTAAGTGTCTCTAACCGAAATAAAGTGAGCACTCTTGGTTAACTTATCAACTATCACAAAAATAACATTGTGTCTATGAGATGTGAGCAACAACCCCACAACAAAATCCATAGAGATGACTTCCCACTTGGACATAGGAACATCATGTGGTTGTAGGAGGCCTGCTGGGTGGTGGTGGTCAACTTTCACTTGTTGACACTGTAGGCATTTGGAGATGAAATGGACTACATTGCGCTTCATGCCTACCCAAAAGAAAAGCTTCCTCATGTCTATGTACATCTTCTTCACACCTGGATGTGCACAATAAAGTGCTCTATGGGATTCCTTCAGTATTATGCTTCGAATATACCCAAATTTAGGGATGTACATCCTTCCCCGATATCTCAATAGTCCATCTGCTTCCAGACTATATCCTTCATACTTTGGATATAATTTTCTCCCACTCTGGAGGTTTGAAGTAACCTCTAAATACCAACTATTTCCTTGGAGTTGCATCAACACACGTTCCGTCAGATTGACCTTTAAGAGAACCAAGGAGAATACATGTGGTCTCCTACTCAAAGCATCTACGACCACATTTTCCTTTCCCTTAATGTATGAAATAACAAAATTGTACTCACTCATAAATTCACTCCATCGCCTTTGCCTGGCATTTAGATCCCTTTGAGTGAAGAGATGTTTTAAACTTTAATGGTCCATTTTGAGCTCAAAGTTTCGCCCCACAAGATTGTGCGTCCAAAGTTTCATAGCTAGCATTAAAGTTGCCAACTCTAAATCATGAGTCGCATATAGCTCTTCGTGTTTCTTCAACTTCCTTGATGCATAAGCTATCACTCTTCCATCCTGCATTAGCACAACCCCCAACTCTTGCTTCAAGGCATCCGTCTAGACTATGAAGTCCTTTTTCATGTCCGACACTTGTAGAATTGGCACACTAGTTAGTAACCTTTTAAGCTCAACGAATGAGCTATCACATTCTTCTATTCATTCATACCTGACCCACTTGCACTGCAAAGTGGTGATGGGTTTCACTATTTTTGAGAATTCTTCCACAAATCTCCGATAATAACCTACTAGCCCCATGAAGATTCTAACCTCATGGGCATTTTTTGGCATTGGCTACTCCATAATGGCCTTTACCTTTTCTGTGTCCACAAAGATTCCTTCACTGGAAATGATAAGACCTAAATAGTGGATCTCTCTCTGGAAGAAGGAACCCTTCGACAACTTCCCATACAATTTGTTCTCTCTAAGGCAGGACAACACCACTCGTAAGTGTTCCTCATGTTCTCTTTCATTTTTGGTCTAAGTACTTCTAGAATGCACCATTCATGAGGCTCATGAATACTGCTGGCACATTGGTCAATCTGAAAGGTACTACGATGAACTCGTAATGTCCAAACCGGGTTCGAAAGGAAGTTTTAGGAATATCGCCTTTTAATTCTTAACTGGTGATACCCTGATCTCAAATCAATATTTTAGAATACCACTGCTCCTTTCATTTGATCGAAGAGGTCATCTATTTGCAGCATTGCGTACCTATTTTTCACTGTAGCATGGTTCAAGTCCGTGTAATCTATACACAATCGTAAGGAACCATCCTTCTTCTTTACAAACATTATCGGTGCACCCCAAGGTGAGACACTGGTCCTTATTAGCCCTAAGTCTAGTAACTCATTCAACTGCATTTGAAACTCACAAAGTTCTAGTGCTGTCATCCAGTACAGAGTCTTGGAAATTGGTTCTGCACCAGGTTTTAGCTCAATAGTAAAATCAAGCTCCCTCTCATGAGGTAAACCTGGTAACTCATTCAGAAAAACATCCTTAAATTCTGACAATACTGGGTACTGATTTAATGAGGGTCCCTTCCTTTCATTCACTACTTCCACTACATATAGTTGACACCCTTGCCTCAAGCATCGCTTAACCTTCATAGTTGAGATAAAGCATAATGACACTTTTCTCTGTACACCCTGGATCTCTACCAGTCTTCCTTCATCATCGACACAAAGCACCCTTTTTGCGAAACAATCTATCGAAGCTCAATGAGATTCTAACCAATCCATTCTAATGATCAGGTCATACACCCCAACAACAGTGATGTATACATTCAGCCTAGTAGTACACACTCCCAGGTCTACTATACAATTGTTGACGCTAGGTCCTACCTCTTGTTTTTCCCCCGAAGCCATCTTGACTTGTTTAAAGTCATCATGCTCATAGGTTGCCAACCCACTTTTTTCTAATACAGATGGTGAAATGAAACAATTTGTAGCACCAGAATCAAATAAAACCTTAACATTGATATGATTTAGCATACCCTATGACTCCACCACCGCAGATTGATGTTCTACTTGGCGATTATGAACTGCTGCGTAAATGTGGTGGATGCTACTAGCTCTTCCCATCGGGGCCTTTCCTTCTCTATGCATAAATCCTGATTACAACTCTGGGAAGTCACACTGGTAATGGGGTCCTCTGCACCCCCAACAGGTAACACGGGATTGAACCTGCGCATTGTTCTATGACTGTCTTTGAAATGAGTTCCTTCCCCTGGAACCCCTGCCCCTACTAGTTGCTCCCTGAGATGGTCATGGATCTGTCTGTGTCGTTGGTGATGAACGAGATGCTGCACTCACTGCCATTGAAATCCCTACGGTTACTATCCTTGGTGCGACTGTGTTACCATATAGAGGTGGTCTTGATCCCCCTCCCCTAGGAAATGTTCTAGGGCCCTTCCCCACGAATCGAGGACGATGCAGAAAGGTCGATCTTGTACCTCCAGTTAAGTTCATGTGCTCCTTTGCATAACGCGCATTTTCCACAGCTTCTGCTATTGAAGAGTCTTTCCACATCTGCACCATAGCCCTTATCTTAGGGTTTATCCCATTGACAAAGTGTTCTGCCTATTGTTGTTCATTAACCATGTATGAAACATATTTGACCAATTCCATAAAACTTATCTCATATTCCTCTATACTTTTGTTTCCCTGTAGTATAGCATGAAATGCTCCTACCTGTTGTTCATCATAGTAAGTTGGCAGATATTTCCTTCGAAACCTCTCGTCAAAAAGTACCCAAGATACGGTGTCCTGGGTAAGATGCAGTTGCCTTTCCACGTTACCCCACCAATTCAAGGCACTATCTCTCAACCGAAAAATCGTTATCTTCACCTTTGAGGTGGACACATAGTCCCTTAAGGAAAAACACCTTGTCATGCCTTCCAACCATGCTTTTGCACGTTCACTAGCGTGACCCCGAAAAAACTCTGTAAGTTTGATCTTCTACAGTTCTCTAGTGATGTCTTCGGGTGGAAGTCCTCCTCCTGAATCCCTTGACACTTTTGGATTACCTATTTTAGATGGTGGGGGCTCCACTTCGATCCCCCTTGGTTGTTTCCCCTTTAAAGTGTCATTTATGGCCTCCGAAGAGAGGAGTATGAGAGCTCGTTCAGGAAATGGTGGTGGCGGCGCTCGCGGTCCTTGCGACGATGCCCCTCTGCCTTGATTTTCTTGAGTCCTCACCATCCTATATGATTTAATCTGCATCAACCAAAGTTGTGAGGGTGAGTTCAAGGACATTTCACATTTGCGCAACTTAAACTAGAAAACGGGGTTAGGCGTAATTTTTTTTTTACTTGTCTATAAACATACATTACTCTCTTTAGGGGAGGTGGCTAGGTTAGGGCTAAAGCTTATAATCTTGATTTCTTCGCTTGATAAAATTATTGACCCTCTCCCTGGTAGTTACGCTAGCACTGTACCACACTCGCCACAGTGCATCAGATCGCTTATATGGTGATTTCTATTATACCCCTGTTCTACCCTGACTATTTCTCATAACCTGCATCAAACTCCCTCTACTCTACAAGGACTTTTAACTTGTAAATTATAACGTTACACTATTACATTCATTAATCATGGGGATATATATATGATTAACAATCATAGGTTTCAAACCCGTTATTAACATTAAAATATTATATTGTTAATACATTGTGTACAAAATGCTCCCTTATGGGCTTGGTGCTTGGCTTTGACTGGTGGAATGGAATGGAGGGACTTGGCGCTTGGCTTGATGGTTGAGGGCATGGAACTCAGTGTTTGGTTAATATGGATAATTGAAGATTATACTTCGGGATAGTATTTTATGACTATTAATTTATTTGTGTATGAATTTATTTTCTAAAAGCGATATGTGTGGCGCGTTGGTTTTTGGTCATTTCTTAAGGCTTGGGCTTGGTGGGTGGTCGTGAATTCAAAGCCCATGGAACCCAAAACATTTCAATTTTTATAAATTTATATGTATATCGTTTTTTTTTAAGTAAGATTTTTTTTTATATCGAATTTAAATTAATTAATTTAAATTTAAAATCCCTAAATTAAAATAAAATCCAATTCATTTAGTTTACTTAAACTTACTTTGTCATAACTGTTTATTATATCTTTTTTGAATAATTGAAATTAAAAAAAATAATAATTGATAAATAAACGAAATAAATAAATATAGAAAAAACTTACCTCCGAGGTAATAACCTAGACCTCGCATGTGATCCATGTGTTACCCCCTTGCTTCCTATAGCGCCTTCCATACCTAAACCTAACCCTACAGTCATTCTCATAATTCTCCTCTCTTTTTCCACCTCTATCACTCTGCAAGTGTGACTAGGGTTACAGTAATGGTTGGAGGCTCCTCTCTTATGGCTTGGCAAAGGCCTACGGGCTGCAACTATGCCCTCATGAGCTCCTCCTCCATGTGACTTGATGCATGACTTGTCTTGCATTGTAGGTGCTTGGCTGATGAGTGACTCATCTTGCATTGCAGGTGCTTGTTTGATACGTGACTCTTAGGCAGTCGGTCTTGGCTGACTTGTGTTTTATTTTTTGTTGCGTGGCTTGCTTGACATGCAGTGCATGTAGACTACTAGTGGATTGGTGCTTTTCCATGGGCGTTGGTTTATTTGTTGTGGCTCCGCCACTCTTCTGCACTCATGGGTTCCTTCTTTGTGACCTAGTGCTCAGTCTCGACTTTGGTGATTTGTGTTGTGTTGGGTTCTTAGATTGAGCTCACAGACTTGGTTTGACACTCAAGTGCGTTTGCTTGTGATGGGGCTAGTACTTTCAGGCTTTATTGGTTCTTGCCGGATCCTCCCTGTGGCTTGGCGAATGGTCTGTGGGCTTGGTTCCTGCGCCTCCTCCCCATGGCTTGGCGCATGGCTCCGATGCTTGCACCTACAGGTTTTTTTTTGTTTATTAATAAAAAAAATTGTGTGTGCACCGCACGACTCTTCTGTCGTGGCTTTGTGCTTGCACTAGGTTGTGTGTGACCAGAGGGCTCTTTCGTCAACTTGGCTTGGGGCATGGTCTCAAAGAATTGGCTTGGCAATAGCATTGGTGTTTGGTTGTTTCCCAATGTGTTGGGGCTTGGCAAGGTAACACGTCGGATGCGTTGGCGTTTAGTTGTTTCCCAATGCTTTGGCTTGGCAAAGTAACACGTCAGGTGCATTGGCGTTTGGTTGTTTCCCAAAGTGTTGGCTTGGTCAGGTAACTGGTAGTTTATCAACAGAATATCTAAAGATGTTAGTTCATCTCTCTGCCTCTTACTTGACCTTAGCTCCCTGTCAAGCCTCATCCTTAACCTTAAGTTTCTGAATTGGCTCTTTCTCCTCTTTAAAGTTTTGAATTGGATTGATTGTAAAGATTTGTATAGCTACAGGATTGTTCAAGAGTCATGGGCCTATCGCTGCAATTTTTCTTAGTGTGTGCGCTTAGTTGATGGAAACCGTATATTTTTAGTGTATATGTTGGCTATTTTTAGGTTATAGTTTGTGGCATGATGTGAATTAGAGGTTGCGACCCATGGCTACCATGGCTGAGCTTAGTGACACCCAAGATTGAGACACAGGCCATGAATGTATGGAGGGGATTTGACATGGCCAAGGTTTGGAAGAGCGTGGCCAATGGTAAGAATGAGACCTGCTCCCTTCTCTTCCCACAATTTTATTTATTTATTTATTATTTATTTTTAATACCATTTTAAAATTGTTTTATTTTCACTCATATATATTATAATACCCAATTTATTTAGCAAAGCAGGTAATAATCAAATATATATATATATATATATATATATATATATATAAAAAACAATTTTCATTTTTATTTTATCATGCTACACGATTTTTGTTATAAAAATAGCTCATCTTTCTTTTATATATAAAAAAAAATATTTTCTACCTTTTCTATAGGTCAATCTTAATTCTACTTCATTCTACAGGTGAGGCTTCTTACATATAGATGAGGCTTCTTACAAGTTTTAAGGTGAACAAACCTCTTTCAAACTTACAACAGTTTCTAAGGTTTTTC
>JZKD02S0429868.1:0-17799 GCA_000966675.3 Picea glauca
TTTTCATCGATTTCGATAACTAGTGCTTTTCTCAGTAAGAAGCAATGCAACATTTGGATTTAGGGGTCCAATTTACGAAACAATGCCTCTAGAGCGGATGGAAAATTTGGTCACCTAGTCCATGCCTAAAAAAACATGCAAAATCTCATGGCTCTAAAAAATGTTGGTTTGTTAGGCTTTTATGCCTAGAGGAGGAATTGCCAAGAGTCTCTGAAATGGTTTGGGATGCGACTTGCAACTGGGCATAAAAAAAAACCGAGACTCGGATTGAGGAACCGTCGACTCCGATGGATTCCTGAGATAGGATTTCAGCTAGATCACCCCTTACTCCCGGTTCCAACCCCTCAGAAGTAGTTTTTTTCTTCGATTTTAATAACTAGTTCTTTTCTCAGTAAAAAGCAATGTAACATTTGGATTTAGGGGCCAATTTGTGAAACCATGCCTCAAGAGAGGATGGATAATTTGGTCACCTAGTCCATGCCTAAAAAAGCTTCATCACCTAACGGAACTCAAAAATGTTACTATGTTAGTCTTTTATTCCCTGAGCAAGGATTGAGGACCGCCGTGTTTGTTGGATTCCTGGCATAGGATTTATGGAACCGTCATCTTTGTTGGATTCTTGGCATAGGATTCTAGTTTCCCTAAACGTTAGTTTTTAGGCTACATGTATTACTGTACAAGTGGTTGGGAGAATGTTGGGAGAAAGAAGAGGAACCTCACTTATTTTTGAGAAAAGGGACACAACATTCCCTATTGTAGGGGAAGGCTAGTATAAGAAGTAGCATTTACCAGATAGAGGGGGGATAAAAGTAGTCTTTGACCACTTCCAGAATGGGATAATCCTTTTTAATAAGGACAAGGACTAAAATATATTCAAGGGAATTTTATATATTTCCATCAAGGACATGGACAATTCTGATGTGGACAATTTTGCATGGAGGCATTTCTCTCGGACCTCTTCATGAAATATTGTGAATCTATGGTGCATGTACAAATATGTGAGATGTGGGTTTATGAAAATATTTTGAATTTTCCAATAACATTCTCCATTGACCTTGTGTAAACCATTCCATTTGGTGTTTGTTGCACTAAGTGTAAAGAAAAATGTTGGAGAATTATAAGAGTAAGTTAGGTATGAGCTATTTTTTACCTCTTTATTACCTTTTATTTTAATGGTATCCATATTTTGTATTGATCAAATGAGGAAATAAACTAGAACTAATGAAATTAGACACAAACTCAATCCTAAGGCCAACTAAGGAGAAAAATCAACACACGTTAATTAATCTAAGAGTCAAGCATGCAAACAAACCTTCTCACAAAGAAGTGTTAGATGGTGATGGAATCCAACATCGCAGAATCGATGCACGAAGGGGATGACTTTTAGTGGGTGGGAAAGTTACGTTGACAACCTGCTTAACGAACTAATTCCCTAGTGCAAGTTACCTCACCGAGTAGTGGGCAACCCTCCAAGGAGTCCGAGTGAGTCTAGCCAATGTCAATCCCAAGTAAAACACCACCTTCCTTGTGTTGTCACCTTGTGTAGGAAGTCTAAAATATTATTGCCTCTATGGTACCACCTACTATACCAAAGCATAGGGGGGAAAGTTGACACCAAGACCAACAAAGTAGGGTAGATTACTCTAAGGGCCCCAATGCAACCTCGTGATTGACCCTTGTGTTAGAAGGGCTTCCCAAAGTCAGTGATATAGAAACTGGATTTCACTCCCTAACTCAAGGATTTATGTTTTTTTAGAATCTTTGAAAAGTTATTCCCACAATCCTATTCCAAAGCTCTACACCTAAGCTAAGATGGGTTTGAAGAGCCCTAGAAAATTTTCTAGATAAATTTTAATTAGCGCTTGATTTTAGGTTGTTGTTACTCAAAGGAGTGGTCGTGAAACTGATGGCGTTTTGACTCGACTCTTTAAACCATGCAAGAGGAAAATGAAATGCAAGAATTTCAACTTCAATGAAAACTAGCTATGGGAAGGAGAAAGAGGTTTTAAGCAAAGAAATAATTTCTTGATAGATTACTATGTGTGCAGTACTGCTTGGAAAAAAATAGAGGTGCAAAATAAATATCCATATCCATGTCACAAATAAAAATACCACAGGAAAAAAATAGAGGCACAACCATCGAAGATGCCACAAACAATTACTTGTCAACAAAAGGGTCACAAGGTGGTGAGCTACATGATCTCAATGGGACAAGGTAGGCATACTCATACTCGTTGAGATAACTCATGATTTAAATAGTGAGACAATGAAGAAGTCTCGAATACAACATCATGTAAGAAACCATGGTCAGAATATATTAATATGACATAATCAGTCTCATATACATATATATGGGTGTTAAAATTTGAAGTACATCCCAACTGTGACTGAACTAAGTACATAAGAAATTATGCATTCATGTTCAATGAAGGGGGTTGTTGGCCATTGACCAAGTTTTGAGGATCCTTGGTCATGTTAGACCTACTTTTGGGACTTTAACAAGATGTCGAAGGCAGAGCGCAATTTGAAGTGGAGATCGTGGGATCTCAACCCCTTTTTAGGGATTTTTGGGTTTTGGGCTTATGTAATGGGTATGGAGATGTCGACCCATGGGTTTACCCATGTTTAGGCCTCTTTTGTAATTTATAAATAGAAATCTAGGAAATGTAAGTAAGGGGTGTATGTGATACTAAGTGCAAAGGCACAAGTGTGTGATACCAAGTGCTAAGTCCAAGTGATAGTGTACATGCTTTGTGCATGATGTCTGATACTTTCAAGGTTAAGTGCAAGTGATTGTAAGAGATTGAGTAGAAGTTTTGTGTTGTAACCTAGCTTAGGGAAGGAGGATCTGGTAAGGTGTGTGCAGATCTCTTGTCCTATGTGGAGTAGGATCTTGTGGCTCTATGCATGTATCTGATTGACCAAAGATAATAAAAGATAAGAAGAGTTGGTGGATGTAGCCCCAAACTAGGGGTGAACCACGTATATCCTGTGTTGCTATGATTTGTGCGATGTATTGATGTGTTCATGTTTTTACTTGCTTAAGTGATTTGATATAGATGAATGATAGATAGATTTGCTAATGCTTTGTGCTTAATAATATGGATGAATGCTAGATCTAACCTATGTGAATGTGATTATTTCTTGAATATGCTAGATCTGGGTGAAAACTGCGATGCTCTGTAATTACGGTTTTATCTGCGAAGTAGATACTAATTAAATACTGATGAACTGTAATTGCTAAGTTCTTTGTTAAGGTGTTGTAATCATAGATCGGTGTCCTAGCTAAGGTTGCAGACATCTGAGTCCTGCAACCACCCCTACCTCTACCTCAGGTGAGACTTCATCTCCTTCGTAGGTGTTGCCGAAAGGGTCGGTAGTTAGGGTTTTGTTGGTGTGCTCTTGAGCGTTGAACCATGGGTCTGCCCCTATGCCAACAAATGGTTTTGTTGACAGGAACTAAAACTGTGATTGCTAGGAACTGAAGAAAAGAATGATTTGTGCATAGATCAGTTGCTTTAGTGCACAATAGTCTAATTAACTCATGAAGCTCTGTGCTAAGAAGAAAATTCAGATCTGAATAAAAGAGGTAAGATCTGAAGGCTTTATGCTTTGTTAAAGGTAAGAACAATGAAATTTTTTTATTGAAAAGGGAAAGATAAGTGGAAATTTTTGTTTCAAAAGTATGGATCTAGGTATGTTTGATAAATTTTGTCTTAGCTTGAAAAGTAGGGCACGAATAGATGAAAGAAGGTTTGATATGAGTAGATCTGATAGAAATAATGAAAGATATGTTATTCCTATGCATAAAAAGAATGTTTGGACTAACAAATGGATGCATTAACCTAGAAATATTTTTTTGCAGGTTAGCTACTATTATCCTAGTGCACAGTACATGAAAGGTTGGGGATCATTTCAAAGAAAAAGAAGATTAACTCTTCGTTATAATTGTAGAAGACCGAGACATATTGCTAAGGAATGCCCTGGTAGAATATCTAGTTGTCTTTGTTGTCAAGCTATGGATCATGAAGTTTTGAATTTCCTTAGAATGATTGCTAAGGTTGAAAGAATGAATATGAGACAAAAAAACACTGAGGAATATCAAGACACTAAGACCACAACAGAACCCCAGAAAGAATGAGAGACTGTATTACTGAAAATGAAAAAAACCATGAATGATCACCGAAATATCAACTTATCAGATATATTCAAAGAAAAAAAGTGCATAGAAATAAGAATAGAAGACTTTGACATAGACTGTGTTCTAGATGAGGAAACATGGGTGAATATTATGATAGAAAGAAACTGGGAAATTTTAGGAAATCCTGCTATGATTCCTTCATTAGAAGGAATAGGATTATTTGGAGGAAAGTTGATAATCCTATGTGGAAGACTCACATAGATAGTTATGAGTGCTCATGGAACTACGACAGAGGAAGATTTTGAGGTTGTTAAATTTATTGAGAACAATGCCCCATTTTCTGTGTTATTAGGAAAACCTCGGATTGAGAGAAATCAGACCAGAAGAAAAGAAGAGGAAGTCTTAGAACAAAAGAAGCAAGAATTAAATCATTTCATGACTAGGAGGATAGTGCACTTGATTGAAAAACAAGAGAACAAATTGAAGCTATTTAAAAATAGAAACTTGGATGTCGAAGTTGAAGGAACACAAGAAGACTCATAGAAGAAAAAAGCACCTACCCCAGACAGAGAATAAGTATTTCCCTTGAACCCTACGAAAGAATATCAACAACCCGAAGTTACTATGCCAAGAGGAGATAAGAATCATAATGGGAAGAGGAACCCAATAATGAATATCATAGGGAAAAATGATAGAAATCCCAGTAAGAAGAAAGAAAAGCTAGAAAAACTATAGGAGGTTCCCGAGGCAACTTTGCAGAAGAAAGGTTTGAAAAACTGGAACTAAGTCAGGATATCAGAACAACACAACATGGAACTTCGCCATGGTGGAGTGATATAGTCTTTGAAAGAATTATAACCATTAGCCCAATGCCTTGAATGGTTAGAATATTAGTTATGACCAGAAATCTCGCCATCGAACCATTGGGACCGCACCATAACAAACATAACTGCATTGATGAAGGCCTCTTGTCCATTGGAGAAGATCCGTTACATCGATGTCTAATTATTCCGTCGACTGTTGCACCGAGAAAAATTTTGTGAATTATATTCGAGCCAACAAGAGAACTCATTGCTACCGCACTCTATTTATTGAGATCGACACCTGTTCCATTGCTTTGAGCATCCATTCATCCACCTAAGTTATCCGATCTGAGCATGTATGTCAGACGAGCTCAGCGATGTAGAGAAATTCGTTGAAGAAGTTCTAATTGACATTATGGGAGAGAGAGTGATGTCCATAGGAGTTCAATCTTCATCGACGTGAGGACTACAAGCCTCCCCATCAACTGCTTGTGGATTCAAACCATCCCGCATTGCAGATGAGAAAAGAACCAACCACAAAGATGACTTAGCAAATATGAAGTTAATCTTGTCTGTTCTTCCCAATTACATCCCACCTCTAGTTGGCAAGGTGAATTATGACAGTGTCCTAAGGGACTTCGACTACACAGTCATCATGACGTACCTCTCGGAGGGGATACGCACAATTAGACCGCAGTTGGAGAGGATTCCAAGCTTAAAGATCAGTGACTATAATCTAGGGGACTACAAGACTTACGACATGCTCACGCCTCACAAGTACTTGACTAAGATGAAGGTAAAGAGATCGAAGATCATTCCCTATCCATGGACCATAAACATCGTGCAGTCCACTATCCTTAATGTCATGAAAATTACACACTTTGGAAGCCATAATGAGGTTAACGTGTGTGTTAAGCTCATGTTGTCATGCTTCCACGGTGGTTATTTATGGTTATATAGGCGTATTACTGTTGATCCAACGCTGATCCATAAGATCAATGGATTAAGCATGCAGGGACCCAATCCACAGGACTTCTACCCAAGGAAGGCTGTAGATCGCACCCTGGAACAGAGGATTAAATAAATCTATGGAAATGTAGAGAAGGGGAGACGAGGCTATAAGGTATCCTCCATTCATAATGGTGCAGTGCGCCTTGCTTTCCATTTGATTGTTAGTAATATGGTCTGAAAGAAAAGACCCACGCAAGTCACAGGGTTTGTGGTTGACCTCACAGGAAAGTGCGTGGAGGGATTACAGATGAACTAGGCCAAGTACTTAGTCAACCAGCTAGAATTTGATTGTTGCGAAGCACAAGATCAGGGCTACGAGTTCCACTTTAGCTAGTTTTTTATCCTCATCATGTTTATATCTTGGAAGATGTCGGAAGGTGCGACCTTCCCGGACATTGATCCATTCAAACCACTTGTTTTGAAGTTCACCACGCTCTCGCACTCAAGCAACATGGGAAAACAGTGGCAGTCGAATGCAGTATTACATACCTACTACCTGTAGTTGAAAAAGGGTTATTGAATCGTTCCCCCAAATGACGCCAAACACTCTGGATAGGTTCACACCCTTTATGAAGTTTTGCATAGATAGGCATTTCATATATGTCACCGTGCATGCAGATGAGAATAAAGAAGAGCTTCAATCATACTATAAGCTCACTGAGGAGGACTTGGAAGAAATCACTAAGCAATGGCCCGCAGAGTTCGTTATACCAATCACTAAGGAAGAATTGTCCGACCCAAACCTCATTGGAAGCCTGGTAGTTACCCGTGAGGAGTATAATGCACCCAACAGTAGCATAAGGAAGAAGAAATAAGATGTACAGAAATTGAGCAGCACCTCAGAAGAGATTGCCTCAGATTCACCTGGCAGAGGAGGAGGTGATGAAGTGGACAAATAGGAGAAATAAGAAAAATAAGGGAAGAAGATAAGCAGGAGAAAGGAGAAGTAACTCCACCACGGAATCCCCTTAGTGACGTAGATCCATTGAAGAAAATGAAGGTTTCCCCCACGAAACCTACATCATGGAAGAAATACAAAGCAAGCAAGTCGAAGCTTTAGACTGTACTCACGATCGATGACTTCGATTTCATCATTGCCACCATATCAAACACTTCAGGGGACATTTTGCAGAACAATGAAGCCAAGCAAGAATCCTTGTAGGACAAAATCACACTAGATCTGAGAGGGGTACAACAGGCCCTTCACTCCAGCCACGTAGTATCCATTGCACCCCCGCCATCAGAAGAACCAGAGTTTGGAGATGAGCCTGCCCAACTTCGTAGACTAGATAATGTGACCAAATCCCACCTTCATTGAGTGAAAAAAGAGAAATAACAGACCATAGTGGCCCTGAAGCAAGCACAAGAGGAAATGGTAGAGAAATTCCGAGTTGCATAGAAGGGGAAGGCTACCTTCCAAACTAAGTTTGAAGAAGATAGAGCACAAATCCAGCATAAGAAAGAGCATTTTCTCATAGAGCAAGCTGGAAAGAGAAGCAGTCAGCAGATCACTTCACTCTGTGAAAGGCTTAGAGAAAAAGGAAGAAGATCTAGTGGAACAACAAGTAGCACATCTTGTTGAAGATATCTAGCAGCTTCAATAAAGAATCACAAATCTGGAGCTACAAATAGTGCCCAACACTTTGCAGGATGTGCGAGATCAAAGAGAAGAAAATTCTTGAAGCACAGTTGAGAGAATTAAGTCCCTCACCATGGAATGTAAACAACTAAGTGATCGTAGTGCCCAGACTTATGAGCGACTCACTGAGGATCCTAAACTGAAGGCACTAGAGTCACAAATCGAGGAGGAAAAGCAACAAGCAGAAATAGTACAAGCGTAGCTGAAGCCCCTCTCAACAGTCAAAAGGATGAAGTGATCCCAAGAATAATGCACTACTCAATAACATGTCCACACCATTTAGAGCAAAGTAATGGAAGTGAATCAAAGACTCCAACCAATTTAGGATGAGGCTTGCCAACTATTGACAAAGATTGAAGGTCGAGGAGAAGAACTGGAGCAAGTCATCACTACAGGTGAACAACTCTTAGAGGGACCTGTCAAAGAATAAGTTATCCATGAGTTCACTGAGTAGGAGACATTGGCAAAGAAACAGGTCAAAGTATCTTGAGCCAAGCTTGAGGATTTTGAAGCAGAGCTACCCAGACCAAAGTGACTCGGGATGCGTCATAGGTGAGTGTTGGGGGCATGTTGGCCCTTGAGCAAGTTTTGAGAATCCTTGCTCATGTTTGACCTACTTTTGGGACTTCGATAGGATTTTGAATGCGAAGCGCAAGTCAAAGCAGAGATCGTGGGATCTTAGCCCCTTTTTAGGGATTTTTGGGTTTTGGGCTTATGTAATGGGTATGGGGATGTCATCCCATGGGTTTACCCATGTTTAGGCCTCCTTTGTAATGTATAAATAAAAATCTAGGTGATGTAAGTAAGGGGTGTATGTGATTCTAAGTGAAAAGGCACAAGTGTGTGATACTAACTGCTAAGTGCAAGTAATAGTGTACATGCTTTGTGCATGCTGTGAGANGGAGATCGTGGGATCTCAACCCCTTTTTAGGGATTTTTGGGTTTTGGGCTTATGTAATGGGTATGGAGATGTCGACCCATGGGTTTACCCATGTTTAGGCCTCTTTTGTAATTTATAAATAGAAATCTAGGAAATGTAAGTAAGGGGTGTATGTGATACTAAGTGCAAAGGCACAAGTGTGTGATACCAAGTGCTAAGTCCAAGTGATAGTGTACATGCTTTGTGCATGATGTCTGATACTTTCAAGGTTAAGTGCAAGTGATTGTAAGAGATTGAGTAGAAGTTTTGTGTTGTAACCTAGCTTAGGGAAGGAGGATCTGGTAAGGTGTGTGCAGATCTCTTGTCCTATGTGGAGTAGGATCTTGTGGCTCTATGCATGTATCTGATTGACCAAAGATAATAAAAGATAAGAAGAGTTGGTGGATGTAGCCCCAAACTAGGGGTGAACCACGTATATCCTGTGTTGCTATGATTTGTGCGATGTATTGATGTGTTCATGTTTTTACTTGCTTAAGTGATTTGATATAGATGAATGATAGATAGATTTGCTAATGCTTTGTGCTTAATAATATGGATGAATGCTAGATCTAACCTATGTGAATGTGATTATTTCTTGAATATGCTAGATCTGGGTGAAAACTGCGATGCTCTGTAATTACGGTTTTATCTGCGAAGTAGATACTAATTAAATACTGATGAACTGTAATTGCTAAGTTCTTTGTTAAGGTGTTGTAATCATAGATCGGTGTCCTAGCTAAGGTTGCAGACATCTGAGTCCTGCAACCACCCCTACCTCTACCTCAGGTGAGACTTCATCTCCTTCGTAGGTGTTGCCGAAAGGGTCGGTAGTTAGGGTTTTGTTGGTGTGCTCTTGAGCGTTGAACCATGGGTCTGCCCCTATGCCAACAAATGGTTTTGTTGACAGGAACTAAAACTGTGATTGCTAGGAACTGAAGAAAAGAATGATTTGTGCATAGATCAGTTGCTTTAGTGCACAATAGTCTAATTAACTCATGAAGCTCTGTGCTAAGAAGAAAATTCAGATCTGAATAAAAGAGGTAAGATCTGAAGGCTTTATGCTTTGTTAAAGGTAAGAACAATGAAATTTTTTTATTGAAAAGGGAAAGATAAGTGGAAATTTTTGTTTCAAAAGTATGGATCTAGGTATGTTTGATAAATTTTGTCTTAGCTTGAAAAGTAGGGCACGAATAGATGAAAGAAGGTTTGATATGAGTAGATCTGATAGAAATAATGAAAGATATGTTATTCCTATGCATAAAAAGAATGTTTGGACTAACAAATGGATGCATTAACCTAGAAATATTTTTTTGCAGGTTAGCTACTATTATCCTAGTGCACAGTACATGAAAGGTTGGGGATCATTTCAAAGAAAAAGAAGATTAACTCTTCGTTATAATTGTAGAAGACCGAGACATATTGCTAAGGAATGCCCTGGTAGAATATCTAGTTGTCTTTGTTGTCAAGCTATGGATCATGAAGTTTTGAATTTCCTTAGAATGATTGCTAAGGTTGAAAGAATGAATATGAGACAAAAAAACACTGAGGAATATCAAGACACTAAGACCACAACAGAACCCCAGAAAGAATGAGAGACTGTATTACTGAAAATGAAAAAAACCATGAATGATCACCGAAATATCAACTTATCAGATATATTCAAAGAAAAAAAGTGCATAGAAATAAGAATAGAAGACTTTGACATAGACTGTGTTCTAGATGAGGAAACATGGGTGAATATTATGATAGAAAGAAACTGGGAAATTTTAGGAAATCCTGCTATGATTCCTTCATTAGAAGGAATAGGATTATTTGGAGGAAAGTTGATAATCCTATGTGGAAGACTCACATAGATAGTTATGAGTGCTCATGGAACTACGACAGAGGAAGATTTTGAGGTTGTTAAATTTATTGAGAACAATGCCCCATTTTCTGTGTTATTAGGAAAACCTCGGATTGAGAGAAATCAGACCAGAAGAAAAGAAGAGGAAGTCTTAGAACAAAAGAAGCAAGAATTAAATCATTTCATGACTAGGAGGATAGTGCACTTGATTGAAAAACAAGAGAACAAATTGAAGCTATTTAAAAATAGAAACTTGGATGTCGAAGTTGAAGGAACACAAGAAGACTCATAGAAGAAAAAAGCACCTACCCCAGACAGAGAATAAGTATTTCCCTTGAACCCTACGAAAGAATATCAACAACCCGAAGTTACTATGCCAAGAGGAGATAAGAATCATAATGGGAAGAGGAACCCAATAATGAATATCATAGGGAAAAATGATAGAAATCCCAGTAAGAAGAAAGAAAAGCTAGAAAAACTATAGGAGGTTCCCGAGGCAACTTTGCAGAAGAAAGGTTTGAAAAACTGGAACTAAGTCAGGATATCAGAACAACACAACATGGAACTTCGCCATGGTGGAGTGATATAGTCTTTGAAAGAATTATAACCATTAGCCCAATGCCTTGAATGGTTAGAATATTAGTTATGACCAGAAATCTCGCCATCGAACCATTGGGACCGCACCATAACAAACATAACTGCATTGATGAAGGCCTCTTGTCCATTGGAGAAGATCCGTTACATCGATGTCTAATTATTCCGTCGACTGTTGCACCGAGAAAAATTTTGTGAATTATATTCGAGCCAACAAGAGAACTCATTGCTACTGCACTCTGTTTATTGAGATCGACACCTGTTCCATTGCTTTGAGCATCCATTCATCCACCTAAGTTATCTGATCTGAGCATGTATGTCAGACGAGCTCAGCGATGTAGAGAAATTTGTTGAAGAAGTTCTAATTGACATTATGGGAGAGAGAGTGATGTCCACAGGAGTTCAATCTTCATCGACGTGAGGACTACAAGCCTCCCCATCAACTGCTTGTGGATTTAGACCATCCCTCATTGCAGATGAGAAAAGAACCAACCACAAAGATGACTTAGCGAATGTGAAGTTAATCTTGTCTGTTCTGCCCAATTACATCCCACCTCTAGTTGGCAAGGTGAATTGTGACAGTGTCCTGAGGGACTTCGACTACACAGTCATCACGACATACCTCTCGAAGGGGATACGCACAATCAGACCACAGTTGGAGAGGATTCCAAGCTTAAAGATCAGTGACTACAATCTAGGGGACTACAAGACCTACGACATGCTCACGCCTCACAAGTACTTGACTAAGATGAAGGTAAAGAGATCAAAGATCATTCCCTAGCCATGGACCATAAACATCGTGCAGTCCACTATCCTTAATGTCATGAAAATTACACACTTTGGAAGGCATAATGAGGTTAACGTGTGTGTTAAGCTCATGTTGTCATGCTTCCACGGTGGTTATTTATGGTTAGATAGGCGTATTACTGTCGATCCAACGCTGATCCATAAGATCAATGGATTGAGCATGCAGGGACCCAATCCACAGGAATTCTACCCAAGGAAGGCTGCAGATCGCGCCCTGGAACAGAGGATTAAATAAATCTATGGAAATGTAGAGAAGGGGACACGAGGCTATAAGGTATCCTCCATTCATAATGGTGCAGTGCGCCTTGCTTTCCATTTGATTGTTAGTAAGATGGTCCAAAAGAAAAGACCCACGCAAGTCACAGGGTTTGTGGTTGACCTCACAGGAAAGTGCGTGGAGGGATTACAGATGAACTAGGCCAAGTACTTATTCAACCAGCTAGAATTCGATTGTTGTGAAGCACAAGATCAGGGCTACGAGTTCCACTTTAGCTAGTTTTTATCCTCATCATGTTTATATCTTGGAAGATGTCGGAAGGTGCGACCTTCCCGGACATTGATCCATTCAAACCACTTGTTGTGAAGTTCACCACGCTCTCGCACTCAAGCAACATGGGAAAATAGTGGCAGTCGAATGCAGTATTACATACCTACTACCTGTAGCTGAAAAAGGGTTATTGAATCGTTCCCCCAAATGACGCCAAACACTCTGGATAGGTTCACACCCTTTATGAAGTTTTTCATAGATAGGCATTTCATATATGTCACCGTGCATGTAGATGAGAATAAAGAAGAGCTTCAATCATACTATAAGCTCACCGAGGAGGACTTGGAAGAAATCACTAAGCAATGGCCCGCAGAGTTCGTTATACCAATCACTAAGGCAGAATTGTCCGACCCAAACCTCATTGGAAGCCTGGTAGTTACCCGTGAGGAGTATAATGCACCCAACAGTAGCATAAGGAATAAGAAATAAGATGTACAGAAATTGAGCAGCACCTCAGAAGAGATTGCCTCAGATTCACCTGGCAGAGGAGGAGGTGATGAAGTGGACAAATAAGAGAAATAAGAAAAATAAGGGAAGAAGATAAGCAGGAGAAAGGAGAAGTAACTCCACCACAGAATCCCCTTAGTGACGTAGATCCATTGAAGAAAAGGAAAGTTTCCCCCACGAAACCTACATCATGGAAGAAATACAAAGCAAGCAAGTCGAAGCTTTAGACTGTACTCATGATCGATGACTTCGATTTCATCATTGCCACCATATCAAACACTACAGGGGACATTTTGCAGAACAACGAAGCCAAGCAAGAAGCCTTGTAGGAAAAAATCACACTAGATCTGAGAGGGGTACAACAGGCCCTTCACTCCAGCCACGTAGTATCCATTGCACCCCCGCCATCAGAAGAACCAGAGTTTGGAGATGAGCCTGCCCAACTTCGTAGACTAGATAATGTGACCAAATCCCACCTTCATTGAGTGAAAAAAGAGAAATAACAGACCATAGTGGCCCTGAAGCAAGCACAAGAGGAAATGGTAGAGAAATTCCGAGTTGCATAGAAGGGGAAGGCTACCTTCCAAACTAAGTTTGAAGAAGATAGAGCACAAATCCAGCATAAGAAAGAGCATTTTCTCATAGAGCAAGCTGGAAAGAGAAGCAGTCAGCAGATCACTTCACTCTGTGAAAGGCTTAGAGAAAAAGGAAGAAGATCTAGTGGAACAACAAGTAGCACATCTTGTTGAAGATATCTAGCAGCTTCAATAAAGAATCACAAATCTGGAGCTACAAATAGTGCCCAACACTTTGCAGGATGTGCGAGATCAAAGAGAAGAAAATTCTTGAAGCACAGTTGAGAGAATTAAGTCCCTCACCATGGAATGTAAACAACTAAGTGATCGTAGTGCCCAGACTTATGAGCGACTCACTGAGGATCCTAAACTGAAGGCACTAGAGTCACAAATCGAGGAGGAAAAGCAACAAGCAGAAATAGTACAAGCGTAGCTGAAGCCCCTCTCAACAGTCAAAAGGATGAAGTGATCCCAAGAATAATGCACTACTCAATAACATGTCCACACCATTTAGAGCAAAGTAATGGAAGTGAATCAAAGACTCCAACCAATTTAGGATGAGGCTTGCCAACTATTGACAAAGATTGAAGGTCGAGGAGAAGAACTGGAGCAAGTCATCACTACAGGTGAACAACTCTTAGAGGGACCTGTCAAAGAATAAGTTATCCATGAGTTCACTGAGTAGGAGACATTGGCAAAGAAACAGGTCAAAGTATCTTGAGCCAAGCTTGAGGATTTTGAAGCAGAGCTACCCAGACCAAAGTGACTCGGGATGCGTCATAGGTGAGTGTTGGGGGCATGTTGGCCCTTGAGCAAGTTTTGAGAATCCTTGCTCATGTTTGACCTACTTTTGGGACTTCGATAGGATTTTGAATGCGAAGCGCAAGTCAAAGCAGAGATCGTGGGATCTTAGCCCCTTTTTAGGGATTTTTGGGTTTTGGGCTTATGTAATGGGTATGGGGATGTCATCCCATGGGTTTACCCATGTTTAGGCCTCCTTTGTAATGTATAAATAAAAATCTAGGTGATGTAAGTAAGGGGTGTATGTGATTCTAAGTGAAAAGGCACAAGTGTGTGATACTAACTGCTAAGTGCAAGTAATAGTGTACATGCTTTGTGCATGCTGTGAGANCAATAACATGTCCACACCATTTAGAGCAAAGTAATGGAAGTGAATCAAAGACTCCAACCAATTTAGGATGAGGCTTGCCAACTATTGACAAAGATTGAAGGCCGAGGAGAAGAACTGGAGCAAGTCATCACTACAGGTGAACAACTCTTAGAGGGACCTGTCAAAGAATAAGTTATCCATGAGTTCACTGAGTAGGAGACATTGGCGAAGAAACAGGTCAAAGTATCTTGAGCCAAGCTTGAGGATTTTGAAGCAGAGCTACCCAAACCAAAGTGACTCGGGATGCGTCATAGGTGAGTGTTGGGGGCATGTTGGCCCTTGAGAAAGTTTTGAGTATCCTTGCTCATGTTTGACCTACTTTTGGGACTTCGATAGGCTTTTGAAGGCAAAGCGCAAGTCAAAGTAGAGATCATGGGATCTTAGCCCCTTTTTAGGGATTTTTGGGTTTTGGGCTTATGTAATGGGTATGGGGATGTCATCCCATGGGTTTACCCATGTTTAGGCCTCCTTTGTAATGTATAAATAGAAATCTAGGTGATGTAAGTAAGGGGTGTATGTGATTCTAAGTGAAAAGGCACAAGTGTGTGATACTAACTGCTAAGTGCAAGTAATAGTGTACATGCTTTGTGCATGCTGTGAGAGACTTGCAAGGCTAAGTGCAAGTGACTGTAAGATATTGAGTAGAAGTTTTGTGTTGTAACCTAGCTAGGGGAAGGAGGATTTGGTGAGGTGCATGCAAATCTCCTATCCTATGCAGAGTAGGATCTCATGGCTCCATTCATGTAGCTCATTGACCAAAGATAATAAAAGAGAAGAAGAGTTGGTGGATGTATCCCTGGGATGGGGGTGAACCACGCATATCCTGTGTTTCTATGCTTTGTGAGATGTATTGATGTGTTTATGTGTTTACTTTCTTAAGTGATTTGATATAGATGATAGATAGATAGCTTAATGCTTTGTGCTTAATAATATGGATGAATGCTAGATCTAACCTATGTGAATGTGCTTAGTGCTTGAATATGCTAGATCTGGGTGAAAACTGCGATGCTCTGTAATTAGGGTTTTATCTGCGAAGTATATATTGGTTAAATACTGATGAACTATAACTGCTAAGTGATTTGTTAAGGTGTTTTAATCATAGATTGGTGTCTCAGCTAAGGTTTCATACATCTGAGTCCTGCAACCACCCCTTCTTCTACCTCGGGTGATACTTCATCTGCTTCACAGGTGTTGCTGAAAGGGATGATAGTTAGGGTTTTGTTCATGCACTCTTGAGCATTGAACCTTGGGTCTGCCCCTGTGCCAATAGGAGTGGAAGAGACATGAGAAGCCATGATAAATAAGAATGGGGATTCAAACTCCCACATGTATATTCTATCAAAATATGTGAACTGAAACTATCTATAATTTTTGGTGCATATGCAAATGCACTTGCTTACTTCAACACACTTGCTTTAGTGTCATTTTTACCTTGCATGCATTATTTTCTTTAGTTCTTTCATACACATAGGAAATTAAAAAAACATTGCCTTATTTTCTTTAGTTATTTCTTTCACAGATGAATCATCTGTCCTTAGATTTCAAAGTTCTTATTCTTCCACAGTTAAGTAAAAAATGATCCTTTAGCAGTTTGGTTGAACCTAGCTCATTTAGAATTTTTCTTTTGAAACTAAGAATGGTTACCTTTGTTCACTATTTTTTAGGTTATTGTGATCTCCTTTACTAATTGGATAGCATGGTTTGTAGTAAGAAAGATTAATTCATACCCCAAGTCTTGGATCCCTTCTTCCATGGATGAGTTTGAGCTTTCTCTTCAGTTTGGCATATATGTCATGGTTATAGCTTGTCCCTATGCTCTGGGCCTTGCAACACCCACTGCAGACATGGTGGGTACTAGAGTAGGTACCACACAAGGTGTTCTCATCAAAGGGGGAAAGGCACTTGAGAGTGCACATAAAGTGAAGAGGGTTTGGTGACTATATAAGAAGAGGTGGCTATGGTGAAAGAAGAAGAGGTTGAGCTGATCGACATGGAGGATAAGGTAGATATTAAGAGGATAAGGTGGAGGTGAAGAAACTTGGGGTTTCCCAAAGCCAACACAAACATGGGGTTTCGCTACTACACACAAAGTCATGTTGAAAAGATAGGCGCCCAGAGGCATGGAAAGAGTCAACGACACAACTCATGTGTGAAAAAATTGGGGTTTCCAGAAGGCAAGGAAGGGTGAGTTGGAAAGATCATAATTATAGTTGCTAGTTGTATAAAAATGATTATAATAATAAATAAGAATCATAATTTCTATTTGTATAAGTAAAACTTCAACAATAGTTGACTACTCAAACCCATATAAAAGACATCTTGTGTTTATAACTTCAGATCATATGAGAAAGTATAAGAGTTCATTGGTCCTAGGGTACATTTCATAGGCTAGTGATTTAAGGGAAATAAACCCTAGTGATTTTTATGGACCACTATATAGTAGGATTTCAAGGCCCATCTTACAACTTATGTGGTTTATTTTGTGCCCTAAGAGATTAATGCACTATCAAATTTGGGTCATTTTGCGATGGCTATTTCGACGCTCTTGCAACGTTATGTCATGGATATTGTGACAAATCTTGAGTCTCTGGAATTTCATATCATGGGACGTGGCCATTTTGACGAGCTTGAATTAACGTCGCAAGCGCAACGACCCTAGGGAACTTCTCACAATTGCGACAAAAAAAGAAATATCGTCGCCACTATGACAATATAGGAAATCTAAGTGAAACCAACATGTTGTCACACATGCGACGACACTTGTGATGATGATTTTCATTGTTTATATAGCAAATGTGTCGCAAATTTTTTTTCTTTTGTCACACTTGCGATGACAACATTTCTTTATTTATATAGCAAATGCATCGCAACAACTTTTTCTATCATCGCCCTCGCGACAACAACATTTATTTTTTTTATATCACATCCATCGCAGGTATGAAAATAGTTCATTGTTTCTATAGAAAATGCATTTCATCAATGTTTGTTGTCATCGCACTTGCGACGACAACATTTCTTTGTTTTTATAGCACATCCATCGCAGGTATGACAAGAGTTTGTTGTTTATATAGAAAATGTGTCGCAACAATGTTTGTGGTTGTCGCACTTGTGATGAAAACATTTCTTTGTTTTTATATCACATCCTTCGTAGGTATATTATGATTGGCGAATGGGCGATGACAATTATTAATTTAAAAATAATAATAATAAATTATTTTAGGCTACAATTTTAATATAAATATTACCATATTAATAACTATCAATAGAACTCTATCTCCAAGGTCATTCTTAGAACTCATGTT
>JZKD02S0429879.1:43974-57243 GCA_000966675.3 Picea glauca
CACAAAGAAATGTGTGATGGCTATGGGAGTAAATGGGTCTAAGATCTCTTGATGTAGCATCTTCTAATAAAATTCTAATTCCTTGCTTAGGCACCACCCATACATGTATTGTGGTTTATTTGTTGGGTTGTTGTGGTGGTATAAGTTAGATGGAATGTTCTAAGTTAAATGGATAAGTAGTAGACTCACGTTAATTGAGATGATTAGGAGACAATTGTTAATTTGGTTGTTAAAAATTCTAACATAATCTAGGTAGATTGGGTTGGTCCTATCAAGTAGGTGTAGTCTAGTTGCAAGTTGTTTCAAGTGACCAAATCACTACGCCAGTTGCAAGGAAATGTTGCATGTCTTAGGGATGTCAAAAAAAAAAATTGAGGTTGATCTTTGGGGCCGTGACACATGTTTTGAAAGTCACAAAGAAATCTATGATAGGCATGATGCCATGAGATTTAGTGGATCTATGATGCCTCGAAGGTCCATCATGTGAGCTTAGACACTAACCATGTGGCCACTTCCTACTAGTGTCATAGCACTAGAAGTAAGAGGTAATCAACATGGTGCATGTTGGTCTAAGGAACTGGCCTTTGGTAAGTTGTCAATGAAGGTTGAACATCTTCAAGAGGAAGAGGGCTAAGCATCTTTGGTTTGCACAAGCCATGAATGTTTAGAGAGAACCAAGTGAATATCTTAAGGGACAAAATAATTGTCATATGATCTTGTAGTAGGGAGAGCATCTTGATACAAAACGGTCCTTAGTCTCACACTTCAAGCAATATATTTGATAATTATGGTGGTCCTGAGGAATATGGTGATTTTTCTCAATGTAAGGTGCACATAAGAAAACTCTATGTTGGGGGAAAGGGACCTCAAGGTGCAAGGTAATTGGAGTCAAGTGTATTGTAGGAGTTGGATGAGCCCATCAATGAGTTGGAGATATAAGTCTAAGTAGCGCAAAATTTTGGAAGAAAGAGACTCTCTAGGCTTAGACCATATGGACTAGAAGTAGGCTCTATAATATCAATACAAAAAGCTTATTTTTCTTGCCCTTAGGGAGATCAAGATCATTCACTAAAAAGTTATGTGAGGATGTTCTGTCAATATCAAGATCAATGAGGTGAAGCAAAGAAGAGGCTCTCATATACCAACATGAATTGATTCCACATTTTACATGCACCATAGAAGACTTTGAGAGCAATATCATATAAATATCCAAGAAAACCACAATGTGAGTTGCCCATTTATCTGAGCCTCTGTATCATTATCATCACATGAAAACTTATTTAGACAATCAGTAAAATTATACCAAACTTTGCAAAAATAATAACACGAGGTACTAATCTTTGGATATAAAGATATTTAAATAACATTATGACAAATACTCTCTATTCTATTCTATTTTATTTTATTTTATTTATTTATTAAAAATAAAATCCCAAAACCTCAAACCCATACAACAAACTGCCATAAATTTCTATATATTATTACTTTATTTTTAGATCTTTCTAGAAACATATATTTTCCCACATGTAATGCTAACTTTTTTACCTCTTTAAATATTTTAAAATCCAAATTTTAAACTTTAACTATATATACACGGCTAGACTGCCCTGCCCCTGGAGAGAAGAGAAGGATATACTTCCCTGGCCTGCCCCTCGAGATGCCCTGCCCTGCCCCTGGATATACTTCCCTGAGCATGCCTTTCTGACCGTTTTAAGCATTTAAAAAAAAATAATAATGAATGTTTGAAACACCTCTAGCTTGGTAGTTTCCATGACATTTAGAGAACGTGCCATGCGCCAATCACTTGCACACATACTTCACCCAATGTCTACTCTTGGTAATTCTTCTCATTCACTAAAAAGACAGGGCAGGGGCTTGCTGCTTTGCAGCTCCCCTTGTTTTATTTTATTTTGAACGGTTTCCAGAAATAAAGCCCTTATGATAAAGACTTATTTTAGTGCGTAAGCATGATGTTTATTTTGCTAAATTTGTTCTGGATTTCCACCTACATCAACCATTCACTAATCCGTTCACCTCAAATCCGATAGACCACTTATTTACTTTAAATAAAATTTAAATTTTAACAATACTTTACATATGCATATGTATTAGTCATTATTTCAAGTTTAATATTTTTTTTTATATAAATTTTTTTTTAGGGAAATTCATTTGAAATTTTTATTTTTATTTTGAGGGTGGTATTTAGTGTAAAGTGGATTCATCATTTAGGTTCAAGGTTAAATCAACATTTTAATAACAATCAATTCACGAAAAACAAACATGTTACATGATGAGATTTAAACCTAGGCAACAAGAAAACAACTTTTTCTCTTAGCAACTCAAATTACATTTAATTGACAATATGTCAACATCTTAATAACAATAATCTCTTAAAAAACAAACATGTTACAAGGTGGAATTTAAACCTAGACAACAAGGAAACAACTTTTCCTCTTAACAACTCGAATTACACTAAATTGATAACATTAACATAATATCTTTTAACATTTTTATATATACCTCTTACTCATTACTTCAAATAAAATTTTAATTTTGATATTAACTTAATATCTTTTGTCATCTTTGTATACACCCTATTCATTAATTTTTAAGTCAAAGGATCATAACATTTAAAAAACAAGAAATATTGTTATCTCACATGTTGTATTTAGTGTAAGTCTTATAATACAATTTGTCAATTACTTAGGTTACAAGGAGTTTGGCTCTGCAACCTGCAACTACACTCCTACAAAAAATGGTGGTTGGGGAGAAACTTTTCAGCTTCCTTTCTTTTACATCGGTTGATGGGAAGCAGGAGACCACTGCCATATTGACCGAGTTATTCCATTTTTCACCCAGTTCTTCTCAGCCAGGTCTCTTTTTGGCAGTTTCTTAGTTGATAGGTGTTTTACACTCGATTGTAGTGTTTTCACTGCATAGGTCCTCTTTGTCAGTGATTAGACGGGTGTCATATTGCGGGCATTAACCAACTGGTAGACTTGTTTGGTAGCCTCGAGGAGTAGGGTTATTGTGATGCAGGTGGCGGGCAGACAACCAGGCTCTAGCAATTTCCAAATGGAAGCTTATGTTAGTGCACTAATGGGTGTGGTTGACGAGGTCTTCTGAAAAAGTGCATGGTTTTTCGCCTCGGTTGATGAGCAGGGCATTAAATTGACAAAATAGGCTGGTTTGACACCGCTATCAAAGACTACTCTAGAAGTTAACGGGCTATATGTTGTTGGTGGACTTACTGCTACAGTTATCCCGCCTGGAGGTGCCTTACCTTGACGGCGAGTCGAACTAGATATTTTGGTGGGTGGTGGGACTATTGCAAGGTCTTTTGTTAGACACACTCCACAGTTTAGGCAGGTTTCAAAATCGTATGGAGGGAAAAGTGTTAAAAAATCGTGGAAACTGAATAAGGCAAAATGTAGGCTGGTGATGGGTTCAAATGTGGGATTGGAGGAAAGCATCTTATTGTCACTCTATGCGTTGGTGGGTTGAATCTCATATCGCTCTCTTTGCAAATAGGTTCTCCCTACTGGGTAAGGTCTACTTGGATTCCATTGTTAGGTTACGAATCATAGGTCCTTTTCCTGTCAATAGGTTGGTTTGGTTTCATGTTTAGATCGTCAGAAGATACCGCGTTGGTAATGGATAAGTTGTGGGTCTTGGATGGAAGTAGCCCGATGTTAAAGAGATGGAGGGTGTGCTTTGATTTGGCAACATACTACTTTCAGCGTTGCCACATGTGGGTCTTGTTACCAGGGATTTCGTTACAACTTTGGAACGCCAAGGCGATGGAAGCCATTGGAATTGAGCTCGATAGGTTTATAAAATTTGATGAATCTTCCTTTACGGAACTGCTCGGGGGAGAGGGAATAGGAGGAGTCTGAAGATTCCATGCTTTGACATTCAGCCCATGAGGCCTCCCCAAGAGTGGATTATGTTGGCTTCGAAGATTTTGTACCAACAACAGAGGAGGTGAGTTCGACAACGCACCTAAACACTGTGTTGGGTAAGTTGAAAATGTTTTTTCCCTCTCTCTTTAATTCGTTATCCGCATGGGAGTGGGATGTTTTAGATTCCACTTCTATTTCAGATGAAGGGTTACATCAGGCTTCCCCTATAGTGTATGTGTCGGACCAAGATGGTACTTTACCTCTAGTTGTCAAAGCAGTGTTCCGGGTGGGGGGAGGGCAGTTATTTTCTCCAACAACTCAAGGAGCTTCATTGGAAGATGGGGGAAGGTCGCTTGATACTGTAGGGGACGAGTTAAGATTACCAGATTTATCTTTGGTTCGTATTGCAGATGGTAGCATTGATAGGATTACTTTCAGTGATACTAAGAGTAGAACTTTCAATTGCACCGGTTTTAGCGAGCCTGGGGGAGGATGTGAAAACCTTTTTGGTTTTAGAGAACCCAAGCTAGGTGAAACTTCCTTGGGGATTGTACTGGAAACTTTGGTTCCAGCTTATAGAGATATTATAACATCGTTTCCCATCCCTACTTATCAGGGGAGTTCTAATTTTAGAAGCAATGTGTCGGTTGAAGCTACTGGAATATGTGAGAGGATTGTGGAGGTTACAGGGAAGGACTACTCTTGGTCGAGGGGACTGGGTATGGAGGTCTCTCCTATAAAAACTAGGAGTGCTCGCAAAAAAGCATTTTCAGCTACAACTTTGCATGTTTCTTTGTCAATCAACATAACTGGTAATGGGGCACTTAGAGGCATGAAATCCCTAGCTAGGGATAAACCATGATCCTGCTCATTCTAAATAAAAGAGGGGTGGGGGGTGCCCTCAAAATTGCTTCCATGCAAAGGGTTTTAGATAGGACTTCTCCTGACATTATATTTTTGCAAGAAACCTTGGTTGATGAAAAGAAGGCGTGGTTTTTCATGTATACTCTTTGTCCTAGGTAGTTAGTGTGTGTGGTAAACTTTGTTGGCGAGTCTGGGGGTCTATTGGTAACCTAGGACCCTTTAAAGTTTGATCTTGTTCCTTATCTCAGCTATGGTGGCATTATTTTGATAGGTACTTGTTGTGAAACTAAAATCTAGTTAGCTATTTTAAATGTTTACGGTTCGTGCTCAGACAAGATTTCCTTCTGGGACAAGGTAAATGATAGGGGGTTATTAGCAAGCAACTCTCTTATTTTAGAAGGAGATTTAAATTTTACATTAAGTGTTGATGAGGTTTGGGGAGAAAAAAAACTACTTGACCAGTCGACAGGATATTTCAAAGCTCTTATTCAAAGGAACAAGCTTGTTGATATTTCTCCGGAAAAAGTAGTTCCCACTTGGAGAAACAGAAGGATGGGAGTAGAAAGTATTTCAAAATGGCTAGATCGAGTTTTAATTTCTGAAAATCTGGTAAACCTTATAGGAAGATATAGGTCTTGGGTTGAATATCCTTTTCTTTCGAATCATGCTCAGGTACTCTTATAGATCGAAAATTCCTCTTATCTGATAGCCTATCCTTTCAAGTTAAATCCGATGTGGATGAAAGAATCGGATTTTTCTCTCTTAGTACATGAAGTTTGGACTGACCAGCTATTTTTACAGGAAACAGGGATACAGAGAAGATTATTTTGGAAGTTCAAAGTTTTGAAATAAAGGGTTAGACTTTGGGCAAAACAGTTGAGAATAAAGAAAAAAAAATTACTAGACAAATTGGAGGAGGACCTTCAGGATATATATTTGGAGAAAGCTTGGGGGGCGAGGAGAATTGAGGTAGACAGTCACATTAAGATACTAGAGGGAAAGCGAAATTCTCTTCTTCTGGCAGAAGAGGAACTTTGGAGACAGAGAAGCAGAGCAATCTGGATAAAAAGTGGGGACCAAAACGCGAAATTTTTCCATCACTTTTTCAGTTTTAGAAGAAACAACAAACACCTTTGGGAAGTTATAGCAGAAAATGGGGAAGTTATGTTGGTTCAAGAGGATATCAAAAAAGAGGCAAACATGTTTTATAAAATCTTCTTCGAGGAATCGGTTTTTTTTGACATAAATAATCAGGTGTCTATAGCCAGTCTTTTTCCCAGATTAGTCGAGGTGGAATATGCACTTCTACTCGAATGCCCTTGTACTAAAGAGGAATTACTGGAAGTACTCAAATATTTTTCCAAGGACAAAATCCCTGGACCTGATGGTTGGATGGTCGAATTCTTCTTACATTTCTTCGACTTGATTGGGGATGAGTTGTTGGAGGTGGTGGAGGACTCCAAGTCTAGAGGTGTAGTGATAAGAGCCATTAATTCGATATTTTTGGATCTTATACCAAAATTCAACAGACCTACCTCTTTTGGTGATTCAAGACCCATAACATTATGTAATTTGTGTTACAAACTTATTGCAAAAATTATCGCGAATAGGATCAAACCTATTCTCTCTCGAACCTTATCAGGTGAGAAATTGGGCTTTTTAAAAGGAAGATAGATACTAGATGCAATTGGTACAACCCATGAATGTTTGCATAGCATTAAAAAAAAAATTGAAGGCCTTAATTCTGAATCGTGACCTCAAAAAGGATTACGACTGTATAAACTGGGATTTTTTAAGACTAATTTTATTACAAACAGACTATGGTCTTTTGACTACTAATTGGGTCATGAGTTGTGTAACCAGCGTGACTTTTGCGGTACTAGTCAACAGAGAGACCACCTCTTTCTTCCAGAGTGGTAGGGGCTTGATAAGAGGTTGTCCTTTGTCACCATTACTGTTTATACTTGTGATGGAAGGTCTTATCTTACTCCTAAAAAAAGGACAGGAAGATCGTAAGTTTTCTGGTGTGAAGGTCTCTCGAATTTTAAAGATTCTACATCTTTTCTTTGTGAATGATGTTCTCATAATGTCAAAAGCGTATTTACAAGAATGGAGGGAGATTGATATATTACTTAAGTTATTTTGCAGAGCATCGGGCTTGCAGCTAAACATGACAAAGTCAACCTTTCACTATTGAGGCTTACAGGGGGAAGATTTAGAACTTTTTAAAGTTGCTTTTCCCTATGATTTTGTCAATATTTCTGAAGGATTTAGGTATCTGGGCTATTACCTAAAGATGGGTAACTATAAGGTTGATGACTGGAGATGGTTACTTGCTAAATATGAAAAAATGATTGGTCACTGGTGTAATAGATGGCTCTCCCTTGGTGGGCAGTTTGTCCTCATTAAAGTAGTTTTAGAAAGCCAACCAGTGTATTGGATGGATTTGACAATCATTCCTGTTTCTGTCCTCAATAAATTAGAAAACGTATTTTCACTTTTCTTTGGGTGGGCTATAGTGAAAAACAACATTTACATCTTTGCAGATGGGAGTATATACTATATAGCTAGACCAAAGCACCTTGGAGGTTGGGGTTTGCGGAACATATTCCTTTTTAATAAGGCATTGGTGGAAAAATCCCTTTGGCGGGCACTGATGAAAGATGGGATTTGGCATAGAGTTATAAAGGATAAATATTTTCCACGTTGCTCGGTAACTACCTGGCTTAGATTGGCTACTCATAGATCGGTTTCAACTTAGCAAATTTGGAGAAATTTGCAAAAAAAACTCTGCATATTATTACCCATTGGTTGAGCTGGAAGCCTGAGGATGGTCTTAAGATTTTAGTGGGATAGGATATGATCCTGGGCTTGGGGATTTCCTCGCTCTTGTCTAAAGAACTACTTTCTTTCTTAAAACAGAAGAATGTATGTTATCTTTTTCAGGCTCGGGGTCCGCTACATCCAGGGGCTATTTTCTCACAATGGAAAGATAGTGCATATCTTAACCTTATTGGACATTTGGCTTATGAGTGGGATCTTTACTACAGGAGTTAGTTGAGGTGAGGATAAAGCTTCTTGATAGGTCTGATGTTCTACATTGGATTGGGGGGGATAAGTTTGGTTTTATTTCTGTAAAAAATATTTTTGGGGCACTAGCTACAAAAATATGGATGCAAAAATCTATGGGTTGGAGGAGAAACATGTGGAAGTGGGATCTAGCACTAAAAATAAAACTCTTTATTTGGATAGCAACGGAAAACAAGATTCTGACCTGGGATCATTTACAAGGTAGAGGTTGGGAAGGACCAAATATTTGTTACCTTTGTCTTAAGGAAACTGAGTCAGTAAATCATCTTTTAAATACTTGTCCTTTTACCCCAAAATTTTGGCACAGAATTCTAAGTGGGCTAAATTTGGGGACTATTTGGGGAGGATCTTCAATAATTGATTGTTTTGATTGTTGGACAAAGAAGGAGCCAAAATACCACATTTTTTCTTGCATTGTTAGCTAGAACATTTGGTTGGAACACAACAGGACTATCTTTGATAATGGGTGCCCTTCCTTCCACTTTGTAGTTCACAAGAGTCTTGGTGGCCTGAACATAATTTCTCCCACCCAAATAGTACCTACTAAAAGATCTTCCAAGAGCTCCCTTATATCTTCGGCAGTAACGGGATGGTTTGATGGAGCAACACTCTCAAATGGTCAACAGAGTGGGGCAGGGGGCTTGATTAGGACCAGTGAGAACATTGTTTACAAATGGACTTTCAATTGTGGCACTGACACAAATATAAGAGTTGAACTTCTTGGAGTCTGGGCCACTCTCACTTTGGCTTCTAGACTACACATAGTAGACATGCAGGTTCTTGGTGATTCAAAAATTATAATAGATTGGTTAAATGACAAAGGAAATTTGCAGGTAAATGTCTTAGAATGTTGGAAAGATAGGATCAAAGAGCTCCATAACTCTTTCTCTTCGATCAAGTATACACATATATATCGTGAATCAAACATGGAGGTCAATAAGCTATCAAAGAAGTCAATGCAGAGCCCATAAGGAAAAATCAACTATAATCAATGGACAGAGGGGCAGGAGGGTCCTACTTTATTTCTTAAGTTAATTTAGTACAGCTTAGCAGTTGAGCTAAAACTACTAAATTTCTAGAGAACAATGCTTTTTTTGCTTTCTTCTTTCTTTGGACGTATAGTACTGGAAAGAAATGACATCTTAATTTATCATTTGGATCTTGTATTGATTGGAGTCTCATGACAGTAAGTTTTGATATTTTGATGACAACTTGTGGATGTTTTTTAAACCTCTTCCAGGAGGTCAAGTTTTGTAATACAAATTATATTATCAATATAAAGTGAAATTTTATGTTGAAATTTTTTTTTACTTAAGTTACAAACATAAAAGTTGATGAAGATACAATTTGTCAATTACTTGCAATCAAGGTTATACAGTGAAAAGTTGAAGAAAATACAATTTGTCAATTATTTAAATCAAGGTTATAAATGAAAAGTTGACAAAAATATAATTTATCAATTATTTGCAATCAACATTATAAAATAAAAAGTTAATAAAAATACAATTTGCCAATTATTTATAATAAAAAATTATTAATCAACTTTACAAAATAAAAAGTTGATAAAAATATGTTTTCAATCCAAGAAAATGCAATTCAATCTAATTAAATATATCAATCTATTTCTTAATATCAATTCATTCAATATAATTAAATATATGATAATTGAAATTTAATAATAATAAGAAAACAAAATTAACACGAAATTAAAATATGTGATTACCCCTTCCTCATTAAAAAAAATGTTGAAAAAACTTTGAAAAAGACAAAACTAACAAAAATTCTCCATACTTTTCCAACATTGTTTTTCAACAAACGATGTGATTACCCCTTCCTCATTAAAAAAAAATGAAAAAACTTTGAAAAAGACAAAACTAACAAAAATTCTCCATACTTTTCCAACATTATTTTTCAACAAACGAAACAACATGTACAAAATATTTGGACTTTGTATACATTGGATTTAAGTATTAAAGATTCCAGAAAAGAGTGGAACACATCTCAAAGGAAGAGCTCCAAAAAAGAGTGGGACACATTTCATATAGCCTTTGGATAGATGGACACTAAGGGCAACCTCTAACTTTATCATTGCTCTAAGATAAGTCTACAAATCCATTATCCCTAACAGACTTTCTTGCAATGAAAACTGAATTTTGAATGTTGATTACAATCATAAAAAAAAAGCTTTCATTCTCGATATGCTCTGCTCGGAGACCTCCTCCCTCTCTTCTGACTTGAAACGTTACATTATTCTTTATATGAACTTTCTCTTCAGGTTGATTGAAAGAGTGTTATTGGAGAAAGTTTCATCAAAATCTTCTCTTCATAGAAGTGATTTTACTTTCTCTACGTTGTTTTACTTAAGAACATAACTTTATATATAATATATAAATAAGAAATTCTTCTCTTCATAGAAGTGATTGTACTTTCTCTACGTTGTTTTACTTAAGAACACAACTTTATATATAATATATAAATGAGAAATTCTTCACTTCATAGAAGTGATTGTACTTTCTCTACGTTGTTTTACTTAAGAACACAATTTTATATATAATATATAAATGAGAAATTTTCATATTAGGAAAAAAAAAAAAAATCCGAAGTTACCAGAATGTTGACCCCTTATTAAGTAATCAAATTAATCAAATAAAAATTCATCTAACTAATTTTATTAATTTTCCAACAAACGAAGCTTGCAAAATATTTGGGCATTCCATACAATGGATTTAGATATATGTTTGGAAGATATTTTTCCTTCACGTGTCGACTTGTTTGACTTTTAGGGACATGTCTATAATATTTAGAAATTTTAGGAGTGGAGTGGATACCTAACTTCTCATTTTCCAAACCTCAACCCAAAGGAATAGGCATGCCTTTTTGGATACCATGTTCCATAAAAGTGGATGCTTACCAGAAATGCTTATTGTTTCCAGAAACATATCCAGATATCCAGTTTTGATGATAAAAAATAAAAATAAAAAATTTGGTAGTTTACTGCTTCAAGAAACATATGTAGTTTTGATGATAAAAAATTTTAAAAATTAGGTAGAAACATATGCAGTTTTGATGGTAAAAAATTTTAAAAATTAAATAATATTGAAGTGAGAAGTTAGTTAGAAATTATCACTTCCGAGTTCTTCTAGAAACATATTAGTTTTGATGATAAAAAAATTTAAAAATTAGGTAGAAACATATGCAGTTTTGATGGTAAAAGATTTTTAAAATTAAATAATATTGAAGTGAGAAGCTAGTTAGAAATTATGACTTCAGAGTTTGAAGTTTTTTAATAATTTATGAGGAATGAATGATTTTAACGAATTAAATATTAAATGTGAGGATTTTTTTCCTTTCTCTTATAAAATTTATATATATTATTATATCTCAGTTTAATATGTGATTAAAATTTATATATAACATTATCTAATTTAAATATATTATTTAATTTAAAATAAAATTGACTCAAAATTAGTGAATCTCAATCCAATAAACCATTTATTTTATTTAAATTAATTTAAATATTTATTATTATACTATTAAATTTCAACTTTATATAATTGTTTTCTAAATGATACTTTATATACCTTCCACTTAACACTACTATGCCAACATGGTTCGATTGAAGGTATTTTTATAGTGTGGATGTATACTCATACTCTATACCATTCATTAGCAAACAATGATGGAGAATTGGTTTCGCATCCATTAGTAAACAATGACAGAGAGTTGTTATATTCTTAGTAAGTTGTAATGTATTTGACAATGTAATTTAAAAATATTGCTGGTAAAAATTGTCTATTTCATCCCCTTGTCTTTGTAACATCTTTATTTGCTTGTATTATGTAATATTTTAGTTTTTATCTTTGAATTGTAATATGTTAAATTATGTATTATTTTTATGGTGTGGTTTTTTGAATTGTAATATGTTAAATCATGTATTATTTTTATGTATTATTTTTATGATGTGGTTTTTTGAATTGCAATATGTTAAATCGTGTATTATTTTTATGGTGTAGTTTATATGATAGGAGTTAAACCATGTAAACTAAGTTATAATGATTCTATATTGTAAAAATGTGAAATGTATTTTAAATATTTCCAGTGCAAAGCTTAATGTTAAGGTTCGACTAGTAAATGATTGTGGATCCTTGATGGTGTTGTTTTATTTTTTCCATGGGTGTTCATGATATGCAAATGCATATATAAAAGGAAATACATGATACTATATTATTCACAAAAGGAAATACATGATAAGGTTTCTTAAGAAAGTAACAAGGGGACTATGATACCACAAGAGGAGAAGAGGAAAGGGGATGCATAGGTGATTTGACTTTGATAATTGTCCTCTGGGGAGTACTACTCTTTCTCTCCCATGCTTCCTTAAAAGCTCTCATATCAATCTTTGACTTTTGCCTTCGGTAGAGAGTAGACAACAAGGAAGAGAAGGTTTCTTCTAACTGTTCACCAAGGGGGGATCATTGGGGGAATTATCATTCATTCATGTTTTCTCTTCCATAATCCATCCTCCATCCCATGAGACTTCCTTCTAGCTAGTTGTGGAGGAATTTGTATGAATCCTATGGATGTTATAGTTGTTTTGTCTGCAAATGGAAAGAGAATCCCATGTACTCGTGGTTGGTAAGAGCACGTGGAAGTTGGGAATGTATTGTTGAAAACATTAGAGGAAACATAATGGTTTTGAGGGAAAATCCACAATAGATTAAGAAAACACCATTAAACATGCATCTTGGTTATTGTTGTTCATTCACTGTTTGGATCTAAGTGTTTCTCTTCTAAGTTATCCCCAAAAGGAAATTAGTAGTTTGAGATATTTCTTCTTGCACTAAAGAGCGTTGTAAGGGAAGAATATCTCCAAGGCACCATTGAACAAAGAAAGGGATGATCTTCCTTGTGTTGTGCATGGTAGTGGAAGAGAGCACCATCACTTATTGATGGTTGGATGAGGGCATGGAGTGCTCTGTAGTGATCATATTGGTTGTTTCATGAGAGAATGGATTGGGCTAAGTGAGATTGAAGACACATAAGAGCTTCCCTTAACCCAGTGGTATCATGGTCTCGCTTGGGGGTGGAATCCATAGTTGTTCCTATGGTTGGGTGGTAAATCACTCATGAACAATTGGTTTGGTGAACTTCACTTCATCGTAAGTAAGTGCTTGAATCAATTTCTTTGCGGAAATTGTTATTTGTACTATATTTATTGAATTCCATGAGTTAAATTGGGATTGCATGTAAACTCTGGTTGTGAAATAGGCAATTAGCTAAGATGGATGATAATCTTAGATAAGTCATGCATGTGGTTAAATCCTTGTTGAGTACTCAATGATAATTGTTGTACATTATTTACATTATGTTTGCTTATAATTCAAACAATACAATTGCTATTGCATGTTAAGAT
>JZKD02S0429879.1:59447-73607 GCA_000966675.3 Picea glauca
CTGCGACAACTCAAGGAGCTTCATTGGAAGATGGGGGAAGGTCGCTTGATACTGGAGGGGATGAGTTAAGATTACCATATTTATCTTTGGTTGGTATTGCAGATGGTAGCATTGATAGGATTACTTTCAGTGATACTGAGAGTAGAACTTTCATTTGCATCGGTTTTAGCGAGCCTGGGGGAGGATGTGAAAACCTTTCTGGTTTTAGGGAACCCGAGCTAGGTGAAACTTCCTTGGGGGTTGTACTGGAAACTTTGGTTCCAGCTTATAGAGATATTATAACATCGTTTCCCATCCCTACTTATCAAGGGAGTTTTGTTTTTAGAAGCAATGTGTCAGTTGAAACTACTGGAATATGTGAGAGGACTGTGGAGGTTACAGGGAAGGACTACTCTTGGTCGAGGGGACTGGGTATGGAGGTATCTCCTATAAAAACTATGAGTGCTCGCAATAAAATCATTTTCGGCTACAAGTTTGTCTGTTTCTTTATCAATCAACATAACTGATAATGGGGCACTTAGAGGCATGAAATCCCTAGCCAGGGCTAAACCATGATCTTGCTCATTCTAAATATCAGAGGGGTGGGGGGCGCCCTCAAAATTGTTTCCATGCGAAGGGTTTTAGATAGGACTTCTCCTGACATTATGTGTGTGGTAAACTTTGTTGGCAAGTCTGGGGGTCTATTGGTAACCTATGACCCTTTAAAGTTTGATCTTGTTCCTTTTCTCAGCTGTGGTGGCATTCTTTTGATAGGTACTTGTTGTGAAACTAAAATCCAGTTAGCTATTTTAAATGTTTACGGTTCGTGCTCAGACAGGATTTCCTTCTGGGACAAGGTAAATGATAGGGGGTTATTAGCAAGCAACTCTCTTATTTTAGAAGGAGATTTAAATTTTACATTAAGTGTTGATGAGGTTTGGGGAGAAAAATCACTACTTGACCAGTCGGCAGGATATTTCAAAGCTCTTATTCAAAGGAACAAGCTTGTTGATATTTCTCCGGAAAAAGTAGTTCCCACTTGGAGAAACAGAAGGATGGGAGTAGAAAGTATTTCAAAAAGGCTGGATCGAGTTTTAATTTCTGAAAATCTGGTGAACCTTACGGAAAGATATAGGTCTTGGGTTGAATATCATGTTCTTTCAGATCATGCTTAGGTACACTTACAGATCTAAAATTCCTCTTATCTGATAGCTTATCCTTTCAAGTTAAATCCGATGTGGATGAAAGAATCAGATTTTTCTCTCTTAGTACATGAAGTTTGGATTGACCAGCAGTTTTTACAGGAAACAGGGGTACAAAGAAGATTAGTTTGGAAGTTCAAAGTTTTGAAATAAAGGGTTAGACTTTGGGCAAAACAGTTGAGAATAAAGAAAAAAAATTACTAGACAAATTGGAGGAGGACCTTCAGGATATATATCTGGAGAAAGCTTGGGGGGCGAGGAGAATTGAGCTAGACAGACACATTAAGATGCTAGAGGGAAAGTGAAATTCTCTTCTTCTGGTAGAAGAGGAGCTTTGGAGACAGAGAAGCAGAGCCATCTGGATAAAAAGTGGGGACCAAAACGCGAAATTTTTCCATCATTTTTCCAGTTTTAGAAGAAACAACAAACACCTCTGGGAAGTTATAGTGGAAAACGAGGAAGTTATGCTGGTTCAAGAGGATATCAAAAAAGAGGCAAACATGTTTTATAAAATCTTCTTCGAGGAATCAGTTTTTTCTGACATAAATGATCAGGTGTCTATAGCCAGCCTTTTTCCCAGATTAGTCAAGGTGGAAGATGCACTTCTACTCAAACATCCTTGTACTAAAGAGGAATTACTGGAAGTACTCAAATATTTTGCCAAGGACAAAATCCTTGGACTTGATGGTTGGATGGTCGAATTCTTCTTACATTTCTTCGACTTGATTGGGGATGAGCTGTTGGAGGTGGTGGAGGACTCCAGATCCAAAGGTGTAGTGATAAGAGCCATTAATTCGATATTTTTGGCTCTTATACAAAAATTCAACAGACCTACCTCTTTTGGTGATTTAAGACCCATAGCATTATGTAATTTGTGTTACAAACTTATTGCAAAAATTATCGCGAATAAGATCAAACCTATTCTCTCTCGAACCTTCTCAGGTGAGCAATTGGGCTTTTTAAAAGGAAGACAGATACTGGATGCAATTGGTACAACCCATGAATGTTTGCATAGCATTAAGCAAAAAGAATTGAAGGCCTTAATTCTGAAACGTGACCTCAAAAAGGATTACGACTGTATAAACCGGGATTTTTTAAGACTGATTTTATTACAAACAGACTTTGGTCTTTTGACTACTAATTGGGTCATGAGTTGTGTGACTAGCGCGACTTTTGCGGTACTAGTCAACAGAGAGACCACCTCTTTCTTCCAGAGTGGTAGGGGCTTGATAAAAGGCTGTCCTTTGTCACCATTACTGTTTATACTTGTGATGGAAGGTCTTAGCTTACTCGTAAAAAAAGGACAAGAAGATCGTAAGTTTTCTGGTGTGAAGGTCTCTCGAATTTTAAAGATTCTACATCTTTTCTTTATGGATGATGTTCTCATAATGTCAAAAGCGTATTTACAAGAATGGAGGGAGATTGATATATTACTTAAGTTATTTTTTAGAGCATCGAGCTTGCAGCTAAACATGACAAAGTCAACCTTTCACTATTGGGGCTTACAGGGGGAAGATTTAGAACTTTTTAAAGTTGTTTTTCCCTATGATTTTGTCAATCTTTCTGAAGGCTTTGGGTATCTGGGCTATTACCTAAAGATGGGTAACTATAAGGTTGATGATTGGAGATGGTTACTTGATAAATATGAAAAAAGGATTGGTCACTGGTGTAATAGATGGCTCTCCCTTGGTGGGCAGTTTGTCCTCATTAAAGTGGTTTTAGAAAGCCAACCGGTGTATTGGGTGGATTTGACAACCATTCCTGTTTCTGTCCTCAATAAATTAGAAAACGTATTTTCACTTTTCTTTGGGTGGGCTATAGTGAAAAGCAACATTTACATCTTTGCAGATGGGAGTATATACTATATAGCTAGACCAAAGCACCTTGGAGGTTGGGGTTTGCGGAACATATTCCTTTTTAATAAGGCATTGGTGGAAAATTCCCTTTGGCGGGTACTGATGAAAGATGGGATTTGGCATAGAGTTATAAAGGATAAATATTTTCCACGTTGCTCGATAACTACCTAGCTTAGATCGGCTACTCATAGATCGGTTCCAGCTTCGCAGATTTGGAGAAATTTGAAAAACAAACTCTGCATATTATTACCCATTGGTTGAGCTGGAAGCCTGGGGATGGTCTTAAGATTTTAGTGGGACAGGATATGATCCTGGGCTTGGGGATTTCCTTGTTCTTGTCTAAAGAACTACTTTCTTTCTTAAAACAGAAGAATGTATGTTATCTTTTTCAGGCTCGCGGCCCGCTATGTTCAGGGGCTATTTTCTCACAATGGAAAGATAGTGCAGATCTTAACCTTATTGGACATTTGGCTTATGAGTGTGATATTTACTGCAGGGGGTTAGTTGAGGCAAGGATAAAGCTTCTTGACAGGTCTGATGTTCTACATTGGATTGGGGGGGATAAGTTTGGTTTTATTTCTGTTAAAAATGTTTATGGGGCACTAGCTACAAAAATATGGCTACAAAAATCTATGGGTTGGAGGAAAAACATGTGGAAGTGGGATATAGCACTAAAAATAAAACTATTTATTTGGATAGCAGCAGAAAACAAGATTCTGACCTGGGATCATTTACAAGGTAGAGGTTGGGAAGGACCAAATATTTGTTACCTTTGTCTTAAGGAAACTGAGTCAGTAAATCATCTTTTAAATACTTGTCCTTTTACCCCAAAATTTTGGCACAGAATTCTCAGTGGGATAAATTTGGGGACTATTTGGGGAGGATCCTCAATAATTGACTGTTTTGATTGTTGGATAAAGAAGGAGCCAAAATACCACATTTTTCCTTGCATTGTTAGCTAGAACATTTGGTTGGAACACAACAGGACTATCTTTGATAATGGGTGCCCTTCCTTCCACTCTGTAGTTCACAAGAGTCTTGGTGGCCTGAACATAATTTCTCCCACCCAAATAATACCTACTAAAATATCTTCCAAGAGCTCCCTTATATCTTCAGCAGTAACGGGATGGTTCGATGGAGCAACACTCTCAAATGGTCAACAGAGTGGGGTAGGGGGCTTGATTAGGACCAGTGAGAACATTGTTTACAAATGGACCTTCAATTGTGGCACCGACACAAATACAAGAGTTGAACTTCTTGGAGTTTGGGCCACTCTCACTTTGGCTTCTAGACTACACATAGTAGACATGCAGGTTCTTGGTGATTCAAAAATTATAATAGATTGGTTAAATGACAAAGGAAATTTGCAGGTAAATGCCTTAGAATGCTGGAAAGATAGGATCAAAGAGCTCTTAACTTTCATCCAAATGTGTAATTTGAAGTGATTGACCCTCGTAAAATGAGCTTTCCCCCACTCGGTACCCCGCGATCGAAGTATCCCCTCATCCGCCTGATAAAGCAAGAAGTCAGATGAAAAGCCATGCCCTAAAGGCAATAAGTAATACCAGCCAGCCCCGCTTTAAACCCTTTATTGCTGCTATAGTAACTCAACTTCTTAAGCATACTATGATTACTATACTATCTTAATTTGATGCCAATTCATTACTGGTTTCATGTTATCTATGGAGTTATAAGAGTGTAACTATTCATAATACTTACATAACCATTCTACTTAGTAAGCTACTAGCTATCATCAATACCACATGTTCCATCATTGCAATGTATGCAGTGGCAGATCCACAATTGAATTTGAAACAACCTCTGCTTCAATTCGTTTGTGATGAAACTGTGGTCCACTAGTTATGGATCTAGAGACTCTGACTCTTCAACCGATGCCCAGATGCTACTGACCTACCTAGACCCCGCTTCTAATGATGGGTGATCAACCATAAATGCCTCTACAGGTGCTATTGAGGCTTCTATGGGGCTTCCAAAATCTGAGGCAGTGATTGTTGGAATACAGTCTTGGTCAGCTGACAAGACTACTCTATTTTGGACAGCAGCTACCAACAGTCTTGGATCTTTGGAACTGCTTGGATTGAGGAACTACAACAGATACCCTCGACCTTTGATGAATTGAGTGTGGGAATCGCCTAGATCTTCTTGAGATACCTTCTTGAGATACCACCTTTAGATTGAGCCCCTTGGACTCTCTATGTACAGATTGACCACACCGCCACTTTCCAACCCCGATTCACTACTACAAGTCGAGGCAACGCAATCTACCGATACAACATCTGCTTCGACATCTACAGGTGCTGGTGGTTAAACAAGATCAGATGCAATGTGTGCTGCAACCATTTGGTCAATAGGTCATGGGTAAATGGATTCTTTGATGGGATAAACCAGGTAACCCACTTTTGGTTATGGCTCTCTAAATGGAAGAGATGCTCCATAACTCTTTCTCTTCGATCAAGTATACACATATATATCGTGAATCAAACATGGAGGTCGATAAGCTATCAAAGAAGTCAATGTAGAGGCCGGAAGGAAAAATCAACTATAATCAATGGACAGAGGGGCAAGAGGGCCCTACTTTATTTCTTAAGTTAATTTAGTACAGCTTAGTAGTTTTTAGCTCAATAGTTGAGCTAAAACTACTAAATTTCTAGAGAACAGTGATTTTTTTGCTTTCTTCTTTCTTTGGACTTATAGTACTGGAAAGAAATGACAGCTTAGTTTATCATCTGGATCTTGTATTGATTGGAGTCTCATGACAGTAAGTTTTGATATTTTGATGACAACTTGTGGATGTTTTATAAACCTCTTCCAGGAGGTCAAGTTTTGTAATACAAATTATATTATCAATGTAAAGTGAAATTTTATGTTGAAATTTTTTTTTACTTAGGTTACAAACATAAAAGTTGATGAAGATACAATTTGTCAATTACTTGCAATCAAGGTTACACAGTGAAAAGTGATGCAGTGCCCCTACCTCAGCAGGGTCTGCGCGACCTCCCGGTCTTAGGATCGATCTACTTCCGAGCCGAAATGGCTCTTCGGGCTCCTGCTGGAACCCCTTTAATCGAATCCACAGGTCCCCTTTTCTCTGGCACGGGCCTTTGAGAAAAACCTGCACGCACGCCTCTTCTTCGGCACCCTTCTCTGTTCACGCCTTTAGGGTTTTCGGGGCTTCGGGACTCCAACTGCAATGATTCCTTGCCTCTCCAACTTTCGATTGCCGAAACGCCGAAAAGGGCTTAACGGCCCTATGTTGGCCTTTAGCCTCCGTCTATGTGACCACGCTCTTAATCGTTCAAGAGCTACCAGCTTTTCGCGATTCGAGGAATCGTGATGCAGCACTCCGTCGGTTCTCTGTCCCTCAATATGCTGAAACCCGAAATATCACGCACCTATTCCTCCGAACGCCTTTTCGGGACTTCGCAATTCAGGACTTCGCGAGTCTGGCTGCAACGATTTTCGACCCTTCGAACTCCTGGGTCCCAAAATGCCGAAATCCACCCATTGATCCACGGTCCACTTTTTGGGACTTCGAAATTCACGATTTCGCGACTCCAACTGTGATGACTCTATGTCTTTCGAACTCCCGGAGTCCAAAACGTTGAAATTTTTCCTGGGCAATCAACAGTCCAAATCTTCCCGAACAGACGGTCCACGTTCGATCGCGACTCCTACTTTTGCGATTTTGGGAGTCGGGATTTCATGTCTCGCGACCCCTTCCTCCTCGATCTCGTGGTACCCGAACTCCCGGTACCTCCGGTTCTTCGACACATGTCCTCCCAATGGACGGTCCTGATCCTTTTCGGGACTTCGCAGGTTACGAAGCCAAAAGTCTTCTCCCTTTGCCTCTCGATGCCCGATCCTCCGAAATCAGTGGATCTCTGCCACGGGTCCTTCCGGATGGATGGTCCTGATCTTTTCGGGACTTCGTGGATTACGAAGCCGAAAGACTCCCCTTCCTTCTGTTGGGAGGAGGGTTAAACCTCGCGCACCTTCTCTGGATCTGACGGCTCACGGACCTCGATGCTAGATATGACAGTTCTGATCCTCCCTCCTATTCTTTGATCTGGCGGCTCTCAAGCCACCGCACTCTAGATCTGATGGTTTGGACTCCTTTCGGGATTTCGCGAATCAGGGATTCGCAATGCAGCGTCTCCACAACCTCTCGTTGCTCTAAGTCCCGAACTCCGAAATACCGAAACTCAAGGGTTTAAACCCCGTGTATCTTCGCTCGATCCAATAGTTGTCGGGATTTCATCACTTCTCTATGAAGTGTCTCTGTCGTTCATCTTCGACTGCTCTCTTACGCATGCTCCCAGAGATTAGCCTCTGTGCGCTTTCTTCCAAATCCGACGGTTGTCGGGTCTTTGCACAAGATCTGACGGCAATTGTAACTCCTCCCTTGTGCGCTCTCCCCCTGCACTTTGTTAACTCATAAACCTTGAAAAGTTTTCTCTGCGCACGTTCTTCTCACGCTTTCCCTTCTAAACTTATGGACTTAGAACAAGCCCACTCTCGCACACTCCTGGTGCTCCTGAGATTTCAAATAACTCAAATTCAAAAAGTTTTCTTGGGAAGAAAACTTCTTACGCCCAACTGGCGTTCTCCTGCTCGATACACACCTTGCAGAGAAAACAAAGCGTTCAACAACTCTATAAGTGTCTCTCCTCGACACTTATTCTCCCTGAACTCGAAAATGGAGTTCTCTGGTGCACTCTTTGCACTCGCTCAATGCCCGCCTGGCAGAGCTTCCACAGAACCTTCAGTAGTCATGTCTCCTTCTGAACCCGAAACAGAGTTCTTTCTTGTGCACACCTTGCACTTCTGCTGGTGAAGGTCCAACTCTATCCCTCCTGAGTTTTCCTGAGGATGTCTCGCCTATGTCAACACACACCTTGCGGACTATGTGCACTCCTTGCACCTGGAAACTCTAAGACAAGAAAAGATTGAAACCTCTGCAAATGCTTCACTAGTTATGCATTCAAAACAGAGAATGCATAATAATATGTAAACATACACAGACAGTTATATAGGAAAAACTTCTCTTCTATTATATTCAGAAATGTCTATACGAAATGTTTACAATGGCTGGACTGTAACAAGTCTCAGCTCTCCTTCTTGATACCTCTCTACTTGGTCTCTCCTATTCTCCAACTCTCTCCCTGAGTCTCTACTCTAATTCTGCCTATCTCTTTTTTTTCTAATTACAAAGAGGGCTCTCTCACGAGCTTATCCTCCACCTCACCGTCTCTTAGCCATCGCTCTCCAGAGCGACTCTCTACGGCTACCTTACACAAAAGGCGCGTCCAGGCCTGACTACGAACTGGTCTTGCTGCAGGTTACCAGTTAAGGAAACCTCAACCACTTCCTATACAAAGGGGTGGCTTGGCATTAAAATCCTTACAACACAAATCCCCAAATGGGATCGGATTTCAAAATTTTGAAAAACGAGAGGGCTTTGCCTCTCTCCTTCATGCATGCACGTTGAATGTGTTGGTGGGATGGCGCTTATGCTAAGATGGAACGATGCTCCTGCATCATACTCCTTAGCTGGAAAAATCATGATCTCCTCATCATGAGCTCCTCTGCATCTCTGTTGAAATCCACTTGGATCCCAAACAGTTCTTTGGAGCTTTCCATCTGCTCCTCTGCCTTGTTTTTGTTGTTGCTACTGCCCTGTTGGTCTTGTAGGTTCTCCTTTGTTCAGCTTCTCCTCGCTGACTGCTTCCACTTATCGGATCATCAGCCTTCTGATCTCCTCAATTTCTTCGTCCAGTTGCTCCAATGGCTGGCTCTCCCTTTGTAGTCTACTCCACTACAATTCCTTTTTATTGGTGGGTAGATCATCATGATCCCTCATGCCATCTTTTTCCTCTGTGGCCTCAACGTGCCATCCTGCTGCAAAATTTAGTTATGCAGTCTTATCATTGAGTTGCTGCTCAGTTTCCTCCTGTGACAGCTCTGCTGCTGCCATTTCTCCTTGTGTTGGCTCAAGTCCAACTCCTTCCAACTGCTCCTGGGGCTGGTATGCTCCTCCATCTGTCTCCAACCTAATCTATTGGATGTGCGGGCTCTGCATTATCACCCTCTTCTCCAGGGCTTCCAATTCTTGATATAGATCAGCAAAATCCATGTTGTTTGCTTCCTCCTCTGCTGCAAGCTCCAGTGTTGCAGTCATTTTTGTTTCAGCTTCCTGGCTGAAAAGTTTGAGCCTTTCTTCTGAGTGCTCTTTTCCTTCTGCTTGGGAAAACATCAGTGTCTTCTCCACTCTTCCTCCATGACAGTCTTTGATGGTTGTCCTCCTTATGTTGCTACTTCTGCAACACATCCTCTGGTCTCAACTGGGTTGCTTGGTAGGAATACTTCAATTCCCCCAATGATCAGAATGCTCTTTTGATCTTCTCCTGTCAGCACTCCTTGCTGAACTGAACTCTCCTATGAGTTCATGAGACTTTCACATAGCCTCATCTCTTCCCCCTTGCCCACCTGACATCCTGGGAATTTCCTGCTGCCCCCCTGGCAGTCTATGAGACCGACTGGTCCCATATCTATCAGCACTCCTGGCTGACATGAACTCACTACTGAGATCATCTGCTCTCCCTTGCCCACCTGGCAGTATGGGAGTTCTCTGTTGCCCACTTGGCAGTCTATGAGATCTTCAGCCAATCTCATACCATTGCCCTCCTGGCAATATGAATTTCCCTCATTGTCCTCCTGACAGTCTATGAGATCCTCTAATGATCTCACTTCATTGTCCACCTGGCAATTGGAAAATTCATCCCTGCCCTCCTGGCAGTTTATGAGATCTGAAATTGATCCCTCTTCCTCATCACTGAGGTTTTTTCCAGCTTCTGGCTCACAGATGCAAACCAGCTCTGTGTCACTGAGGTGTTCATCATACCTCATCCACTTCTTCAACCTTTGTTGTTGTTTCCTGACCAGCAACTTTTGAACATGCCACTTCACCTTCATTTTCATGGGCCATTCATATACCCATCGTGCTTTTGCATTTTGTTGCTGCCATAGTGTCATCTCTTCCATCCTCGCTCTCATCTTAGCGAGTTCTTTGCTAATCTCAGCCTTACTCATCTGTTGGTGGTCTCCTCTTCCACCACACTCATGGCCTTCAGTAGCCATTTTTCTGTTCCTGTCTGCCCTCCTGGCAAACTTGTTGTTTCCTCTGCAACTGAGAGCATTTCCAGCATTTCCTCCTACAGCTCGCCTGGTTGTCTATCAACTGTTGCACACCTTGCAACAATCACCTCAGAGCTTTTAACACTCTGCTTCTGATTCCACCTGTTTTCATCAGAATTTCTCCTTCCACCTCTCCTTTGTTTATGAACAAAGTAGCGGTCTCCTCTTTCTCTTTTGTCTGAAATCTACATACAAAAATCAGCTCTGATACCACTTGATGCAATGCCCCTACCTCAGCAGCGTCTGCGCGACTTCCCGGTCTTAGGATCGATCTACTTCCGAGCCGAAATGGCTCTTCGGGCTCCTGCTGGAACCCCTTTAATCGAATCCACAGGTCCCCTTTTCTCTGGCACAGGACTTTGAGAAAAACCTGTGTGCACGCCTCGTATTCGGCACCCTTCTTTGTTCACGCCTTTCGGGTTTTCGGGGCTTCAGGACTCCAACTGCAACGATTCCTTGCCTCTCCAACTTTTGATTGTTGAAACGTCGAAAAGGGCTTAACGACCCCGTGTTGGCCCTTAGCCTCCGTCTATGTGACCACCCTCTGTGACCACACACTTAATCGTTCAAGCGCTACCGGCTTTTCGCGATTTAGGGAATCACGATGCAACACTCCGCCGGTTCTCTGTCCCTCAATATGTCGAAACCCAAAATATCTCGTGCCTATTCCTCCGAACGCCTCTTTGGGACTTCGCGAGTCTGGCTGCAACAATTTTCGTCTGGCTGCAACGATTTTCGACCCTTCGAACGCCCGGGTCCCGAAATGTCAAAATCCACTCGTTGATCCACAGTCCACTTTTCGAGACTTCAGAATTCGCGATTTCGCGACTCCAACTGCGATGACTCTATGTCTTTCGAACTCCCGGAGTCCGAAATGACGAAATCTGTCTTGGGCAATCAGCGGTCCAGATCTGCCCAAACGGACAGTCCACATTCAATCGTGACTCCTCCTTTCGCGATTTTGGGAGTTGGGACTTCGTGTCTCGTGACCCCTTCCTCCTCGATCTCCCGGTACCCGAACTCCCGGTACCTCTGGTTCTTCAACACCTGTCCTCCCAATGGACGGTCCTTATCCTTTTCGGTACTTCACAGGTTGCGAAGTCGAAAGGCTTCTCCCTTTGCCTCTCGATGCCCAGTCCTCCAAAATCAGTGGATCTCTACCACGTGTCCTTCCGAATGGACAGTCCTGATCTTTTCAGAACTTCATGGATTATGAAGCCGAAAGACTCCCCTTCCTTCTGGTGGGACAAGCGTTAAACCTCGCACACCTTCTCTGGATCCGACGGCTCACGGACCTCGATGCTAGATCTGACGGTTCAGATCCTCCCTCCTATTCTTTGATCCAGCGGCTCTCAAGCCACCGCACTCCAGATCCGATGGTCTGGACTCCTTTCGGGATTTCGCGAATCGGGGATTTACGGTGCAACATCTCCATGACCTCTCGCTGCTCCAAGTCCTGAACTCTGAAATGTCGAAACTCAAGGGTTTAAACCCTATGTACCTTCGCCCGATCCAACGGTTTTCGGGATTTCCACACTTCTCTATGAAGTGTCTCCGTCGTTCATCTTCGGCTTCTCTCCTGCGCACACTCCCAGAGGTTAGCCTATGTGTGCTTTCTTCCGGATCCGACGGTTGTCGGGTCTTTGCACAAGATCCGACGGCAGCTGTAACTCCTCCCTTGTGCGCTCTCCCCCTGCACTTTGTTAACTCAGAAACCTTGAAAAGTTTTATCTACGCACGTTCTTCTCACGCTTTCCCTTCTGAGCTTATGGACTTAGAACAAGCCCACTCTCGCACACTCCTGGTGCTCCTGAGATTTCGAATAACTCAGATTCAGGAAGTTTTCTTGGGACGAAAACTTCTTACGCCCAGCTGGCATTCTCCTGCTCGATGCACACCTTGCATAGGAAACAGAGCGTTCAACAACTCTATAAGTGTCTATCCTCGACACTTCTTCTCCCTGAACTCGAAATGGAGTTCTCTGGTGCACTCTTTGCACTCGCTCAATGCCCGCCTGACAGAACTTCCACAGAACCTCCAGTAGTTCTGTCTCCTTCTGAACCCGAAACCAAGTTCTTTCTTGTGCAGACCTTGCACTTCTACTGGTGAAGGTCCAACGCTATCCCTCCTGAGTTTTCCTGAGGCTGTCTCACCTCTATCAACGCACACCTTGCAGACGCTGTGCACTCCTTGCACCTGGAAACTCTAAGACAGGAAAAGATTGAAACCTCTGCAAATGCTTCACCAGTTATGCATTCAAAACAGAAAATGCATAATAATATGTAAACACACACAGACAGTTATACAGGAAAAACTTCTCTTCTATTATATTCAGAAATGTCTATACGAAATGTTTACAATGGTTGGACTGTAACAAGTCTCAACTCTCCTTCTTGAGACCTCTCTACTTGGTCTCTCCTATTCTCCAACTCTCTCCCTGAGTCTCTACTCTAATTATGCCTATCTCATTTTTTTCTAATTACAAAGAGGGCTCTCTCACGAGCTTATCCTCCACCTCACCGTCTCTGAGCTAATGCTCTCCAGAGTGGCTCTCTACAGCTACCTTACACAAAAGGCGCGTCCAGGCCTGACTACGACCTGGGCTTGCTGCAAGTTACTAGTTAAGGAAACCTCAACCACTTCTTGTACAAAGGAGCGGCTTGGCATTAAAAGCCTTACAACGCAAATCCCCAAATGAGATCGGATTTCAAAATTTTGAAAAACGAGAGGGCTTTGCCTCTCTCCTTCATGCATGCATGATGAATGTGTTGGTGGGCTGATGCTTATACTGAGCTGGAACGATGCTCCTGCATCAAAAAGTTGAAGAAAATACAATTTGTCAATTATTTAAATCAAGGTTACAAATGAAAAGTTGACAAAAATATAATTTATCAATTACTGACAATCAACATTATAAAATAAAAAGTTAATAAAAATACAATTTACCAATTATTTGTAATAAAAAATTATTAATCAACCTTACAAAATGAAAAATTAATAAAAATAAGTTTTCAATCCAATGCTTATTAGTTGGAAAAAGCAATTTAATCTAATTAAATATATCAATCTATTTCTTAATATCAATTCATTCAATCTAATTAAATATATGATCATTAAAATTTAATAATAATAAGAAAAAAAAATTAACACTAAATTAAAATATGTAATTACCCCTTCCTCATTAAAAAAAAATTAAAAAAACTTTAAAAAAGACAAAACTAACAAAAATTCTCCATACTTTTCCAACATTATTTTTTAACAAACGAAACGACATGTACAAAATATTTGGACTTTGCATATATTGGATTTCAGTATTAAAGATTCTAGAAAAGAGTGGGACACATCTTAAAAGAAAAGTTCTATAAAAAAAAGTGGGACACATCTCATGTAGCTTCTGGATAGATGGACACGAGGGGTTGCCTCTAACTTTATCCCTGCGCTAAAATAAGTCTACAAATTCATTATTCTTAACGGACTTTCTCGCAATGAAAGCTGAATTTTGAATGCTGATTACAGTCATAAAAAACGTTCTCATTCTCGATATGCTCTGCTTGGAAACCTCCTCCCTCTCTTCTAACTTAAAACGTTACATTATTCTTTATATGAACTTTCTCTTCAAATTGGTTGAAAGAGTGTTATTGGAAAAAGTTTCATCAAAATCTTCTCTTCATAGAAGTGATTGTACTTTCTCTACGTTGTTTTACTTAAGAACACAACTTTATATATAATATATAAATGAAAAATTTTCATATTAAGAGAAAAAAAATTCCAAGGTTATCATAATGTTGACCCCTTAAGTAATCAAATTAATCAAATAAAAATTCATCTAACTAATTTTATTAATTTTCCAACAAACGAAGCTTGCAAAATATTTGGGCATTCCATACAATGGATTTAGATATATGTTT
>JZKD02S0429879.1:73617-95754 GCA_000966675.3 Picea glauca
TATTAAAAAAATGAGGTTTATATATTTCCTATGTTAAACATTACCATTTTTACAAATATTTCGAAGTCAACTAACAACTAATTGAAAGTCAGCGATGAACTCATCGCTATAGTCCGTGCCCTTGGCCTTCCGGCAGGGACTAATAACATGGAGAGAGACATTATCTCTATCCTATTTAACTTAAAGACATTGACCCCAAACCTCAAATCTATACAAAAGTCGGCATAAATTTCTATATATTATTATTTTATTTTGTATTGTTTCGAGAAACATATCTATTGCACTTAAAACACGTGGAATATTGCCGCGTGCTATATCTTATTCACTTTATCCTACCACATGCGTGTGTCTCTCGCCCACATGTTTTCAGTGCAAGTTGTATAACAAAGTGCGCCAGTCAGTGAGCAATCAACATCCCAAGGTGAAAATACTTTTAAATATCAGAAACCAATCAAAATTTACAATTTACCCAGCTCCAAATATACAAGACGATGCAGTGAATCAGTTGCTTCCTGCCCAAGTTTTTCATCAGAAAATAATAAATAAATAAAATATCAAGGCAACCAAGTCCATCCAGCTTTTTATAAATGGCCACCGGCCAAATTGTCACTTGCATCTTGCTCTGCTACTGCGACAGTTGGCTAGCATATCATACTATCTGGGAGTGCTAGCTGCACAGTTTTGCAAGAAATCTGCGATTCGGGATATGGAGGGTAAATACTGGGGAGATTGTTATTACGAAGCCATTGCAGAGCCTCCCACTGGCTCAAGCAGAGCTCAGAGAAGGACGAGGCCTCCGCCGAAGAGGGGAAGCATAAAAAGGGCGATATTTGCTGAAATACTCGACGCCCTCAAAAGGATCGGAACCACTTTCGCTGAAATACTCGACGCCGTCAAAATAATGGCGGCTTCCGCCTGCAAGATGTGCAGCCCTGGAAAGGCGAAACCCAGCGCCTCTGCGATTGATTTATTGCGGGCACTGATGTCCTGAGGGTTTTTCTTGTATTCTTTTTTTTCTTGGTAGAGCTCTTTTCTGAGTCACTGTGAATGCTGGTTGTAATTAATTCAGTGCATAGATAGACTTGTAACTTCAGGCTGTCGGACTAAGACAGAGTGGGCTTAGGAGGTCTGCTGAGCCTACCTATTATCTAGCCCCCAGAATCTAGCCCCCAGAATATATATCAGTCAGCCTGAGTGAAATGCTAGTTGTAATTAAATTTAATTGGAGTTCAAGAATCTGCCAGACGGCCAGGACTGTCTGATAACTACTATACAGATTTTTCTGTTGTCTTTTTAAATGTAGGAATCTGCCCTAAAATGTGTTTCTTCTTTTCATAAATAATAGAAGTTTTTGCTCTGTTGTTTAAATTCTAGAAGTAAATGTGATTGGAATTCATTGATCTCCTCTGCGGCCGGACTCGAATATATGATTCCCGTCAGCACTTGACCTGCGGAAATCGGGTTATACAAGAAGACAGTTTTCATTGATATGAAGCTTTGATTGAAATTTCAAAATTATGCAGGTTATAGAAGAGGACAGCTTTTATTGATCCGAAGCTTTGATTGAAATTTCAAAATTATGGATATATGGTAAAAATCTTGATTTTTTAAGGTAAATATTCTTGAACCAGGAGTATCTAAGTTGTGAAAATCATCCATCAGTTTTTAACATGGTTGGATTTGAGGTGTTTCAGAGGTTTCGAACCAGTGACTTCACTCACTGAGTACCTGCCTTAACAGTGCATTCCCTCACCTACTTCTCTACACCACTAGAACATCTGACAAAACCCTTATTAACATGACTAGATTTGAAGTGTTCCAGAAGTTTCAAACCAATCAATTTACTTATAGAGTGTCTTAACAACGCATTTCCTCACCCACTACTCTATACCACCAGAACATCTGACAAAACCTTGTTGATAACATCTCTGCAGTGTATTAAATTTTTATTAATGATAGTTTTTTTCAGAGGATCCATCTTTAAAATTACGCCCAAATTCTTGTTTTCCTACATGAATATCCTGCAGTTTGTTGGGGCTTTATAAGGGTCATTAAATCGCTTTATTTTCGTTGATTCTATGACGGAGATCGGATCGAATCAGACACTTTTTGGAATTTTTTAGGTTTTGTATTGTAAGAAGCCAAAACCCAGGGAAAAATTTAATCGAATCAGGCACTTTTTTAGATTTTTTAAGTTTTTGGATGGTAAGAAGCCAAAAACCAGGCAGGTGTCACCCATGGTGAAATTCTGCTGTACTGAAATTATGTTTCTTGGTGGAATTTTCCAAAAATGTGTTTGGCCCTGAGAAGGGGGTTTATGTTTCATACAGTTCATTTTGAATTTCCAGGCAGGGTTTCACCCATGGTGAAATTCTGCTGTACTGAAATTATGTTTCTTGGTGGAATTTTTCAAAAATGTGTTTGGCCCTGAGAAGGGGGTTTATGTTTGATACAGTTCATTTTGAATTTCCACGCAGGGTTTCACCCATGGTGAAATTATGCTGTACTGAAATTATGTTTCTTGGTGGAATTTTCCAAAAATGTGTTTGGCCCTGAGAAGGGGGTTTATGTTTGATACAGTTCATTTTGAATTTCCAGGCAAGGTTTCACCCATGGTGAAATTCTGCTGTACTGAAACATAATTGGTGGAATTTTCCAAAAATGTGTTTGGCCCTGAGAAGGGGGTTTATGTTTGATACAGTTCATTTTGAATTTTCAGGCAGGGTTTTACCCATTGTGAAATTCTGCTGTACTGAAATTATGTTTCTTGGTGGAATTTTCCAAAATGTGTTTGGCCTTGAGAAGGGGGTTTATGTTTGATACAGCTCATTTTGAATTATTAAATTTAAAAAAATAATTGGGTAATCAAGGCGCTTCTCTAAGTGAGGGATTTCACTGTGGTACTGGTCTTCTCTAAGTGAGGGATTTCACTGTGGTGTTGGTTGACTGATTAAAAGGTTGGATCATTCAAAGATTATTTGGACATTTAACTGTGGTGTTGGTTTTAATAAAAAAGCTGAATTCCTTGGCGTGTGGGCTACTCTTCTGTTAGTTATTAGACACAATATTTTGGAACTACAAGTGCTTGGGGACTCTAAGATCATCATTGATTGATTAAATGACAAAGGCCAGCTTCAAGTCGTTGCACTTAAATGCTGGAAAGACAGGATTACCATTTCAAAGTCTTCACTCATATCAACTTCTCACATATTTACAAAAAAACAAATGTGGAAGCAGATACGCTGTCTAAAAAAGCTCTATCAAAACTGAAGACTGACTTGTATTTTGACTTATCAGCATTGGACAGAAAGACATGAGGATCCCCTCAATGTATCACTCTATATTGGTCTTGAAACCTTAGCCCTGGACTTGATGCTATATTTTTCTTATTTTATTTGTATGTAATATTAGACGGACTGTACGGACTGTCTATTAACTGGAATGGAGGTGGAAACAGATATGGAAATATCTTTTTCCTGTGGTCATGGAAACAATTAAATGTGGATGGAACAGTACATTTTTTTTTATAAAATCACTGAAATGTATTTTTTTTATTACAAAACCTTATTATAATACATGAGAATTTTTTCTTCTGAAAAAATCAATAAGTATTTAATAACATACAGCATATATTAATTTATTAACTCAATATATATTTTTTTATTTAAGATACGTCATACGTTGTTTAACTGTATATGTTTAGCATATGCAGCATATATTAATTTAAATGTTGTATCGATGGATCTCAAGAAACTTTATATCTAACATATATATAGCATTTATTATTCTTTTTAAGCATCCCATCATCATCATGATAATGAACGAGTTTAAAAAAGATCGTTTTTTGGTTCACCATTAGATTTCGCCTATACAATTTGCGTATTCCCCAGATTCGGGTCTCTGTATATATCTAGCATATCTAGCATTTATTATTTACTATCCAGTACATAATGTTTGCCATTACTTTTTACGATTAAATTTCTAACTTTTTACAATTAAATTTCTATTTAAATGGTTGCACATTTAAATTCCAATAATGATATTTAATACGCTGTTTATAATGTTGTGAGTGTATTTTAATAATGATATTTAATGTTTGGTTTATAATGTTGTGGAGTTTGATAGGATTTAGAAGAAAAAATATTAAAATATACTTATTGTTAATTATTAATTATTTTGATATCATTCTATAAAATTGGTATCATGATCATGTTTTTATTCATGATTTTATTATATCTTTAATGTATTGACTATTATGTACTTAAGATATTGGTCATTTCTTTTTTATTATTGGGCAAGGTTCAATTCTTGTGAGGGTCTAACCTTGAGTTATTGAGTTACCTTGAGGCAGCGGTCCAACATGTGGTTGCATCTAGAGATATTATAATAAATGGTATTGTGCCCTGACACACATAAGTGGATTAAAGCCCACCTGCATGTCTTTCATTCTTTTGCCCAAAGGGTTTGGATCCAATGGTGGAAAGCGATGAGTTTTTCATCGTTGGGAAAGGCTCAATTCCCATAAGGGTCCAACCTAAAGCCATGGGGGCACCTTGAGGTAGTGGTTGAACGTGTGGTTGCACCCATAGATATTATATTAAATGGTATCATGACTCGTGCACACATAAGTGAATCAAAGCCCACATCTGTATCCTTAAAAAAAAATCCACCCGGATGGGGTGACAACTGGCCTGACAAGCCACGATCATACGACGAGAGGAGAGGCTACAAGTCATCAAAGCTAAGTTGGAGAGAGTTATGAGGGTGGTACACCCCAGGCGCATCCTTCGTCCCTTCCTCCAAGTTTATTCGTTGCACTTTGTGTTCAGACCAAGGCTTATGTGAGAATGATGTGGGTGTTGGTGATGGAAACCCTTCATGTTTTAATGATTGACGACTTGTGTGGCCTAGTACTCACCTCCATTATGGCAAAATGTGGGAGGAATTTCCTTTTTAGGGATATGTATTTGGTTTGGAGGTGTTTTCTTGCTTTTGTTTCCTTTCTTAAGTGTGTCTAGCTAAATTGGCATTCAGGGTTTTACTTTCTCATGGCTTCTCAGAAAGGCAATGTTGCTTCTTCTTCGGACAGTAAAACCAGAGCTGCTTTGGTAGAAGAGGAAAGAATTGGTCATTATCAACACTCAATCCCGTCTAAGGCCAAGGTGACAATGGATTATGTTGAAGAGGAAGTTCAGATGGTGTGTGCGTACCATGAGGACGTTGAGGATGTGGGGGACTTAGTCCCTGATCTGGGTTGCACAAGAAATAAAGACACTAAATTCAACATGACTGTAAAACTATATTGGCATGTTAAAACCATGGTGGTCTTGGGAATGATACCCAAAGAGAAGGAATACAGGAAACTCATCCAGCCACTGGAGAATTTGGAGGGGCAAAATAAATTGTTGATTCTATGGTTTCATGGCTGGTGAAAAGGAATGGGGGCACCATTCAACTGGTAAAAGGAAGTGGACAATCTCATGGTGTTGGTCCTTCTCATACAAATAATAGTGTTGATGTGAAACGACCCAAGGTGGCACCTCAGGTTCAAAATTTGTGCAGCGGATTTGGTTGCAATAGTCTCGAGTCTTTTAATTTTTCTAGTCTATTGTAGTGTACATGCCCTCTTTACCATACTGATCCTTCTTATTGGTAATGATAGAGGATTTGAAAACTTTGATATCTTTGTTTGCTTGTTCCATCAGTTGGCCTGGTCTCCTTTTGGGCAAACCAACATATTTCTAGACTCTTAAAGACTATATAGAAAAAAATTGAATATCATTTATTTAAAATGGTTAATATTTATAGAGATTGTTAATTTTTTTTTAGTAAATTGTAGTTTTCATTTTATAATTTAATGATACCATGAAAAAAATATAATTTAAATTAATCTTAAATTTTAAAAATAAACTTATAAATATGATTAATTATAATTAATTCATAATAATAAATTTTTAAAATTAATATTAAATTATTTATAAGGTTTTTAATTACAAAAATAATTTATCATAAATTAGAAATTTAACCCGAAGAAAATGTATGTAATGTTAATAACAAAACAAATTAATTCAAATAGTAGGTAATAATTCCTTATATTCATTCTCCATTCAATTGTTACTACATTAAGTAGATCTAGTACCTTGGTTCGTTATTTAAGTAGATCTAGTACCTTGGTTCGTTATAGTTACCATCCACTAAGTTGTTAGGTAGATCTAGTACTCAACTTTATTATTTAAGTAGATCTAGTACCTTGGTTCGTTATATTTACCATCCACTAAGCTGTTAGGTAGATATAGTACAAGTTTAGTGGGTTCCTTTATATACTCAAGTCAACATACACGGATTCCTTTTATATTAGATTGTTGCAAAATTGATTTTTTTTTTTTTTAATTTATTTTTTTATTTAAAGTATACTTCGTTTTGGAAGCTAATTAAGATTGACACGAAGTTATTAGTATAAATTTGTATGAGCATTTTTTTAAAAGTTACTTTGTTTTGCAAGTTAATTTAGATGGATGATTAATAATAAATGTAAAGCAAATGGGATAGTTTATAAGGCACAATACTTGTTAAGGTTTTGCAAATGGGGTAGCAAGGTAAGTGGGTTTGATTGTGGGGAAAAATCCATAGTTAAGCACGCTTGAGCCAGAGGCGTCTTGGGATGGGTGACCATCTGGGAAGTCCTGGTTACCGGGTGCAAGCCCCGAAAGTGGTGATTGATGCTATGTGATTCATTTTGTTGGCTTCAATCCCATTTTTTCACCCCTGTGAGCATCACCCGATGCAATGGGCGCTAAGTGGACTATTCAAATCATCATGAGAATTATTGGTCAGTTGCGACTAATACTCATGAATATGGGTCATAACTTAATGATTTACACTACGCAGTTAATCCCAAAAATAATATTATTGCACTGCAGAAGCTCCTATATACTTAAATAAATGTAATAATAAATATAATATATGTTGAAATATATAAGGTTGAATTTAAAATGTTTAAGATTTAATGATGTATATATTAAACATATATTGTATTTAATGATGCATTGTTTGATGTATAATAGTTATTGTTCAAATTCTTTTCATGTTAAAAGTTTAGTTTTGTTTTTGTTTTTGTTTTTTCAAGTAGAAAATTTCTCCATATATTAATATATGTGGTTCTCAAATTACAATCAAAACATGTATTTTGTCCTTCCTCCAACATGAAAAGTTTATTGAGATCAACAAGTATTACCAAAAGTCCAGCCTCAAATGATTTACAAAAATGTATAGTCACATAAAGGGACAAAGAATATACAAAATATGTGTCAATATTCTCCACTAGACAGCTAATCAAAACAGTAACAAAATAGTTCTCGGTTAGGTGTCAAAGAGGAACAATACTAGTAGTGAGGAGGCTAAAATAAAAAAAGTTTCAGAATCATGAAAATCCCTCAAGGATATAGCTGAAGAGTGAGTGGGGGGCCCTCGTGGCCATCCTGCCATTTATTATAAAATATCCTTCCTTCTGGGACCTGTAAAGCTTGCTTAGATAGTGCATCTACTTCCATATTTTCTTCACGATATATATGGGAAAACTTGATATCCATGAATTAAGCAATGAGTTCTCTAATCTTTGTCTTCCATCCCATGAGAGAGGTAACTTATAGCCTGTAGAAATGGTTGATCCAATCTATAACAATCTTTGAATATCCAAGGACATGTAAGCAATCTAAATTTAAACGCATTGCTAATGTTAAGGATGCCCAAACCCCAAGAAGTTATGCTCTAGTATTGGAACCCTGCCCACAATTTAGAGTCCATCTATATGTTGTCTTCCCAATAATCTTTATAACACCTCTAGCCCCACAAAGGGTACCATTTTGTTGAGCAACAAATGTTTTCCAAACTAAAAACTGGGGTCTTCATAATCCTGGCTTTTGTCATTGCTTGCATTTGACAACTGGTTGGCTTCGTCATCCCTCTGATTTTGATGTAGACTCTCATTTATGAGGGGGAACAGTGTTAAAAAATACAACTATTTCTTTCCATCCACACATGCCAACGCACAATAATAAGTAAAGTTTTGTGAGATTTATCCACCTTTATCCAATCTTCAAAGCAACTAGTCAAAATAATACCTCCTCAAATTGTAGCAAGGTTATAGAGAGTGTATAACTTCTTCCACAACTTTTTAGTGTATGTACAGAAAATGAAAAGATGTGAGATGGACTCCTCTTCCCTAAAACAAAGTGGACAGATGTTCGAACCGCACTAGCCTCTTTTTTGCAATGAGTCCCAAGCGAAAATTTTAGAGTCCAATACTAACCAAAAGAAGAGTTTAATTTTGTAAGCCAGGTCCCATTTCCAAAGTTGTTTTCGCTAGGGAGCAATCTGATGAGACCGTAATATATGAGCTAAGGCATTATAGACATAAAGTTACATAGCTTGGTTAATCTAATTGATATTTTGGTCAATAATCAATGCAAGTCAGATTGATTAATAAACGATATAATAATAATTGCAATATCTTTTGGAATATATATCGTTGGGTTTGAAATACTTAAGATTTAATAATGTATATTTCAATATATATTACATTTAATGATGCATCTAGTTTGATCAATAAACAATATAATAATAAATGCAATATTTTTTGGAATATGTATTGTTGGATTTGAAATGCTTAAGATTTAATAATGTATATTTCAATATATATTACACTTAATGATGCATTATAAACAATATAATAATAAATGCAATATTTTTTGAAATATGTATTGTTGGATTTGAAATGTTTAAGATATAATGATATATATTCCAACATATATTACATTTAATGATGCATTGTTAGATACACTACCGTTTAGATCTTAGATCTCCTTCTTCTTAAAAGTTGCATAAGTTGCATAATTTGATTAATCTAATTGACATTTTGGTCAATAATCTACACAAATATGTGATAAAATGTTTACTTGTTTTTGTGACTATGTAGGTCACAATATATACTAAACTTATATGCTTAGTATATATACATCCTAAGTGGGCCTAATGGTTAAAAACATGTCTTTCCTTTTAAGAGGTTACAGGTTCAATCCAGAGGGGAGTAGGGTATGTATACCTTCGTAGACTTTACCAGTCAAATCGTTGGGCGGAGAGGGTCTCATACACCAATTTGATGCGTTGGCTTGACCATAATCTTAAAAATAGATTATTATTATTATTATTATTATATACTAAACTTAAATACATGAAACCACTTTTGAAATTTAGAGAATCTATTCCCGCCATTTTTAATTTCTATGAACTTTGTAATTTGTGGGAAGCATTACAAAAGCACGGGGAAGAGCTTGGGAAGAGCTTTTGGGCAAGGGGTGCCCCGCTTCTAATGTCATTTCCATGACAGTGCACAAGCACGGGGAAGAGCTTGGGAAGAGCTTTTGGGCAAGGGGTACCCCGCTTCTAATGTCATTTCCATGACAGTCCACACTTTCTTGGCTCTCTTGGGTTAATCAAGCCTTTCCTTGTCAATTTGTTTAAAGTTAAAATCCTTATATAACAAAATATATTAACAACGAATAATAAAAAAACATTTAAATTGTTTGGTATAACTTTGTGTTATAATATTAATATTATATAATTTTATATGCATAATATTTTTATGCATATTAATATTAAATCGTTAATAATATTAATAAATATTAATGGTCATACATACTTAAAGTATTAAAATGTTTTTTAATATAATTTTTCTTTTCTCTTTTTAATTTTTTAAATATATATTTTTATATTGTTTTAATATATATTATTATAATTATTTTTAAAGAAATCTAAGAGAAGATTGACAGGCTCTGACGAAAGATTCTAGGGGTTGGTTCTAGGGTTACAGGTTTTACAGTGAGACGAATGGTAACCAAAGGGGGAAGGAGCGAGACTCCCTCTGACAAGCAAGTTGTGGTGGATAGAGGGAAAATTCCATGCGATGTAGGGTTTAAGGACCCTCTGACAGGGACCTCGGGGTCGGAGTCAAAGCAACATAATGAGGATAACTAGGGAAAAAAAAACGAGTGGGGGAGGAGACCAAGGAGGCCCGAAGAAGTACATCAGAATCGACAAACCCAAGTGGGGGAGGAGGGAACAACCCATGCAAACAAAAAACAATGTTAATCCCAAAGGTTATTCTAGAAGATTCCCAGACCCAACTCTTCAGAGACTAGATGAAGACACATGCCTTGATCTGCAAGTTATGGGTCTATGACCTATAGAAAAGACCCAGTGTAGCTGGATAAAGTAACAATGGAAGTCGAGTGGAGAAGTAGACCTCCACCTGGGATCAAAAGGTTTTTTTACAACAATCTTCATGAATTTAGAAGACAGAGATAAGATCTTTGAGGGGGGATCGTATTTCCATGCATCAGCGGGATTGTACTTGCGACCTTGGAAGGAAAACTTCTCCCCAAAAAAGGAGACCTTTAAATGCGTCCCAGTCTGGCTCAGGCTATACTCCCTCCCGCCGGATTACTGGTTGGAGTCCACCTTCGAAGCCATAGGGAGAAAGTTAGGGAAATATGTCAAGGCATCTGATGCAGCCTTAAAAGGGAAGCATACATCCTATGCGAGAATTTGTATATAGATGGATGTCTCAGTGGCACTCCCGAAGGAAATAAGTCTGGAGTTTAAGGATGAGGAATGGATGCAAAGCATAGACTATGAACAGATCTCGTTTAGATGAAAAAGGTGTCATGAATACATGCACCTACTAAGAGAATGCTCGCTAAACAAAAAATTGGAGCAAGAAAACTCAAAACAACACCAGGATGAGGACGGTTTTGTTAGGCCAAACCACAAAGGCAGAGGAAATAAGAGGCAAGAAAAACCCCCAAGAACGAGCAACCCAGAATCAAGGAATACATTCGAAGGACGGGGAAATCCAAAACAGGGGGAAGAGGAGGAACAAAAAAGGCAAAAGGAAAGGGAGACAAATGAACATGAAGCAAAAAATACCAAACCTAATCAAAACCCTCAAGGAAATCACGGGCACAACAAGGGAACAACTAAAGAAGGAGATAGAGACACAAATACCCTAATGCAGGAGGTATATGGTGATTCGGAAATGAAACCAAGCGAGGTTGGAACAGAAGATCCAGACCTACGAGATATCATGGAAAGGGAAGAGATAGACCTCCCCAATATACTGGAACAATGGAAAAAGCAAGGAGTCGACAATATACCAACATATCAATTGGATCACATCCAATACCTCTTCCTTTTGAGGGTGGAAGTAAAAACCAAGGGAACCAAACACATGCATGAAGAAATAGGAAACCTAGGCATCAAAACAGGGGACGGTCAGGCACAACTCTCACCAAAGCACGCAAGATGGAAGAAAGGGAGGAAATCAAACAGTATAGCCCTACATGAATTAGGAGCGCTTATGATAAACTCAGGTAAGATCAAAAATATTTTTCCCAACTCCCCCCCACATGTTTAAAATTGAAGGTTATAACTTGCAACATAAGGGGCCTGAACAACCTTAGAAAACAAAGAAACCTATAAAATAGACTGAAGATGGAACAACCAGATATATGCTTCATTCAAGAGACCAAATGTAATATGGAAAGAATGGCAATAATAAGTAAGAAGTACTAGAATAGGTACAATTTTCTGACTATAGATAGTCAAAACACAGCGGGAGGCATTCTCACCCTATGGAACCCACAATCGGTGAATCTACTCTTAGCAGAAGCCACAAGGCACTCATTATCTGTAAAAATGAAAGTGATAGGGAACACTGAGGAGGTCATATGCACCAATGTATATGGACCCCATATGTTGTAAGATAAAAGAAGAATGCTCCTAGACCTAGAAAACCTAAGGGAATGGAATAGTAACCTTCATTGGATTCTAGCGGGGGACTTCAACATTATAGCTACCCTGGATGAGAAAAAAGGGGGAAATAGAAGATTGGACAAAGATGTGAAAGAGTTCATAGCTTTCATAGATATAACGAAACTAGTGGATATTAGGACTAGTAATGGACAATTTACCTGGAACAATAAAAGAAATTTACACCACCAAGTGGCTACAAGGCTAGACAGATTCCTAATCTCGGAATCTATAGTCTTGCAAGGTTTATCTATGGAAGGAAACATCCTCCCCTAGGGGGGATCAGACCACTAGCCGGTGTGAATGGAGGCAAAATTTTAGGCAACACCAAAGAACATGCCTTTAAGATTTGAGAAGTTCTAGATTGACCACCCAACCTTCAAGGAGAACATCAAAGCTTGGTGGCAAGAGGAAACCTAGGAACAAGGGAAACATATGTTTAGACTTCAGAAAAAACTCAAGAACATAAAGGAAAAACTCAAGAAGTGGAACAGAGAAGTTTTCAGAAACATAGATCGGGCTAAAAAATTGATAGAGGAAAGAATGGAAAGGCTTCAGGAGCAGTGCATTCAAGAAGGCTACACCGAGGAAAGGAAAAAAGAGGAGAACCAATTACTCCAGGATTGGGAAGCCAGATGTAAGCAAGAAGAGACCCCGTGGAGACAAAAGTCTAGAGTTCAGTGGCTTAAGGAAGGGGAGAGAAATACCAAGTTCTTCCACACATCAACTATAGCGAGAAGATCTCATAACAAAATTTTGAAGATCCGGGATCAGGATGGGATAGAGAGAGAGTACCACCAGGACGTTGAAAACACTCTGGTCGAATGTTTCCAAGAGATAGCCAAAGAACCCAACCTGGACCAGACTAAGACAATCTAGAGGATTGTAAGGCACATCCATAAGTTGGTAATGGAGGGGCACAATGTCAACCTTTTCAAACCCATATCAAAGGAAGAAGTTGACCAAGTGATCCAGGAGATGCCAAATGGAAAGGCCCCAGGCCCAGATGGTTTCACAGTGGATTTTTTTTAAGATTGTTGGGATGTGGTTAAGTATGATTTTTATGGTATAGTGGAGGACTCTAGACGCTCAACCTCAATCATGAAATCTCTAAACGCCACGATGATCACTCTGATCCAAAAAAAAATGAAGCCAGAACTCCTGATCGATATTCACTGATAGCCCTGTGTAATGTGGTGTATAAGATCATTTCGAAAGTAATAGTTAATAGATTGAAACCCCTACTCCCCACTCTAATATCAAAGGAACATGTGGGTTTTTTGGAGGGGAGGCAGATACTGGATAACATCATACAAGCCCATGAAACAATACACACCCTAAAAAGTAAAAATAAAGTGGGGATGTTAATCCAGTTGGATTTGGCCAAAGATTATGACAAAATAAGCTGGCACTATATGGAGAAAACGATGAAAGCCTTTGGGTTTGACCATCACTGGATTAAATGGGTAATAATCTTAGTTTCTACAACTAGTTTCTCACTTCTAGTAAATGGAGCTCCAACCAAACTGTTCTACCCCTCTAGGGGTATAAGACAAGGGGAACCTGTATCCCCTTTCCTATTTATTTTAATGATGGAAGGGCTTAGTAGAAGAATAGAGACAACAACGACCGAAGGCAAAATCAAAGGCCTAAAACCATTTGAAGACTGCCCAACCTCAACACACCAACAATTTGTGAACGATACCTTGCTCCAAAAAATCCCCATGGTCAAGGAAGCAATGATGTACAAAATAATTTTAACATAGTTTGGAGAAGCCTATGGGGATGAAATAAACCACTCTAAATCTATGATTTACTTTTTCAACACAAATCTTGCAGTCCAAAGGAACCTGGCCAAGATTTTTGGGTTTGAGTGGAAAACACTCCCAACAAAGTATTTTAGGGTGCCCCTAACAGACAAGGCTTGTAGGAATAAAACGTGGGAAGGTGTCATCAACAAGATGCAAGAGAGGGTTAGAAATTGGACTTACATAATTTTTAACCTAGCGGGTCGGTTAATCCTAAAAAAAGCAATCCTACAAGCAATCCCTGCCTATCTTATGTCGATGTTTCCAGCCCCAAAAGGAATCTTACAAAAAATCAGAGAAATCCAAAGAGACTTTCTTTGGAGAGGAGATGAGGATAAAAATAAATGGGCTTTAGTGGCGTGGGACAAATTGTGCAGACCAAAGGACAAAGGGGGCCTCAGGCTACAAGACCCTTAGGTAACCAACGATGCCTACAAGGAAAAACTATGGTGGAGATGGGTAAAAGAGAGCTTGGTGCCATGGGTTAAGTTGTGGAAAGAAAAATACACCCCAAGTGTCAACCCCCAGGAGATGATCAGGTTCACAGGTACAGGGGAAGGTTCAACCATCTGGAATTTTTCCTGGAGAAATAAAAAATGGATACATGGTCACATTTTTTGGGAAATTAGGAATGGGAGAACAATGAGATTCTGGGAGGATGCTTGGCAACATGAACCTAGAATGGAAAACCAATACAGAGAGGTTATCAAGAAAGAGATGATTGGGCAAGGGAAAATGAAAGTCTATCATTACTGGAAACAGAGGGAGGAGAACGCCAGATGGAGAATTTGGGACAACATACAACCACAAAATAGAGCTCAGGGAGGCTTGATGGTAAACGAGATTGAGAAGGAATTGGGAAAGAGGAAAATTTGGGTCTTGGAAGAGGAAGATCAATTAAGATGGGGAAGGAAAAAATGAGGGGAATTCAATCTAAAAGAATCACAACACTATATAGTAGGAAAGGACCAATAAAATCCAGAACCCCACTGGGAGAAGCTATGAAATTTCCCTCAATGGCCCAAGATTAAAGTGTTTAAATGGTTAATCTTACACAATAAGATATTGACTTGGGAGAACCTAACAAAAAGAGGATTCAATGGACCCTCAAGATGTCATTTGTGTGAGATCCAGGAAGAAACGATTGATCACCTCTTAGATCTGTGCAACTATACAGGCGAGATCTAGGATTGGGTGGCTATAATTTACCGCCAATCAAATAGGATAAGGGGTGATATCAAGTCCACAATTAAAAACTAGAAGGAGAGGTATAGCGATAATGAGGTGGTTAACCTGTGTTGGGGGATAACATCGGGGATGGTATTATGGGTGATTTGGAAAGAACAAAACATGAGAATTTTTAGGAATGAAAGCCAGCCGACCTCTAGGACAAAGGATATTATTATAACCCAAATAAGAGAGACAATACAAAGCTTTAACCTTAACAATTCCAAAAACTAGAACTCAGGCCAAGATCTAAGAATTATGGAATTGTTTCATTTGAAATAATGGAGCTTTAACATACCTATGGCCTGAGCTCCACATATTCAGATAGGAATCAATGCATGGTTTCCTCCTCCGACAGGCTTCATAAAGTTGAATTTTGACGGGGCGTTGAAAGGAAATCCTGGATTGGCAGGAGCTGACGGGGTGATAAGAGATAGTGAAGGGATCATCATATGCTTGTATGATGGGAGCATAGGTAACTCTAAAAATAATGCGGCAGGGTTTGGAGCTATGGAACTAGGCCTGGAAATTCTACATAGAGAGGGTATGGCGAATGTCATCGTGGAGGGATATTCGGCACTGGTCATCAACACAATGAAGAAACTTCAGTATGGAACCAAGGTCGAAAAGGTGTTAAGGCATTGGTGTCTAGCGTACTCCCTTCAAAGAATCAGGAAGTACCTGCAAACCTTGAACATGATAGAGTTTAGATGGATTCGTAGGTTAGCTAATGCCCTGGATGATAGGCTAGCCAATGAAGGAGTGAACAGTGAGGGATATGTGATGGACGAGGTTTGGTCCAGAATCCCAAGGGGTCAACTCATATCAGATAACATACACTTGGTAGAATGAGATCATGGTGGCAGCTTCAGGGATGATGGTCACATCGAGGATGATGCGGGGCTCTTCAACCCAGCGTGGGACCCAGGAGGCATATGATGGTCACAACACCTAGCCCCCAGCTATCACATGGGAACAAGACAGAAAACAAGTGGGCAGAATGAAGGGAGTACAAACCAATAGAAAGGTTAGAGAAGATAGTGTGGGAGAGAGGTCAAGTTGTAGGTCGAAAATTCATGGCGAGATAAGGGGCTTGGAGATGGTGGTAATTAAGGGCGGGTCATCGACCCCCGGGAAAAGTACGAGATCCAGAGCATCCAGATACAGAGATAACATGGATAGAAGCAAGGACTGGAGAAGTGATCTTAGCATAATGGCCCAATATTCCTTACCCACTAATAAGGAGGGTCGATCTCACCACCTCAAGCTAGAATTAGTAGGAGGTACATGTACTCAGAAGAGATACCTTTATAAGAAGAAGAGTTGTAGACAGGGCTACAACCAAAAGGGTTTAGCTAGTGGTGAAAGGTATAGTCTCAAGCTCAGGTCGATTAAGGGGAGATGTAGAGTGAGGAACCAAGAGAAAGGGCATAGTAGAGAGTCAGGTAAGTATGGGGGCATGGCACGCATGAAACATACCAAGAGAAAGAGAAGTCCCTAGGGGAAGGAGATCCCAGAAATCTCGATGTGTTTGACGAGAATCGAGTAGGTTGTGAGAGATGCAGCAAACACGTTCTAGATGAAGGTCTCGCAGAAAGGGAAGGAAGGAGTGAATAAGTGGGAGGAAGAGATCAAAGAGGAGCAAAGTGGAAAGGAGTGGGAGGAGATTTCCCACGAGGTAGACTGGATAAAATATTTGGGGGCTACTCGCCCCAGGGAATCCCTCTATTACAGAACAATCGAGACAACATGGGTCACCAAAATGATGATAGGTAAGGTAAAGTATGATCGGGAGGAGGCACGCAAGGATGACCACCGGGAGATTAAACCCATGTTGGAAGAAATTAATCATCGAATCAGTGGGTTAGAAACCATCGTCAAGTTGTTAGTGGATGTATAGAAGAACTAGAAAAGTAAGCAAGAGCGGCTCGTAGCGCAGTTCCATCTATTCTTGATATATGTACACCATCTGGACATAACACCTGCAGATGGCCAAGGAGGACCGGCTCATATCTGAAGGACCAAAACAATCTCCCCAAAGGAGGACAACAAAGGCCAAGTGGGAGGGGTCGCATACCACTCCCAAGTATTCTAGTGCTTTTTAGTTTTTTGTCTGTGTTTCCTTTTGTCGGTACTAGCAGTTATGCCCAGGATGTAGTGGGGTGTGTTGTAGGTAGTTGTAGTCTTTGGTAGTCTCATCCAAAGACACACAAATAATCCCAGACTTAGTTGATTGGATAGTTAGCTTTTTCTCGTTTTTGTGGATATGCCTCTCAAACTTTAAAATGGAGGATTGGTTTGGTTTCCAGTTTTGGTAGACTAGTAACCTCTATGCATATGATCAAGGACAAGAAGTAAGGTGTAAACCTAGTTTGGTTTCCTTTTGGCAGACCAGGGTCACCAGTTTGTATCATATTTACTATAGTAATATAGTGTTCTACTATGATTTAGAAAAAAATAAAACTATATATATTATTGTAATTTTTAACACGTTTTTAGTAAATGTGACAAAACTCCTTATCATTTCAAACATTTGTATTTTTATTTTAAACATTTCTTCATTTTAAAAACTAGTATAACACAAATAATAACTCCTCACACACATACATAAGAATTTGGGGGTTGGGGTATCAAAAACATTGAATTTTTTAGTCAATCTTGAACACTGAAAGTATTTGGAGAATTTGCATAGGATCAAGCTTATGTTTTTTATAGGTATGTTTTCTATATAAACAATATCAAGCATACAAGTTTATTCTTGGGACAAAGATCCCATAAATGGAAACCAACTTGATGTCAGTGAAATTTCAAGTTTGATATGCCTCGCAGGGACAAAAGATTGAACCAGTAACACAGATATAGAGTAAAATCGAGGCCAAAGAGCTAGCCAAAAATACAAAACTAAACTAATAACTTGTCTTTTGAAACAAAGACATCTAATCAGAGAAATGAACCTTGCCTTCAATTGAGGTATCATCAAGTCATCCTAGAGGAAGGAGAATGGGTCGCTACGTACATACTGTATCTTGAGCTAACAGAGCATCTGGATTGTCTCGCATTTCCACAAGCATGGAGATTCGAAGGTCCCACAAGTCAAGCCTGAATTTGAGGTCGTCTACCTCACTATGAAGCTCAAAAATCAAAGTTGGAGGATGCCCAAGGCATCGTGAACTAGTTGTGTGTTCCCATTGGACGAGGAGTGTGGAGAGACGAAAGGAAAGTCCCATGAATTGTGGCTCATTGTATTTGTTGTAGAGGCCCGAGGAGCGTTGGAGGGAAAGGACGAACCCGATAACGTGCTTGGAGAAAACCCCAGAGAGTTACCACGGTGATCAAACCATTCGATCTTACATCCCTAACCTATGGAAGTATGCTCAATGTTTTGCTGACTAGGGGAGGCTAATCCCTATGGATAATTCTCAGATATGTGCCTCTTGCTTCTGATCCTAGTGCTTCTAGATCTAATGGTGATTCAACCGGGAGGAATATGGTCACCCCTACCTTGTTTGGATCATACCCTCTGGTGCGACATAATGAATCCCAAATCATCCTTCGCCACCTAAACTGAAACAATCTGATGCCTATTCCAATGCCAACAACAAAAGAAACAATGCCAAACTAGAGGGGAAGTCACATTTTCATTGGACTCAGGGAGCCATTCCACTATCGTATCTCTTTTGCACGATAGGGGGAGAGTCGTTAATGTCACCATAAAATCAAAGTACCAGGATTTAAGGACTATTGCATCAACATTGTTATACTTTGACCCACAAAGAAGATTTATTTGTTCTAAGTACTGGAAATTAGTGATACCAAAATCCTATTGCGGAGATATTCCCACGCTCCCACAAATGGTTTGAGGCCCGTGTTTCTAGGTGTTGTGATGTCCAAATGCCAAATCAATGCCCATGATCATTGGATATCACCCCATACAGGGAGGATCAAGCCTATGTTACCTAGTCACGAGATAAAAATATATTGACCTTATGCCCCTAGACAACTAGATAAGAAACTTTGAAAAATACATCTATTGATCCAGATTATTTTCGGTACGAAATGAGAGTGGAGATATAATAAAGAAATTCACAGAGATATCACAAATATTCAATAATATAACATAAATGTATTAGAGATGCAACCATAAACACAGATATACAGTAATACACAATTTCTATTAATGAAAGAAATGTACAGAGACTGTAAAAATACAAAGTGAAAGACTCGCTAGAATTGTGGCAACTTATCTCTGAGAAGAGATGTGATGGCTACTCGCGTTCGCAAGAAGATGATTACAATGAGGCTCTGAAGGCATTTTTTCAATAAACAGGAATGTCAAAAACCCTAGACATCCAAAAACCTAACCCTAGGAGATGAAGCGCGAAAAGTCATGTGGGCCCTGTTTGGGTAAGTTAGTACATCAACTTCTCGGGGTCATTACTTTTGCATACGATCTTTGTTTTAGGCGCATGATAGCTCGTTGGAAAGGTATCATTGAGGAGATTCATTTTGGGGGCTCAATCATGCTTCGACTATCATTGAGAACCACAATCTCGAAAATCCTTCATTTGGGCCCTCAAAATGTCCCCAGAAGTTAAAAACTGCTAAAAATAGTAAATTGTCAAAATTGCCAGAAAATTGTTTTGAGCCAATCGAAAAAGGTGGGTGGCCATCGATATCCACCTAGATCAATACTCCCTCCTTAGGAAGAAATGGTCTCCATTGTGTTGATTTCCCGTGGGAGAGGGAAAAACATTTGTTGAATCTACATCTTGGTGAGTTACTTGTATTGTTGGAGACGTCGTGCTGCTTAGTTTGTGGAAGTCTGTCATGAACCTGTTGAAGCTGAGGTTTTTCAACAAGTCGAGCTACATGAGAGGTCGGTGTGAAGAAGGAATCTTTGCACTTTGTTGCAACCTTTTCGACCTGCTTCTGTTGGATAGAAGGTGCAGGGGGCGAGGCTATAGTGGTTGCAGTGTCCTTTTGTTCCCTTTTTGAACAAATTGTGACGAAGTTGAATTTTGCAGTATGAGATACTAGCTTGAGACACTTTTTAGGTGGAATAATAGTTGGAACTACCTCTGGTATTCTGTAGAGATGACCCCCCAAAGTAACAATGACACTACGAGGTCGAGACTCATAAACAACATGGCGTCTCCATATATATGGTTGGCCCAAGATAACATCACAAACATCCAGTGGGGTAGCATCACATAATACCTCATCCTTGAAGGGTTGGATGCCGTATGAAAATCGACACTGTTGGCTGACATGAAGATCTCGTCCTTGTCGAAGCCACCTGATGTTGTATGGTTGCGGGTGTGGTGTTGTCAACAATCCCAACTGTTTGGCGACCTTTGCTGAGATGAGGTTCTTCTGGCTTCCGCTATCAACAATAAAATGTAGCGGGGTCCCATTCACCTACATTTGTGAATGAAAAAGGCGCTCCCCCTCTTTAGGATCTGTTGGTTCTTCTGGTTGAATTGTTGTGGTCGCGACAATAGCAGTGGGGTCTACGCCAATGATCTGTCCTTTACTAGTATTTTCAGAATCAGATTCAGAATCAGGGTTCGGCTCCTTGTCTTTGATCTTAGCGACTAATGACTGTTTTGAGCAACATTCATCGGTGTTGTGCCAGGGGATTTTGTGGAAATCACACCATTTTCCAGTGTCCTTTGTCTTCCTGTGGCCCTTCTTTTCCTGTGGCTTGGACTGGTTTTCAGGAGAATGTTTGTTAAGGTTGTCTTTGTCATACTTTGGTTGTTGCGGATTTGCAGACCCAAACTCCCATTTGTTTTGGTGCTTAAATTTATTCTCAATTTTAACAACATATCGATAGGCAACACTGAGTGATGAGATGTCCATAAATTCCATTTCAGTTTGGATGTATCTGTGTAGAGCCCCACGGTATTTCAGAACTAAATGTCGTTTAGAGTCTTTGATATCGAGCTTGGTGCACAAGGTATGGAAGGTATTGGTGAACTCCATAACTACTTGGCCCCTCTCTTGCCGCAGTGTGGTCCATCTCATGTACTGGTCCTCATAGTTTCCAACAGGGTAATATCATTCCTTTACCACATCCACAAAAAAATCCCAAGTGGGCTCGACCCCATATATTCTGGACTCCTCTGTGGAAATCTGCTCCTAGTAAGTTTCCCACTAATGTTTGACAAGGGGGAGAGCCTTAAGGAGCGCGAAGATTATCTTTTCTCTGTCGGAAAAATTGTGAACAAAGAAATAACCTTCTAACAGATTTAACCATTTATCTAGGGCATCCACATCTATTTGACCTTCAAATATAGGAATATCAAAATTGACCTGTACCTTAAAAGGCGAGGTGCCTCCAAAGTGGTCGCTTGATGAAGATGCATTTGACGCTATCGAGAGGTGTTGAAGGATGTGGGAAAAATTCTCCATCATTTCATCCCTCTGTCGCGTGAGAACTTGCTCAAGCAATAGATTGATAGGATCGTCTGCTCCATCGTTTTTCTTTTTTTTCCGCCATTGAGGGTTTCTTGGGTGTGCAAGAGCGATTGTCCTCACGAGAGACAAGCTGGAGACCCAACTTGCTATACTCGGACCTCATCGGGGACATGCACTGAAAAAACAATCAAGAACAGCCTGCTCTAATACCACTGATCCAAATTATTTTCGGTACGAAATGAGATCAGAGATATAATAAAGAAATTCATAGAGATATCACAGATATTCAATAATATAACAGATATGTTTCATAGATGCAACCATAAACACAGATATACAATAAAACATGATTTCTATTAATGAAATAAATGTACAGAGACTGTAAAAATACAGAGTGAAAGACTCGCTAGAATGGTTGCAGGTTATCTCTGAGAAGAGATGTGATGGCTACTCGCATTCACAAGAAGATGATTACAATGAGGCTCTGAAGGAATTCTTACAATAAACAGAAATGCCAAAAACCCTAGACATCCAAAAACCTAACCCTAGGAGATGAAGCACCAAAAGTCACGTGGGCCCTGTTTGGGTAAGTTAGTACATCAACTTCCTGGGGTCGTAACTTTTGCATACGGTCTTCGTTTTAGGCGTATGATAGCTCGTTGGAAAGGTATCATCAAGTAGATTCATTTTGGGGTATCAATAATGACTTTGAATATCATTGAGAACCTCTATCTTGAAAAACCTTCATTTAGGCCCTCAAAATGGCCCCAGAAGTTAAAACCTGCTAAAAATAGTAAATTGCCAAAATTGCCAGAAA
>JZKD02S0429879.1:98197-128088 GCA_000966675.3 Picea glauca
TATATATATATATATATATAACCCAAAGAGTTAGCTCGAATGATTATCACCGATATTATTGGGTATTACTCTTTATATATGACTTGCTCTTTAATACAAAATTAATATATTCAATTTATGTTTTGTATACTCTATTTTTAAAATAATAAAGTGTAATCGATTTTATGTGTTGAGTTGTTATTTCTTTTTAAATGTAATAAATTGCATATAGATTTTTAAAATTATACTAAAATTGTTTTAGAGTTTTTAAAGATTTGTTTATTAGGTTTTACAGGGTATTCAAATTGGTGTTGGTTAAATGTTCTATCTTTTGGGTGTTTTGGTCGAAATCCAGTGATATAAATTTGGACAAAATCGCTATTTTTTGTTGTTTAAATTGCATTTCTGAATGCATAAATGGATTCAACGTGATGAAAAACCCCCGGGGCACTCCGATCATACAAATTTAGCCACTCAAATATGTAGATCCAACCCTTCATCACCGAATTTTAGGCAAAACCAAATGAAAAAAATTACCAAAAACAACCAAAAAATAGAACATTTAAACTACTACATTCAAATTAAAGCCATGCTCTGCTCTTCTTGAAAATTGAAAAAATATTGCATTGAGTGTATTGTCACCATCATACGAATGAATACTAATAAATATTAAAATATCAAAATTTTAAGACCTTTATTTTATCTATATATATAATGTATTTGGCTAGTTATTGCATATTTCTATATTATTTGACTTTTTATTTTGGGGAATGGAGGCCAACTTACAAAATCTCCATTGAAAAATGGTTTGAAAAGGACAAACATGAGATAGATGGCGCGATAAGGAAATTAAACTAAAAAAGAATGACAAGATGCCCTTCCACTAGATATATGGATTTGTTTGATAAGAGATGGGAGGCTTGTAATTGGACATGATTGTTATTATTATTTATATAATTTCTGATTACATGTCTTTAGTAGTTTGCTGTCATTTTCCACGTATCTTCCCCAGGGAATGACCCATACACATTTTTATTTTTTTAGTTGTTGGTTGGCATATGGTATGGACTTTAATTTTCCACGTATCTTACCTTTGGCATGACCCTTGGTTGGCATATGGTATGCACTTTAATTGACATGTCATATAATAATCTTCATCTATCCTATTATATTAAAAATTGATCCCATAAACAATTCATTTATTTAATTAAATCATTGTGATATCACAAAGAAAAACAAAAACATTAACAATCACACTCATAGAAACATAAACATCACCAATCACACTCATAGAAACATAAACATCAATGAAAACAATAGAAAATTATTGAAATCACAAGTGTAATGAGTTACTTTTGGAGAAACACAAACATATACGAAAGTAATACAATTATTTATTATCTAAAATCACATGTGTGTAATGGATTGCTTTATATTTATTATTGTGTGATATTTTATTGAATATGAAATTTGATATTTGTAAATATATTAAAGGAGATTTTGTTGATATAGATAAATTAAAAGAGATTTTGTTGATTGGGTTTAGTTTAGGTGGTTGGGAGAAATGATTGTTATACTCCCCATGCAAATTTAATTCCCATAACTGAATATGTAAGCAAATTATAATAAGTATATTGTTATAATGACTTTGAGCACTATTGTTTATCGCTGGAAATTCTAGGGTTTATCTTAGGTACCATCCTCAAAATAAGAAGTACTCAAGAGTTTTCCCTAAACAAAGAGATTAATGACAATGTCCTACTTCTAATTATCCTCTTTTCCATTTTCTAATGTTGAACTATTTATTGTTTTTGGAGGGGACTCCACATAATCTTGAGCTAGGACTACCACTATATCACAAACTAACCACTAATTGTGTTTGGACCTCTGGAAGATAGAGCTTATACTTATTGAGTTCTTGTGATCCAGTTCATGATTATCTTTTGTTCCACAAATTACACATCCCTTACTTTCCCAATTTGTTAGCTTTTATTTGATGGATGTTAAGTATTTGCACTGATAGTACCAAGGTTCTCTACAACCTAGTATGGGGGAGATGTTGTCACGTAACATTGCATTACATGATAATAAAAAAATTAAATAAAAATAAATAACTATGTACATACAATGTATGTGACAACATCTAAAAAATTAAACCAACATAAAACCATCTTAAATATGAACGTGAAATATTCCTCTTTAAATGGGTATGATGCGTGTGATGATAAGAATGTGAAAATGTGAAATATTAAGCACTATGAAATATTAAGCACCATATAGTGAACCAATTATTTGGCTCACTTCCTGATACATCCTATGCATTAAATGTACATTACTCATCATTGATCAAATAAAATACATTAGGCAATAAACCAATAATTAACTTATTACATGGTGCTTACTATTTCCCCCGAAAAAAAAAAACTTTCTTCCAAAATAATTGCTACAAACTTCAAAGTAATCACTACAAAATCCCAACACCGTTATTCCTTACACTTATTCCAATAAAAATATCTCAAACGTGTTATTTCCCAACCACTCTTTTGACCAAATAGTAGGAGTTTTCATTCTCAATATGATTTATTTTTTTTATAATGTGCCATGATTCTTGCTGGTCGTTGATGTGGCTCCATCTGTTAATCGCTCTTCCTACCTACGTTGTCTTATTGTTGGTTGATTATGGTCCACCTCATACAAACATATGCAAACGCCCCTTGGGTTCACGAAACGTCCCTTAGGATGGTATTGTGTCAACCTATGGCACGTGGGGTTATGTACGGAACTCATAAAAGCTATGTCAATTTATATTAAAGATCCCGACACTTTAGATAGCTACATCAATCAAACAAAAAATCACCTTCTCAAACCTTATTTTCCCAAGAAACTACAAAATATTCGGACTTTTCACACAATGAATTTAAATATTAAAGATTCCAATCTGACGAAAATGTGGACACGATAAATGACGAATCAAACTTTTTAAATTTAATTTTCCAACTTTTCAAAATATTTGGACATTCCATATATTTAAATATTTGGAAATAAAATTTAAATATATGTTTGGATGAGATTTTCCCTTCACGTGCCCAATTGTCTTGTTTGACTTTTAGGGAGATCTCTATAATACTTGCAAATTTTACTAGAGGAGTGGATACCTAACTTCTCATTTTCCAAATCTAGGCCCAAAGGAATAGACATGCCTTTTCAAGATACTATGTCGAAATTTCCCACGTTCCATTGAAGTGGAAGCTATTTATTAATATCAAATAATTTATACTCGGTTACCGTAAATGCTTAGTATATCTTGAAACATATCTTTCGTCACTGGTAGGTTTTGATGGTAAAAACTATTCACCTTTCGATTTTTCTAAAACTAGTTTAGAAGTTAGAAACCATTTTAATTATCCATTTAAAAAAAAAAAATATATGTTTTATATTTATTTAACTTAAACTTCAAAGCCAAAGAGGGTATTGAACAATACCTAAAACATTTTAGGTTGAAATAATTTGTCATTTTTGTGATATTAAGAAGGTGAATGATAAAAATCACCTTCTTTTAGAATGTCCTTGCATATACACACATTAAATTTCAATTTCAAAATATTTATAAGTGGATCGTGACTTGTGCACACATAAGTGGATCAAAGCCCACCCACATGTTCTTCATTCTTTTCACTTAAAAGGGTTGGATCCAATGGTGGAAAGCGATGAGTTTTCCACCATTGGAAAATGTTCAATTCCCATGAGGGCCTAACCTGAAGCCACGGGGACACCTTGAGGTAGTGGTTGAACATGTGGTTGCACCTAGAGATATTATATTAAATGGTATCGTGACCAGTGCACACATAAGTGAATCAAAGCCATGTGTCCTTAAAATTTTTTCCACTCGAATGGGGTGACAGGTGGCTTGATAGACCACGATCATACGATGAGAGGAGAGGTTACAAGTCATCAAAGCTAAGTGGGGGAGAGTTATGAGGGTGGTACACCCCAGGGCGCATCCCTCGTCCCTTCCTCCAAGTTTGTTAGTTGCACTTCGTGTTCAGGTCAGGGCTTATGTGAGAATGATGTCGGTGTTGGTGAAGAAAACCCTTCATGTTTTAATGATTGACCACCTATGTGGCTTGGTACGCACCTCCATTATGGCGAAATGTGGGAGGAATTTTTTTTTTAGGGATATGTATTTGGTCCGGAGGTGTTTTCTTGTTGTTGTTTCCTTTCTTGAGTGTGTCTAGCTAAATTGGCATTCAAGGTTTTACTTTCTCATGTCTTCTCAAAAAGGCAATGCCACGTCTTCTTCGGACAGTAAAACCAAAGTTGCTTTGGTAGCAGAGGCAACAAATGGTCATTATCAACACTCAATCCCATCCGAGGCCAAAGTGACAATGGATTATGTTGAAGAGGAGGTTCAGATGGTGCGTGTGTACCGCGAGGACGCTGAGGAGGTGGGAGACTTAGTCCCTGATCTGGGTTGCACAAGAAACAGAGACACTAAATTCAATAGGACCATAGAACTATATTGGCATGTTAAAACCATGGTGCTCTTGGGAATGATACCCAAAGAGCGGGAATACAAGAAACTCATCCAACCACTGGAGGATTTGGAGGGGCAAAACAAATTGTTGATTTCTATGGTTTCATGGCCGGTGAAAAGGAATGGGGGCACCATTTAGCTGGTAAAAGGCAGTGGACAGTCTCATGGTGTTGGTCCTTCCCATATAGATAATAGTGCCAATGCAAAACGACCCAAGGTGGCACCTCAAGTTCAAAATTTGTGCAGTTGATTTGGTTGGAGTAGTCTGAGGTCTTGTAGTTTTTCTAGTGTATTATAGTTTACATGCTCTCTTTAACATATTGTTTTTTACTACTGATAATGATACATGGTTTGAAAACTTTGATATCTTTGTTTTGCTTGGTCCATCAGTTGCCCTGATCTCCCTCTGGGCAAACCAACATGTTTCTAGATTCTTAAAGACTATATGGTTGGTCTCTTGGTCATGGAGACACTCTTATATATATTGTTAATATTTTAATAAAAATCCTTACTTAAAAAAAAAAATATTAACCATATCTAAATTAATTTGGTACAAAATAAATAAATAAAATTAAAATATTTAATTTAATTTAAAAAAAATAATATCATTTATCAAAAATTGATTAATATTAGTAGAGATTGTTATTTTTTTTTTTTAAATTGTGATTTTCACTCTATAATTTAATCATACATGAACTGAAAAATATAATTTAAATTAATTTTAAATGGTAATGAAAAATTTAAAAATAAATCTATAATTATAATTTTTTAAAATTAATTATATTTTTTTTAATTAAATTTTTTTTCTTATATTCATTCTCCATTCAATTGTTACTACAGTAAGTAGATCTAGTACCTTAGTTCGTTATTTAAGTATATCTAGTACCTTTGTTCGTTTATATTTACCATCCACTAAGTTTTTGGGTAGATCTAGTACCTTGGTTCCGTATATTTACCATGCACTTACTTAGTTCTTCTAAAAAGCAAGTCAATTCCTTCCATCTACTATACTCCAGTGTTATGAGAGGTACCTCGCAGCCCTCCATTAATTACACTCTACGTACAGTACTATGTACCTAGATGTTCTCAATCAAATAAAACATTTTAAGAGTAGTCATTGTTATTACACCATTAAAGTATTTTGTACTTGTTTCTTCTACACAAGTAATATATAAGTTGTAGTTTAATTGTTCTATTTATTTTATTTTATTTTTGCACTTGTATATTATTGTGTTGGGCCAAAAATACTTGTATTTTGGTGCACTTATGTTAGGTTACAGTGATACATAAGTTGAATTAGCCTCACAAATTGCCAACTATAATGGATGTACACTTGTGAATTTGTGTGGTTTGCACTCATCCTAGTCCTAGTTGTGATTTGTAGAGTTAACGATTGTTGTACCGTTTTATGAAGGTATGAATTCATTTTATTGGTTGCTACATATTAATTATGTTGAATATTTTGTTATTCATTTTTCATTTTAATTTTTTATTATTAATAATTTATTAGTTTCCTAATACAAATATTTTTATTTTTTCTTCCTTTTTAGTTTTTCTAAATATATTTTTTTAATATATATTATTGTATCATAAATGGGTAAAACTCCTTATCATTTCAAACATTTGTATTTTTGTTTTGAAAGTTTTTGCATTTTAAAAACAGTGTAACATGAATAATAACATCTCACACATATGCAAGCATTTGGGGTTTCAAAAACATTTAATTTGTTTGCCAATTTTTAGTACAAAAAGTATATGGAGAATTTGCATACGATTAAGCTTATGTTTTTTTTAAAGTAGGTTTTCTATATATTACCTGTCATAATAAACAATATCAAGTATACAAGTTTTTGTTGGGGACAAAGTTGTCATAGATGAAAACTAACTCGACACCGGTGTAATGTCAAGATTTGATATGCATCATAGGGCCAAAAGACTGAACTAGTAACATAGATATAGAGTAAAATTGAGGCCATATATTTGGCCAAAACTACAAAACTAAATTGATAACTTGACTTTTGAAACAAAAACATCTAATCAGAGAAATGAACCTGGCCTTCAATTGAGGTATCATCAAGTCATCCTAGAGGAAGGAGAATGGGTCGTTGCGTATGTGTTGCATCCTGAGCTAACAAAGCATATGGACTGTCTCACATTTCCCCAAGCATGGAGATTCAAAGGTCCCACAATTCAAGTTTGAATTTGAGGTTGGCTACCTCACCATGAAGCTCAAAAATAAAATGTTGGAGGATGCCCAAGGCATCATGAACTTGTTGTGTGTTCCCATCGGACGAGGAGCATGGAGAGACAAAAATTAAGTCCCCTGAATTGTGGCTCATTATATTTGTTCGAGAGGCCTGAGGAGTGTTGGACGGAAAGGACGAACCTGAGAACCTGCTTGGAGAAAACGTCAGAGAATTACCATGACGGCTGAACCATTCGATATTGCATCCCCAACCTCTGGAAGTATGATCGTTGTTTTATTGACTAGGGGAGGTCGAGCCCTATGGATAATTCTCATATATGTGCCTCTTGCTTCAGATGCTAGTGCTTCTAGATCAAGTTTTGATTTGACCAGGAGGAATATGGTCACACTTGCCTCGTTTGGAGCGTTCCATTTGATGCAACATAGTGAATCCTGAATCAACCTTCACCACCCAAATTGAAACAACCCAATGCTTATTCTAGTGCCAACAATGGAAGAAACAATGCCAAACTATAGGGGAAGTCGCATTTTCAATGGAATATAGGAGTTGTTTTGTTGTCATATCTCTTGTGCACAACATGGGGAGAGTTGTTAATGTCACCATAAAATCAAAGTACCGAGAGTTAAGGACTATTGCATCAACATTATTGTACTTCACCCACAACAAAGGTTTGTTTGTTGTAAGTAACGAAAATTAGTGATACCAAAATCATGTTGCAGAGATCTTCCCACTCTCCCACAAATGGCTTGAGGCCCGTGCTACTAGGTGTCGTGGCCTCCAAACGCCAAATCAACACCCATTATCGTTGGATATTTGAAAAATACATCTATTAATCGGAAGGAAATGTGCATTTTTGTTTCGATAATTGGCTCATGGTTGGCATGGAAAGTGGTTTATGGTAGTAAGCTTAAAGTACAAATGAATTCTTGGATTGGTTGCAAAGGTTACTTCAGACTCTCTAAGAATATGTTGGATCATATGCATTCATTAAATATTCATGTGTTATTTAATGTATTTAAACTCATATTCAAAGGGTGATGTGGTGTGAGAGATGGAAAACCTGCAACGACTTGGGACTATGTGAAGATATAGTATGGGAATGAAAGTGTTTCACATGAAAACTGGAAGTTATCAACCTTAAGTTTCATCTTGGTCATGACAAATTGGTATGGTCCTTGAACTTGGTGAATGGTTCCTAAACTATCAAGTTATGTTCATGCTTCTATTTTTGCACAATATCTATAGGTAGGCCAAGAGTGGTGGTGGAAAAAAGGATCTATACTATTGGGAAGTGTTTCATCGAAGGGAATGACAAGTGTTATCATTGAAATTTCATCCACAACATTGCATGCAAATGGTTACAAAAATACATCAGTTCCAAACACCTACTCGTTCACTTGCAGCACCAAAAATACATTTCTAAGAGGCAAAAACTATACAATTGGACAAAAATTGACATGCACTAACTCACTAAAGGAAGCGTGTGCAAAGTGCATGGGCCAAAGAAGCCCATATAGTGCACAATTCACCATATGCACGGCTGTGTACGAGATAAGCCGTGCAATCCCGTGAACGCCACATTTATGGTTCTTGTCGGCCCCTCAACCACAACTCCCAACTTGATTTGACCCTCAGATCTAAGCTGAATCCGAATGGGGGGCAGGTCAAGGACCAAAGGGTTCCCTAAAGGGCCCCCTGTTCACACCAAGAACCAGTTGAATAATGCCTGGAAGACATGCTATAAATGGAGGCCATGGGTGCACTAAGAATTTAATATTTTCATAGTATTGTTATGCTGCCTCAATCCTCCCTTGAGAATCCTCTTTTCTCCTTGGAGCATTATAACAACATTCCAATAGGCCATTCTATTCACCTCTTGAGGGAATAGGCTTTGATATCTTCATCATTTTCTTTCTTGTTTATCATTGTAAGAAGAGCTCTCCATTAAGGAACTCAAGAGCCCTCCCAAGGAGGAAGAGGGGAGCCCTCCCAAGGAGGAAGAGGGGATCCATAAGTCCTCCTTTCTCTACGGTGTTTTGCCAACTAATATAGTTATCCATTGGTGGCATAATCTTGGTCATTTGGTTGATTGATTTTGGTTCAAAGTTTCTTATGCATTGTAGTTTTATTTCCTTAGTTTTTTTTAGTTTCTTTACTTGTTTATTTCATGTGCTTGGATTGTTTAAATCATGCACTAACCTTTGTCTTGTCTAGCAGGCCCAATAAGACATGCAAGTGCGCTTGTTTTTCTCACCCAAGTGACGAAACAAACACAACAAATTGGTGACCATACTGGGGAGATAAGGTATCAATTTCCTCTCTATTTGGGCTTTTAGAGCACTTCTTTTTGACCCATTTGCCTTGCAGGAGCCATAATCGGCCTAGCCTTACCTGTCAAGTGCTAATTTTGGAGCTGGAGAAGGATAATTCCACTCAAAATCCCCCCCATGTATCAGAACGTGCGTGGGTATTTCATCCCACAGACGTGCATTCAATGCATTGAGTGCCCAAAGTACTTCGGTTCTCTGTGCATTGTGCGCCAAAAGGGCTTATGTTCTCTACGCATTCTACGCACTATGCGCCCACTGCACATCTGTCTGAACTGTAACATGCGCACCTGTCCAGCGTTTTAAAATTGTAAGAGTTTTTGTGATGATTTGAAGGCCCTTAGCCTTCAAAATCGTGCTTTTATGCAATTTGTAAATGTACTCCACTTAGATTCCTTTCCCACATGAAAGGTTAGTCAAACATAGGCACTTAGGGGGTAAAAAGAACCACATTTATCCTCTTTTTCTTTGGTTGCCACATGGATGGCTTGTTTTGATTGTAAAATTTAAGTTGAGATTATTTGCTATCACATATAAAAACACTTGCATTGGGACCATAAATCAACTTTAATCACTGAGTATTCTCTTCTCTCGCACCATAGAGTGATCTTGAGTATCATAAAGGTGGTTAAGGGGACATTTCATCTCCCTTAACAAAATCTTTAGGAGAGGACAAAGCCCCCCTAGGGCTCCTCTTAGTTTCTTTTTGAAACCATCTTAAATTTTTAAGGGCCCATACATGCCCACATGTTGCAAACTTAGGACATTTTTGAAATTACTTTCTTAGTTTACATCACCATGAGAGTTTAAAGATCAAAGTAATGGGCCCATACATGCCCACATGCTTGCAATCTAGGATAGTTTTTCAAAGCTTTCTTAGTGTAAACAACATTAGGGAGTTTAAAGGATTGGTAAGGGCCCATATGTCCACATGCTAGTTCTTTAGGGATTTTAAAATTCTGCAAGGTTGTACCAATGACATCTAGTAAGATAAGTAACCAAGATTTGTAAGGACCACATGAAGTCCACATGTTGCAAATTTACACCTAACTTAATAAAATTTGGCACATTTTATCACTTTCTCACACACAAAGTCACTCCTCACTCACATAATTTCATCTAGAATTGTGGAGGTTGAAGTAGGTTTTCTCCAAAGGAATTCCGAAACGTCCCACTATTTCTTGAAGAAATTATCCACACCCACTTAATTCCAACGAGATTGGTTCACACCCCCAATCTCTCAGCCCATCACATCTAAATTTTTTCTAAAAAATCACTAAGTTTTCCTCCACAGGAGGTGCCAAAAGAAATTTTTTAGTCTAGGTAGGATCTTGGGGGTAGGCATCCAAATAACCCCCCGTTATTTGGTTCTCACATTTTCAAACATTAGACAAATAGGGAACTTAAAAATCCTCCAAGTCAATTGTTCCTAACACCATAAGGAGGGGAGATACTCGTGAAGGGACGAAGGCCGAGGTCTGGTTGTTCTGTGCGTCCCCCTCTGAGTCACCCAACTCATGGAAGGGATCTAGCCTGTGACCCATTTCTGAGGCCGAAAATCTAAATGCCTCACTTTGAACGAGGTACCTAGTGGCCAAATTTAGGACATCTACCCAGGTGGCAATTGTGGGCTGCAATTGCACCTTGATCGGATTTTGTGTGGATATTGGAAAATATCACCAGCTCTTTTGGGATATGCACCCTCTACCCCTCATTATAACTCATTGTTTCATCCTTCACTAGTTCCTCTTTCAGTGGCTTCATACCCCACTGTTGAGTGCTCTTGGAAGGTCCAGTGCTATTTGAGAGGAAGGACGATAAGTCTTTTTAGGAAACGAGCATTTGTTTTCTTTGTTCTCCCACGCAGAATTTTTTTTACCTACCCACATGTATGCTTATTTACAATTGATTTATGTATGATGCTCATTTGATTACATGCGATTGTAAGATATATTGTGAAGGTCCAAATTATACAAGTCTCTTGTTCATTTATTGCTCTCATCACTGTTTGCACACATTCACTTTGCTAGTCAGACATCATAGGGGACCCACATAATCTTCGTCATTCCAGATGCTTGCAAAATCTCTCTCCTATCCCAGGAGGAGTTCCTAGTCTTTCCAATTCACCGACTCAACCATCTCACACCCCTGTGAGTTCCACTATTTTGGGATCAACTTTTCTTGGTTCCACCTTACTTGGGTCCAATTCCCAAGGCCATCCATCCACTAGCTCTCCTTCACAAGGAGGTGGGGGGGAAACTTCCTCTCAAGGGAGAAGTACATCCCCATCAAATCCCCCTCAAGGGTTAGGTCCACTACCTACTCACACCATGGCTGGAACTAATCCTCCACCACCACCCCCATGCCATATTTGGCATCCCTCAACATTCATGCATTAAGTAAACTCATGAATGATCCTATATTGCATGATCCCACATGGCCCAATATGCCTACCAAACTACCTTAAGACATTCTCAAATTTGAAGGAAAATCGGGGGAAGATCTCCCCAACAATGTCATGACTTTCCACTTATGGTGATCTTCAAACAACATCATGGATTACTCCATCCTCTTTAGGTTATTTTAGCGTACACTCACTAGTCCATCAACCAAATGGGGTATGTGGATGAAAAATCAAGGTCCCATGTGACTTTTGAATCCTTGGCCAAATTTTTTTTTTCCCTTCTCTCAACTACCAGTTCGTCATGACACGGGTCTCGAACTACTCTTCGAGTGCAAACAAACCTCAACTACACATATTGCCAACCACATTCACGAATGGCATCGACAACGTAGTTTATGTAAAGCAGAAACCACCAAAGAACAATGTCTCGATTGGTTTCTCAAATCACTCATCTCTATACTTGCCAAAGATGTGTCATCCACCTTCCCCCAAACCGAAGAGGAAGCCATCATCAAGGCTCAACAGTACGACCTCATTTATGCTCAATCGAGTTACCTATACACAGTCATACTTGACGCACCGAGACCCGTACCATTCGGCCAAAACAAACCTAGGATGTCTCACTGTAACACCTTATTTCCCCCAATTTGTAATTAATCATAAAATAGAAATTTCCATGCTAATGCATGAGGAAAATGTAAATGTATTATTGTTTGAGTTGCCAATAACTGACTGTGGGGGTGAAGCCTTGAAAGTACTGGCCATGATATCACTAGAGGAAGAATGTGAAAACTATAAGAGAGGGTTCATTATGACAAATAACCCCAAATTTCCCTTGATGAGGATGACAACCTCCTTCGGATCCTAAGGAGAGAAATCAGTTAATGAAGAAAGGATCAGTGGTTGAATTATCAACCACCCCCATGAATGGAAACATGGGCTTTCAGCCCGAAGTGCCACAAGGACCTGCAGACCTGAGATTCCTTCTGACAGAAGGAACAAGGTAGGTCGACAAACCTTCCAAGGTAAGAGAGATACACACGAGAGAGGAGACACCAGAAAAAAGAGAGAGTGTAAGCTTGTAAGGGAGATGCACAGAGATCTCCAGCGAGTCACGAACTAAAGGCCATGAGCTTGATGCTGAGGAGCATCTGAGAAACCTCGCCAAGGCCATAACCGAGAGAGAGAAAGCTCTGGGTTACAGAGAACAAGACCCAAACATAAGCAGAAATGGAGGAAGAACCCTCAAGAAGTGTGAGAATTCCCTGGTGATATCATGGCTTGGCACGCGGGTGGCTAGAGTGCTAAGAATGAATGCCTCTGTGCCTATGGTCGGGTGGAAGGACGAACACCCACAGTTAGTTGGTTGGCGACAACCTATAATAGATAAGCGATCTCCTGCCCTTCGTAATTTATCTGTAACTGTGTATGAATTGGCTATACTGTGTATGTTGCAGGAATTGTGCATGACTTCTTAATGGATATACTGTATTCCTTTTATCACTGCTTGGTTGTATAATTAGGCCAGTAATAAATCATATGGCTAGGATATGTTTTATACTCGTAAATACTTGTGTCCTATGGTGGCATAAGCCCAAGTCACGAACTGTGTGTTCGTTGACCGTGAATACAGTTTCATGTACACATGTAAACATTCCTAATCATTTTGAGTCCCTTGGAGGATGAAGCTTGGTAAGCCCAGAAGAAGAGCGCAAGGCTCTTAAGTTCTTCATAGCTAACGAAGCTCAGGAGGGATAACACTTGCAGAGTGTTCCTTAAACCAAGGTGGATTGCAGAGGAAGGGACAAAGGTTCGAAACCTTTCGAGACCGAAATTATGCAAGGACTGGAAGCTATGAAGGCTCCAGAGGAAAAACGGTCGATATTGGAGGAACGCGGAGATGAGGACAGAAAACCATCAGATGTACAGAAGTAGCGATAACCTTAACGCTTCGTGCCCAAAGGAGGATTTCGACGTTCAGGTAAATAGAGGTAGAGATCCCTTTGAATGCACGATACACAAAATCTCGATGGGAAGTTAGACCGTCAGATATCAAGTTGGACACATGTTGACCGATGGAAGAACCAAAGGAGGGATGTGTGGCAATCGGGCAACATTTCGCTGACTCGTGATTGGGAGTGGTCAAAGGGCAAGACTACACCATCTCACGATACACAAAATAACGATGTGATCATGGCCATTGACCCAGGAGTGGTCTGGACCGTCGATCGTCTAGTGGGATATTTCGACGTTTCGAGAGTAGGGGGTTCGAAGGAAAGAACCTTACAACGTGCAAGTCACGAAATCCTGAAATCTTCAAAGAGGAAATCAAGCTGTCCATTATAAAGGACGTGTGGCGAGAGCTCAGCATTTCGCTGACTCGTAGAGTAAGAAGGTCAGAGAACATACTATTCGAACTCGCGATGTGCGAAGTCGCAATTTGATCATAGCCGTCCATCAAGGAGGGCACATCTGTTAGGTGGGGACCGCATGGTTGACAGGTGGTGGACACATGTCGTCTGGGAAAGAGTCAACCCATTGTTGATTTATTATGTTTCGAGGTTTTGAAGGGTGAAGAAGTTGCACCTTGATCGCTAAGGTCGAAACACCAAGAGCCGAGGTCTCATGCGACAGGCGATAATGACACAGCTCGTAAGCAGAGTACAACGGAGGAGACAAGTGGTGTGTACGCGTCGCTTTGGCAGAGTCCACGTAACATTGACCTTTTGTGTCTCGGGGATTTGCAAAGGAGGAGCACGAGGGCTCAACACTCGAACTCACGAAGTCGCGAGTTGCGAGTAGTGCTAGTGTTTAGCCTAGCCTACGGTTATATGTAGCAGGTGCTAGTGAGGAGGGAGCCATACCCATATCGCATTTCGGGTATCGACGTTTGGATAAAGAGGAGTCGAGAGCCTTGACTCTCGAACTCCTGAGTTGCGAAAGGCACTTGCGCTAAGGCCAGGTTGTGGTTGCTTGGAGGAGGATAAGGGAATGGATGGTCTGCGCTAGGCCCCAAAGAAATTCAGAGATTCTGTCCCTCGAAGAAAAGACAAAAAAAAAAAAAAATCTTAGTTGTCGTAGTGGGTGTGTGACACTCACGTGGTGGATGGATTGATTGGTACCACAACACACCAAAATCCATACATCTACCCACCACCCATGTACGCTACACCCCAATATCCCCCGATATATGGAGGGATGTCTTATTACCCTCCTCCCCTTTACCAACAACCATATCTTGTTGCTCTCCCTCCACCCATGAGTGGACCCTTGCTAGAACCCATCATGCGGCCGACTTCTCAACCAAGTTTAGGTTCTCCTTCTACCTAAACTTATAACTTGGGCACTAGTGAAAGCACTACGCCTTCCTATGCACCCTATGGATCGTTTCCACAAAACAATCTGTATTTTCCATTTCCTGGTCCTCCACAGCCGGTTTCTCCTCCACAAGGACAACCACACGTCAGTGTTAACTTTATTCATCCATCTCCCGTTCAACAATTTCATACTTTTGAACAGTTGAATACGAAAAATTTGGCCCATTAGCTGAATAATGCCAAAAATAAAGGAAAAAACCGAAAAAAAAAATCAGGACCAGGAGGAAATAACCCCCAACAAAAACAACCTACTAGGGGCAACCAAAATCAAGGTAACCAGAACCCCCAAGGGGACAATAATAAGAAATGCCAAGGGAGGAACAAAAACAACAACCTATGGACAAACTTCCTGTGCGCTCTTTGCGGTGAGCATGGCCATTACACTCACCATTGCCCCCAAATTATCGACTTCAAATGGATGAAGACTCCATGAACGTGCCATGTCCCCCAGCGTTGCCTGCCCCTCAGTAGGCCCCACAAAAAATATTTACAACAACCACCCCCGACCATGTTGCAAAACCCCATTCCACACCAAGGTGTGATGAATACCCAACAGGAGGTACATCCTGCCCCTTCACAAATCGGACAGTATCAAAACCCCGAAAATCCAACAGATTACAATATCCTCCTCACTAGCGAAGAAGAAATTCTTCTGCAAATGCATGGTCAACAATATAGCGTGCCCCCTGAATCTACTCCCACCACTTCGGAAGCAGCTCTAGCTACAACTGGACAATCCTTGATGATTCCACGCCCTAACACTGAACCCGCCATTCATATCCCTCGCATCTCGTTGCGAAGAAATGTCAACAACCCTCAAGCTAGTGAGACAGATAATTACAGTCTGGTTGATGACTTGGCACAATCCCTTGCAGCCATGTTGGTATTGGAGGTCCTCCAAACCTATCGAACTCAATGAAAATCCTTGCTTTCCACCTTGGGGGTAGTCGACCCAGCTGATACTAGACTCATCACATTTGATCTAGATTGTGGGGAACCTCGTCTCCCCTCTTTGGTAGCTTTCCAGATACCAGTCAAGATTCAGAACATCATGGTTCATCGATGTATCAGTGATGAAGGTGCATCTGCATGCATCATGTCCAAAACTGTATGGAAAACACTTGGCTCCCCTGAGCTAGTACCATCCACCATCACTTTGAGAGCTTATGATGGTCGACCATCCTCCCCTGAAGGGTTCTTTCAAAAATTCTCCATCGAACTCAGGGGAAAAACCATCCTCATCGACATTGAGGTTATCAACGCCCTGCTCGATTACAATATCTTGTTTGGCCGTAGCTACATGTACGCTATGAAGGTAGTGCCCTCTTCTGTGTTTTGAACAATGATGTTAACCCACAACGAAAAAATCATCACCATCGACCAAGTTTCACATTGAGATCCTAACCACTCCTCCAACATCGATAACATCTTACCTCTTGTCCGCACTAGTTCCGATGTGTAACCACTCATGGATATGGCCCCAATAATTTTCAAGGACCCATCCTTGTTGTGGGCATACCACATAGCACCACCACTCATACACCCCTCAACACAAGTGTGTGTCATATATTCTAATGGAACTGAAACTAGAGACACCATTCCTCCCACTAAGGCTTCTCCACCCCTCGACGTCCCACCAGTTGAAAAAATTCCACCTCAGGAATTACCTGAGAACCCTATGACACCACTTATCCCTGATTTCACCCTTCCCCGGGAGAAAATCCCGGTTTGGGAAACAGTCCCCCAAGACATTACTCAAATCCCCTTCTTCTACCCCCCACTGGGAGTACAAGCATTTCAGGTAGTCGTGACACTTACCCTTCCCAACATGGTGCTCACCATCCCTATATGGTATCTACACCCACCCACGATGGTTCCTCAACCATCCCTCCCTCCGCATTTAAAGAGAATCCCCATGCAAATTCCAGTACTAACTCCGTCTATGCCACCCTCACCCCCAATTGATAGCACCACCACTACGACTGGGGGCAGATGGAAGAAGAAAGAGCCCACCACTCCACTTCCTCCCCGAGTTCAACCTCCTTGCGCACTCTGTGGAATAGAGGGAGACCCCACTAATAGATTTCCTTCCCTTCCTGAATTACGCAATCTGATTCAACTCCCTCGGAAAACCCCATTGCTCACCGCTTCACCAAGCACACCTAGTACTACCACAACATCCCCTACTATAGGAAGTAAAGGGCTGCGAACCAAATTTATGTGTGCCATCTATTCAAAGTATGGCCACTACACTCATGATTTCCCAACTCTACCTCAGTTTCGATAGACGCTAACGATGATACGCCAACCCTTTCAGCAAGAGCCCTCTCCACCAACACCTTCGGGTACCCACGTCACCGACATCCATTATGTCTCGACCTCAATCACTGAATGGATGAGATGCCCTTTCTCTCTTTGCAACTCACTTTTTCATTTCACATACCAATGTCCTTTGATCATTTAATACATGCGTCGTCAAATAACCCTGATTCACAATCCTTCGACCACCTCACCTCCTGTGATGCAAGTGATCCCCCCCTATCCCTTGTCCAAATATTATTCACATCACCTCCCATGAACCTGAGTCACTTCCCATCCCTCCATGGTTCATGGATAGTTTGTCTGAGGATATTCCCCCAAATCTTCCCAATTCTCCAGTTCATTTCCCCTCGGAAATCTTACCCCCTACCACAGTTTACAACCCACAGTGTTTGGACATTTGGTTTATGAAAAGCGAGCCATCACACCATAGTTGCGATACCCCTCTACGTCATCACCACTTGAAGACAATCACACGGGGAAAATAACCCATCTTACCTTCCCAGACCCCCTATATTCTCCCATTTTCCACTATGACGAAGATATCCTGGAGGAACTCACTACCCTCCATTGCCCATTGAATGTCCTCCATCAAAGAGTGATTTTTCTCTCACATGAATCTTTTGACCCTCTTAGTCAAGCCTCCATATGCGCAATCGAAACCAAGGATTTTATTCCATCAGGGCATAAAGACTGGTTCAACAACCCTATCCCTACCCCCGATGCTTTTGAAGAAGGCAACATGGCCAATATTTCTCCCACTGTCAAAATCGACATTTCCATCAAACCAGGAATCGTAGAGGAAATAAAAATTGGCTCTGCATTCTCCCCTGAGGAACTCACAACTTACAAAGCTCTCTTTCAGGAATACCAGGATATTTTTTCCTGGTCATATATGGATATTCTCAGCCTCGATCCTTCTATAGATGAACATTGCATCGACACATGGCCAGATGTCGCCCTAGTACATCAAAAACAACACCCACTTCACCCATCCAAATTCACGGCTATCAAAGCCAGAATTGACAAGTTATGCACTGTAGGGTTCATATACCCCATCATGTATACCTCATGAGTCTCTAACCCCGTCCCCGTTAACAAAAAACATGGCACTATTCGTGTCTGCACCGAATTTTGCAATCTCAACCATGCTTGTCCCAAAGACAACTTCCCAACCCCTTTCATCGACCAAATTTTCGATGACTGTGTCGGTTCTTTCATGGATGGGTTCTTCGGCTACAATCAAATCCAAATCCATCTAGCAGATCAATATAAAACTGCATTTACCACCCCATGGGGTACTTTTTCTTATCGTGTCATGCCTTTTGGACTAAAAACCGTAGGTGCTATGTTCCAATGGGCCATGACTTATGTCTTCCACGATCTTGCTCGCATCATCCTCGCTTACTTGGACAACCTCACTGCTCGATCCAAGAAACAAACTTAGCATTTAGATGACTTACGAGTTGTCTTTCAACGATGTCACCAGTACAATATTTGCTTGAATCCCATCAAGTGTGTATTTTGCATCACCGTCGGATGCCTCCTTGGGTTTATAGTCTCCCAACACGACATCATAGTGGACCCCCTCAAAGTCCAAGATATCACATAAATTCCACCACCTAGAAATTTGTGCCAACTGCAGAGCCTACAACGCAAAGTCAACTTTTTACAATGCTTTGTCCCAGATTACGCCACCCACGTGCATTGTTTCCTTCACTTACTGCGTCGTGATATCCCATTTCGGTGGTATGAACATGCCCAACCCTCTTTTGATGATTTAAACATGATGCTATCCAACACCCCTTTGATTATTCCTCTCGACTATGATCACGATTACATCCTCTACTTGTCAGTCTCAACCGTTTCAGTAGTAGGAGTTCTCGTCCAACTAGGGGATGATGTCCGCGAGCATGTTATTTACTACATTAGTAAAAATCTTTTAGGACCACCCCTGAAATACAATCATGAGGAGAAACTCTCTCTCGCACTCCAAAAACTACGTCATTATATCTTGCTTTTCACTACCAAAGTCATGGAAGATTCCAACCCCATGCAGTACTTGCTTAGTTGACTACATATTAATGGACAATTTTCCCGATGGATCATCATCCTTCAGGAATACGACCTAGAGTTTTCAACTCCCAAAAGAAAGAAAGCATTCGTTCTCGCTAAACTCATCATGGCGTTTCCCTCAAATGCTAAAAGTTCACCCATCAATATGGATTTTCTCGATGAACACCTCTTCTACATCCCCTCGGATGACCCTTGGTATGGAAACCTTCTCGTCTACCTTCGAACACAGAAGTTTGGGTCTCATCTCTCTTGATATGATCGTCAGCGCATTCTCCATAATGCCCCTCGGTACCTCCTCATCAGTGATGTTTTGTATGGGTGGGGGGTCGACACCATACTCCGCCGATGTTTGACCATCGACGAAGCAGACATAGTCTTGAACGATTTCCATAGCAACACTTGCGGTGGCCACCTCTTAGGTATGTCCACCACCCAAAAAATCATTCGAGCAGGATACTTCTGGCCCACACTATTTCAATACTACATCCACGCTATCAAGCGATGTGATAAATTCCATCTTTATGCAAACAAAGCACGAGCATCACCCGCTCTTCTACATCTAGTCATCACCGCTGGCCCCTTTTGCAAATGGGGCATAGACTTCATGACTTGCAATCCTCCATATAGCAATGGACACAAGTACATCATCGTGGCAGTAGATTACTTTACCAAATGGGCCGAAGCCATGCCTACCTTCAACAATATCACTGACACAACAACGCGTTTTTTCTTCAACCATGTCATTACCCGTTTCAGAGTTCCACTACGGTTAGTCTCTGATCATGGTAAGCACTTTGAGAATGAGATATTTGTCGAACTCTCCTCAAGGTTAGGCTTCTCCCATGAGTTCACCTCCCCATACTACCCTCAGTCCAATGGATAGGTCGAGGTTGTTAAAAAAGTCCTCAAAACCATGTTACAATGCACTGTCAACAAACATAAGACCATCTGGCATCATATGTTGTTTTAAGCCTAATGGGTTTATCGCACGACAGTCAAATCTTCCACCGATTTTACACTTTTCCATCTTGTCCATGGGATCGAAGCCACCATCCCCATCGAGTGTGAAATTCCCACGTTGCGCACTGCCATTGAGCTATTACATGACATTGCTCTAATGGATCAGTGCTTGTTGAATTTAGAGTCGCTAGATGAAGACCACCAGTTTTCTTTACAGAACAATGAGGAAGCTAAAAAATGGTCCAAAGCCACCTTTGACCGCCATGTCAACCTTCGCTCATTCAACGAAGGAGATCTTGTCCTAGCCTACGATATCGCTCATGATACTCTCAGCCATGGGAAATTCGAGTCATTATGGCATGGACCTTACATTGTCCAACACTACCTCACTAAAGGCGCATACATCCTGGCCTCTTGAGAAGGCTATCTTCTCAAAGAACCCATCAATGGGTTGTACTTAAAGAAGTTTTATGCCTGAGCGTAGTCATTCTAGACTATGATTTTTCTTTGTACACATTTGTAGAGTTTTTAATCTTCTTTTGTTCCCTCCACGCCTCATGTTTGATCTACCATTCGTGTTATTGACAGATGCCTCATCCATCGACCTACCACATCGGTTACGCCGACGGAGCTAGCCGCTGGACACAAAATCTTGCTTGGGCCTATTGGGCCCTCTACACCCCCTCACATGAACTGCTCCACTCCAGCGGCATATGTTTGGGCTCAACCACCAATAACCAAGCAAAATACACAATCGTCATTGGTCTCCTCGCCGATATCATTCACCGCCACATTCGTCACCTTAACGTCTTATTAGATTCCCAACTTGTGATTCAACAACTCAACAATGTATACCATGTCCGTGATCCTTTCCTTTTTTGCAAATACCTGCAAGTTAGACTCTTATCTCGACACTTTGATTCAATTACATTTACACATATTCCACGACAATTTAATCAAATAGCAGATAACATGGCTAACATAGTATTAGATTGACATTTATCACATTAAGACATCACTACATATACACAATCATCAACCATCGGTCACAACATATAGATTAGACATCATAAACCATCACAAAAATTAACAGATGTAAACATCACAAAGACCCCAAATATGTATCCATATATATATATATATATCGATCAAAGTTTCATAAATGTTTACAAAAAAGTACAACATATACATCGCTCGTAGGCCAGTGAGTCCCCTCACCCCTATAGGTACAAAATGGGTACCCCCTACCCTGTACAAAACGGGCTCACAGGCCTGTATAAATACAAAAAGATATAACTGGCACTCATGGTGCCCCCAGATCTCCCTCACCAGGTCCTTTGTCAGCAGGAGGCGCCCCACCAGCTGGGGTCCTCCAGGTCTAGGGGGCAGTCGACCAGTCATCGCTGCCCTTGCTACAGCTGCTCTGCGGATCAGGGTCCGCCACTCTGTAGGGCCACCCACACACTTCTACAGAACTCTCTCGTCCTGAATGCGGGACCACATGCCCTCTGAAACACCCTGCAACACCACTTATATCTGGCATCAAAGATCATCTATCCCCCCGCTAGCCTTTGCCTGCGACACACGCGATGAACCTACACCTGTATCATCAAACCAACGTCTCTAGCTGGCCCTCACCTCATCTTCTGGCCTAAAACCAACATCATCCCTTCGACATCGCTCTCCTACCCGCGAATCTTCCTGCGACGGTCTCATTAGCCCCTGACGAGCCAACTTTCCCACCATTTGCACCTCTTAGCCTCGCGGCCCCACATATGAAAAGACAAAAACAAAGATAGAGTTAGCATCCATATCCATATAAACATATGCTACACTATCCAAATCACAAAACATAAATGAAAAAACATACCTCTTTGGTCCCAAACCTTTCCAGGAGGCAACACCATGCTCGGGTCGTGTCGAAAATCTATCCCACCATAGGGGAATCTGAGTATAATATGTGGCATGTTACGCCACACATGCACCAACGTGGCCATAAAGTAGTGGCTACCCTCTCCTCCTCCATGCTGTACCAAAAGCTGAGCCCATCGCATCAATCGTGGCTCCTGCAACCCTGCAGGCGACAACAAAACCCTCAGGCGCCACATCAAAACCCTCTCTAGAAACCATGCCACCAGGATGGATCCAAAGGAAAACTCACCGGAGTCGGTGGTCCGACACTAGTGAAGATGACCCATCATCCTGGAATGTAACATCAACCCCCAGGAAAAAAAGTGCACATTAAGGATTGTCTCCATAATCCTCATTTGACCTCTAGATATTCATTGAGGTGCTAAGGATCCATAGATCCTCACCACCATGGCCACAATGCACTGGTGCAAGAGCTCGTCCATCACCTCAATACGGAAAACTGACCCTAGCATGGGTTCGGCCCCTTACAGTAGCATCGGGCCACGTCTATCAGTCACACATCCCCTGACAGCTGGGGGTCAGCAGGCAGGGCCATTCCCTGAAAGGGGAGCCCCATCAAGAAGTAAACATCCTCAACAGTTGAGAGTGTCAACTGTTTTCCCCTCTCCACAAAGCACTGCAGATCAGTGCTCCACATCAATATCAAATATTGGAGCAGGTACTCCTGCGACCGTATCAGTGGGCAATCAAAGAACTTGAGCAACCCACAGGTTGCCAAGTGCCTTCGAACACCTGACACCTCTCTCACCGCCTCCCGGAGGTGCTCCCAATATCGCTCCCTCTAGTGAATTGGCATGATAAACTGATCACCTACATTCACACAGAAACACTTGGTCAACAATCATCATTCATAAAAAATATCACAATTCAAACTTTCAAAAAACCCTTAGCTTTGCCTCCAATGCATAGATTTCAACCCCACAGGTGCGCACATATGTGCATCTTTTCTTCGCACAACTACGCATCAATGTGCAACTGTCACACCCACAGGTGCACACCCATGCACACATGTTCTCTACACAATTGCACATCTAACTGAGAAACAATTGTGCACAATGCACAAATGTAATTCCAACAGGTGCGCATCCCATGCACGCCTATTTCTCCCACCTACATGCCCCCATGCGCGACTATGTCTATCACAACCGCACATCATCAGTGGGATATGGAATTATACCTGCGCATCTCCGCGCGGATATCTTTCCTTCCCCCGCGCATTAGTGGGCCCACTCCTGAAAAATACCCTAGTACGACCATCCGTACGACCCCTACCCAAAAATAGAAACTATCTACTATGCAAGAGGTTGGGACCACTAACCTGACTCTTGCAAATCCTGGATCCGTCGGCTCGAACTCCTGTAATTTTCTAAACTCCTCCAAATACTCTCGTCAACTCACTATAGCAGCGGGTACAAATGAGGTGGCATCGTGGGCCCCACAACCAAATATAGTCCCTTTTGCCAAACTTCCACATTCAGTTACAGGAGCTTAGAGTCTCTATTTCTCGATCTGTCTTTAGCCATGGGATCATAGTCCCGCCATCTACACAATCACATTCCCTGGGTCACCATCCGTACTCGGCCCCTAGGTAGCATTTTTCTCACATCATGTCCAGGTACGCCTGCTCATGTTCAAAATTATCAAATAACTGTTATATGTTCTTTATTTTTCAGATATTGTTCACGTCGGGTATTTGATTTTCATGTGTTCAGGTACTTGGTCATCACAAAAACTGCAGCCCCTTCAGGCATATGTTAGACACTGGCATGTAATCATTCCCTTTGAATATCAATTGCATCCCCCAATCATACCCTCCGACATTTACCTTTAGGGTCCTTACATTCGGCTCTACAGTACTGTCACCTCTGCTGCATTTTGGTACTGTCACTCGGTAGCACTCTCCCCCACATGAGTTGTCCCATTCATAGTCCCCCTTGACACTTTGAAACTCATGCTGCATTCACCTCCTAGGGATGGGAGTCCAAATAGTCTTATGCATTAGCCACATACTCCTTCTCATAATTTTGCTAGCTTTCCCATTGAAATCCTAGCTTATCTCCTCGCGGTTCTATTTTGATTTCACCTTCGCAGTATCATTAACCCTCCATTTCATCCACAATTAGTTTTCCCATCTATAGATTGCCCTCCATTCATTTACCTTGTACAGAAACCCACCCATGGGGCCCCCACCCTCCACTAGTTCTCCACGCAACTTGCACCCTCACAGGCCAAGCCATCTTGCACTGGGGCACCCATTTATGTATCTGTACACTCATCCCTAATTATTCTTTATTTATTTGATAATTGTACAAAGCCTTTGTTTCCATCATTTACTTAGCTTTTTGTCGTCACCCTTGACGACCTTCTTTTTTGGCAACACAACCCCTGTTGCCCTTGGTTGGGGCATCCACTATCCTCTACTCATGTTGACATCATCCATAAACCCTGAGTATCCCACAATCCATGTACCCCTGATCTTTGAGTTTGTCCACTTTGTCACGCCTCTGACACAATTTAACCCCATGTCTAGTCGTCCCCCTGACGCTAGATACAGTTTCATGGTTGTTGCCAATCATCCTTCCAACATACCCCCAACCAAGGGTAGTCTTGAGTCTCACCACATCCTAACTTCGTCCATGTTCCCTATCATTTCCTGATCTTATCTCGCAGATTTCAGGAAGCCCTTTGCTTCTCAGAATCATGTCTCCCTTTCTGTCAATATCAGCACAGTTTCCAGAAGGACGACAGTATCTTGACTCTCATTACCTTTACAATGAGGAGTCTTGAACGACACATAGAGAACCATCATTGCTCTTTGATGTCGTTGACCCCCATAACATTCAAATTCAACAAAATCTCATGTTACGGTGGGTCTTACCATGTGACTATTGCAGTTGTTTTATACCAGCCGAAGACCCCTGAATTTGTTAGGTCATCAATGCCTACGAGTCATCGACACTTCTTATAGGCGTCCTTGCCTCTTTTCAGAGAAGGTTCACCATCAGAATTGTCCTATGCCGTTATCAAACAACCCCGAAGGGCGCTGCAGTTATCTACATCAACATACAACTTCAGTTATTGTCTTACATTTTTGAGTTACATGACACGAGCATGGGGCATGCCTGCCTCATTTGTATACAACTTTTCTTTTCTCTCCCTAGAGACAGATTTGGGTCTCACGGTTTCCCCTCTCCCTCCGACAGGATCACTCTTGCAATTATTATCAACACTCTTCATTACAATGGTACTCTCAATAGAAGAAACATTGATGTATTTCAGCTATAGGTATGCTCCTAACCTCACACATCAGGGGACATCTGTTATCACTAAAATTTCGTTTGCAACATTGCATGCAAATGGTTACAGAAATACAACAATTCCAACCACCTATTAGTTCACCTGCAGCACCAAAAATGCAGTTCCAAGAGGCAAAAACTATACAACTAGACAAAAATTGACATGCGCTAACTCACTAAAGGAAGCACACGCACAGTGCGCGGGCCAAAGAAGCTTGTAGAGTGCACAATGCACCATATGCACGACTGTGTACGAGAAAAGCCGCACACTCATGTGAACAATGCATTTATGGTTCTTGTCGGCTCCTCAACCACTTATGGACCAGCTCCCAACTTGATTTGACCCTCAGATCTGAGATGAATCCGAATGGGGGGCTAGTCAAGGAACAAAGGGTGCCCTAAAGGGCCCCTTGTTCACACCAAGAACTAGTTGAATAATTCCTTGAAGACATGCTATAAATGGAGGCCATGGGTGCACTAAGAATTTAAGATTTCCATAGTATTGTTATGCTGCTTCAATCCTCCCTTGAGAATCCTCTTTTCTCTTGGGAGCATTCTAGCAACATTCTAATAGGCCATTCCACTCACCTCTTGAGGGAATAGGCTTTGATTTCTTCATCATTTGCTTTCTTGTTTATCATTGTAAGAAGAGCTCTCCATTAGAGAACTCAAGAGCCCTCCCAAGAAGGAAGAGGGGTTCCATAAGTCCTCCTTTCTCTACGGTGTTTTGCCAACTAATATAGTTATCCATTGGTGGCATAATCTTGGTCATTTGGTTGATTGATTTTGGTTCAAAGTTTCTTATGCATTGTAGTTTTATTTCCTTAGTTCTTTTTAGTTTCTTTACTTGTTTATTTCATGTGCTTGGATTGTTTAACTCATGCACTAACCTCTGTATTTTCCAGTAGGCCCAACTAGACATGCAAGTGCCCTTGTTTTACTCACCCAAGTGACGGAACATACACAACAACAAGCCTTGGCATTTTCCATCTTGGAGGGAGAGTGAGGAAACAATTCAACATCTTCTTGTTGATTGCCACAATACCTTGGCAATTTGGGATGCTCTTGAAACCTCATATGGAACTGGGAATTGGAGTGGACAATCCTTATCTGAAGCCTTAAATTCATGGATGGATGATTCCTTTGTAAAAGAGTACAAGTCTTTTCCTTTGTTGGTACACTAGGCCATTTAACTCTATGGGAACGAAGCCATTTTTCAATACCAAATTCTATCTCTAGTACATGTCTTTCATGGGGTCAAATATATTTTAGAAGATTTCAAGGTTCATTTCAAAGATGAAATACTTAGGAAGGTTGGTGAGTTGGACTAACATGTTGCATTAGCCCGTTTTTGTTTTTTTTAATGGGGCCTCCCAAGGAAACCCTGGTGTTTGTGGTGTTGGTGGGGTTATCTACATATTTTTTTTCTTAAGACTAGCTAGGTTATGCTTCTCTTTTTGGACAAGCTCTATAGGTAGGTCAAGAGTGGTGGTGGAAACAAGGCTCTATACTAATGGGAAGTATTGCATAAAAGGGAATGACATGACTTGGTATTTTCCATCTTTGTAGGGAGAGTGAGGAAACAATTCAACATCTTCTTGTTGATTGCCACTATACTTTGGTAGATTGGGATGTTTTAAAAACCTTGGTCGATGGCATTGGGAATTGGGGAGGCCAATCCTTGTCTAAAACCTTAAAGTCATGGATGGATGATTCCTTTGTAAAAGAGTACAATTCTTTTCCTTTGTTGGTACATTGGGCCATTCAACTCTCTAGAAACGAAGCCATTTTTCAAGACCAAATTCTATCTTGTGTACATGTCTTTCACAAGGTCAAATACATTTTCGAATATTTCAAGGTTCATGTGAAAGAAGAAATCCCTAGGCAAGTTGATGAGACTTAGATGTTGCATTTGCCTATTTTTTTTAATGGGGCCTCCCAAGGAAGCCTTGGTGTTTGTGTTGTTGGTAAGGTTATCTACCTAAATATTTATCATTTATTTTCTTTTTCCTTAGGACTAGTTAAATGCGCCAATATTTGTGTAGAGATTAGTTCTCTTGCTACACTTCTTAGAATTGTAAATGAGTTGGGGATTAATATGATTTAGATTTATGGAGATTCAATAATTGTTCTAGGATGGATGGCTGACGAGTCTAGATTCTAGAATTTGGCTTTATAGACAATGATGGATCACATTGGGCATTAGTAAGATAAATTTATTTATTCTTCTTACATAGCTATATATTATAATAAAAACACTCTGGCATATCAACAATTCAAATTTGGTGCGTCCCTCCAACTTGGACATCTAAAATTGGTGAAAGAAGAGGAAGGGGTTGTGACAAAACACCCCATCAAATATTTTTTTGAGAAGGGAATCAAGTTCCTATTTTTTAGTTAATTAATATATGTTATACTAAACCTTATCCACTTTTTTTTTTTTTTTTTGGAGTAGTGATGATATCTTGATCATAGAGCTAATATAGTGGATTGTAGACTTTAGTATGCTTACCCTGAAAAGATTCAAATTTATATAATATACTAACTAAATGCAATATCATTTCTTTATATGAAAGATAATATTATGATCTTTTCTTTGAAATATATAGATTTTAAAAATCTATATGCAATTTATTACATTTAAAAAGAAATAACAACTCAATACATAAAATCGATTACATTTTATTATTTTAAAAATAAAATATATAAAACATAAATTAAATATATTAAATATTAAAAATAGAGTATACCTAACAATATAGGTGATAATCATTCGAGCTAACTCTTTGGAGTTATATATATATATATATATCTAAAATCATTCGAGCTAATTGAACATAATTGTTATTATATTTATTTTTTAATATAGATTCTAATTACATGTCTTTAGCACAATATAGGTGATAATCATTCGAGCTAACTCTTTGGAGTTATATATATATATATATATATATAAAATCATTCGAGTTAATTGGACATAATTGTTATTATATATATATTTCTTATAGATTCTAATTACATGTCTTTAGCATTTGCTGTCATTTTCCACGTATCTTACCTTTGGCATGACCCGTACACATTTTTTTAGTTGTTGGTTGTCATATGGTATGCACTTTACTTGACATGTTTACCTACTACAACCATAAACCTTACATATTTAATACTTAAAAAAATATTTTTTAAAAGTCAAAATTATTTTTAAAAGTTATTTACCTTTATATTACATATTTAAAAACAATTATATATATTAAATTATAAATATGTAATAATCTTTATCTATCATATTATATTAAAGATTGGCCCATAAACAATTCATTTCTTTAATTAAATCATTGTGATATCACAAAGAGAAACATAAACATCAACCATCACACTCATAGAAGCACAAACATCAATGAAAACAATACAAAATTATCTGAAATCACATGTGTGTAATGGATTACTTTTGGAGAAACACAAACACCAACGAAAATAATACAATTATTTATTATCTAAAATCACATGTGTGTAATGGATTGCTTTATACTTATTATCTAAAATCACATGTGTAATGGATTGCTTTATATTTATTATTGTGTGACATCTTACTGAATATGAAATTTGATGTTTGTAGATAAATCAAAGGAGATTCTGTTGATATAGAAAGAGATTTATAATATCATTTAGAAAAACACAAACATCAATAATAACAAATATCTAAATTCGCACGTTTGTAATGGATTGCTTTGAATTAATTATTGTGTGATGATGTATTGAATTTGAAATTTGAAGGTTGCAATTTGATTTTATTCTATACTTACATAGAAAGCGATTTAAGATTGTATTAAACTATTAGCCTCGTGCTTTTTAGCCTGAGTTTTTATTAATCATTGTTTTTATGATTTAAATTTATAATTAAATTTTGGATTTTATAATTAATTATTGGATTTAGTTTGGGTGGTTGGAAGAAATGATTTTTATGTTCTTCAAACAGGTTCAATTCTCACAATTGACATGTTGAGATCATAACAAGTATATTGTTGTAATGACTTTTAGCTCTATTGTTTATCAATGAAGATTCTAGGGTTAAGTATTCAAGGGTTAAGTAACTTGAAATTTGTTTTTTCAATATATCATTACCAAAATAGACATGGATTATAATGTATCTTTGTTGATTCTAGAAACAAATTTTTTTAGGCCGAGGATCTATTATTGTGCATTGTCCATGGGTTAAAGTCCATGTTGCTTCATATACCTAGTTCAACCATTGATCTATAACCACCCTAATATTGTTGTAGCATGTTAAGATGTACTTTGTCATGATCTATAAACTAGCTAAAAACTAGTTTTCATGTTTTTTATGGAGTGTGATAAGAGTAAAATTTAAGCTTCCTTCTTGAATGGTTTTTTTGTGTGGTTAGATGAGAGTGATCCTTTGATGATGACAAGAAGATTAATGACAATGTCCTACTTCTGGTTATCCTCTTTTCCATTTTCTAAT
>JZKD02S0429879.1:171412-186713 GCA_000966675.3 Picea glauca
GCTATTTCGTATATCATTTCTGTGTATTGTGAAGATTATGCTGGATATTTTACTGTCATTCTGTCATTTCTAGCATTTCATTTCTGTTCTACATATTTTATATATCTGGTATCTTACACCATCTTTTCCAGGGTGGTGGTCGAAGCATTCAAGGAATTTTTATATAAATTTTTGGAAGCATATTTTGATGATTGGAATGTTTTTAGCTTATTGAAAAATCATATTGAATGTTTGAGACTAATGTTGGATAAGTGCAGGCAATGCCATATTTCCATGAACCTAAATAAGTGCATCTTCCTTTCACCTTTTGGACTATTACTAGGACACATTGTATGTAAGCAGGGGCTGTTGGTAGATCCTTCCAAGATTGCCATCATTGTTGATCTACCTCCCCCTAATTTAGTTAGACAGCTGCACACTATGCTGGGACATACTGGATACTACATAAAGTTTATCAAGGGCTATGCACAGATAAGATCACCCATGGAAAATATTTTAAAGAATGATCGTCAGTTTAAATGGTCAGAGGAATGCCAAAAGATCTTCGACACACTAAAGCAGAAAATTGTTATTGCACCTATTCTGGTTTTCCCAGGTTGGAGTAAGGAATTCCATGTTCATGTCAATGCTTCATCTATTGCGTTAGGAGCAGTGTTAGCACAACCAGGATCAGGAGATATTGACCACCCACTAGCCTTTGCTAGCAGGAAGCTCTCTACAGTTAAGATAAATTACACTACCACTGAAAGAGAAGGTTTAGCTATGGTGTATGTGTTGCAGAAGTTTCGACACTACTTGTTGGGAGTACATTTTAAGATTTTCACTGATCACTCTATGTTGAAATACTTAGTCAACAAGCCAGTGTTGGGGGGAAGAATATGCAGATGGTTACTATTATTCCAGGAATATGATTTTGAGATTGTGGTCACGCCAGGGAGAATGAACAAGGGACATGACCACTTGTCTAGATTAGAACATGGAGAGGAACCTACCAGTTTGGAGGATACACTACGAGATGCACAGTTGCTAGCCATCAGAAAAGTTGATGATCACTTCGCCGAGATAGTCCAGTTCCTTTCTACAGAAATGTCACCCCGTGAGTATACAATTATTCAGAAGAAACATCTGGTAGTTCGTGCTGTAGATTTTTCACTTATAGCTGGACAACTATATAAGATGGGACCAGATGAGATTTTGAGGATATGTGTTATGGAGGAAAAAAGACCATTGATTCTGGCAGAAGCACATGAAGGCATCACGGGAGGACATTATGCAGGGAAAGAAACAACGTAGAAGGTTCTTAGAGCTGGCCTCAGGTGTCCCACTTTACACAAAGATGCTAAGGAATACTACATAGCCTGCGATGTATGCCAATGAGTTAGGAAACCTTCCAGAAGAGATGAGATGCCTTTAGCACCTCATCTAACTCTACAAGCATTTGAGAAATGGGCCATTGATTTTGTGGGACCTATCAACCCACCAGGAAAGCGCATAGGAGCTCGATAAATCATCACTGCAACAGAGTATTTGACCAGATGGGTAGAAGCAAGAGCAGTTAAGGACTATAGTGCAACTACAACTGCACAATTCATATTTGATGATATCATAACTAGATTTGGATGCCCAAAGATCCTCATGAGCGATCAAAGTACACATTTTATTAATAAGACAATTGAAGCCTTGACTCAAGAATTTGAAGTTCACCATCAAAATAGCAGTCCATACCACCCACAGGAAAATGGTACAGTCGAAGCTTTCAATAAGATCTCGGAGACAATGCTAACGAAGATTTGCAGTGTGAATAGAGATGATTGGGATTTGAGAGTGCCATCAATGTTATGGGCTTATCGAACTACTTGCAAAAAGATGACAATGCAGACTCCTTTTAAGTTAGTTTATGGCTTGGAAGTAGTGGTACCTATGGAATATTCTGTTTCCATCTTAAGAATTGCAACATTTACAGGTATGGGTGACACAGGCACTGTAAAAGAAAAGATTGCACAGTTGGTGGAACTAGAAGAAGATAAGTTTATTGCAGGATTTCATCACTAGGTACAGAAAGAATGAGAAAAGGCCTACCATGACAGACATATCAAGAAGAAAGAATTTAAGCAAGGAGATCTAGTATTGGTATATGACAACAAGTTCATGAAGCATCTAGGGAAGTTCAAGACACATTGGCTTGGGCCATATAAGGTTTCCTATGTTACAGAAGGAGGAGTTGCGCAGTTGAAGACTCTAAATGGAGAATGGAAGGAAGGCTTAGTAAATGGGAGCTGGTTGAAATTGTTTTATGACAATCAACTGCCTCGCAACTCTCAGTAAAAAAAAAGGAAGAAGGGTCTAGGTACCAGGTGCAGTTGAAACTGGGTACCAGACACAAAAAATACAGTCTACACACAACAGGGAGGTACAAAGCAGAAAGCACAGGATGCTCTGTGCAGTATGCAGTCAAAGTGATACCGAAGGTTCAACCCTGCAGTGACTCGGGACGAGTAACATGTGAGTGTTGGGTGCCTATTGGCCCTTGGTCATGGAAGGAAGTGGAGATTAAGGAAGAAGAGAAAAGTGTGAACTGTGCGGAAGGCACATTAACCGAGAACGAGTTGAAGTTTTCAAAGAAGCAAAAAAGAAGTAGAGAAGTAAGAGAAAGCAAGCCGTTGAAATATAAGATCAAGGAAGACATATCAACAAAGAAGATGGATCATGGAAAACTTAACAAGTGGAAAAATCCACCAACAAATGCTTTGGAGCACCTCGCGGAAAAGAAGGAAGAACAGGCTGGCGAAGCCCTTAAGATCAGGTTGTGTGGGACCTAGGGTTTTGACACCTAGGGTTTTGACAATTAGGCTTCGGTCTAAGGTTGGAGGGTCATTGTAATGTATAAATAAAGGCCAAAAATAGTCGGGAGGGTTGGTAAAGGTAAAGGCTAAGGTTGATAATCGTGATTATCGTTGTTGTGTGAGAGAAGTATTGTGTTGTAAGAGCATTATTGCATTGTAAGATCTTCAGCTAGGTGCAAAGATCAACCCTGCAGTTGGGTGCGTAGGGAGGGGAGAGAAGCAGAGGAAGAGAGAGAGAGAGATCTGCAAGCTAAGTGTGCAGATAGAACTGTATGTTTTCATATAATATATCAAGAAACACAGTTCTATGGACGTATCCCTAGGGAGAGGGTGAACCATGTATATCTTGTTGTTCTGTGTGATTGATGTTGTGTTCTTTGCTATTTGATATACTGTTATTGCATTATTGTGTTAGATCAGAGATATCTCTTGTGAAGTAGGCTTAAGAGCCATAAAGAATAACTAGACTGATGTGTGTTGTTTCCCTGGATCCACTTTGCATTTCCTCTGGTTGTAGACACCTGTGTCCTGCAACCCCCTATTGCTACTTTCGGTGAGACTGCATCTGCTTCACAGGTGTTTCCAAAAGGGACAATACAGTTAGGGCTTGTTGGTGTGTTTCTAGAGTTGAACCCTGGGTCTGCCCCTGTGCCAACATTTTCCAAACTTCAATCTATGTTAGAAGTTCAAGAAGTTGTCATTAAAAGGGGGTAGGATCTAATGCTTCCTTCCTTCTCCTATTGTGTCACCTTTGTAAATACTTTAACCATATCCCAAATTGTCTTAAGGGGGGATGATAGGATATTTAGATACTTAGGAGTTAGTTAAGTTCAAGTTTGTCTAATATGTCTTTAGGTAAAAGTGTGTTTCTTTAGTATGCATTTGTAGTTATGTAATCCAATGGCCATGATATGTTTTAGACATAGAGTGATCCAACAAATCATATTCTCCTCGATATTAACATCTATATTGATCCGTGTCTTAACACATGATTGGTCCATGATCTCTATTTAAAGAGTGTGGAAGGTCATTTTCCAATGATTGATTGCGAGAACCTCTCTTATAAAATATTTTTCTTTTTCATTAATATATTGCTTCAGGTGGCCATGTTGGCTGGGGTTGTGGACTGTTTCCCTCTTCGAGGGTTTTAGCCACGTAAAAATATCGGTGTATTGATGTTTGATCTAGTTGTGTGAGTGGTTACTAAAGGTGTTTGTCCTGCACTACAAGGAGAATTCCTTGTAGCGAATGTTTTTATGGAACCTCCTCGAAAAAATTCTCCCTTCTCTGTTTATAGCGAAGGTTGTTAGTGAAGGCTTTTGAAGAGTTTTTTTAGCAGTGCACCTCTCAGGTACAAACACACTAGTGCACACACAATATAGACATCCCATTTCTTCAACATTAATACACACTGTTATCCACTAAAAAAATTAGATAGCAGAGGGAGGCGTCCAAAGGTTTTTTTTGTAGTACACCTGTACTAAAAAAGCGAACTACTGTGAACAAAATACAAACACCCCAATGCTTCAACATCAAGGCACATCGTTACCAACTATATATATATAGCGGAGGTAGGCGACCAAAGGTTTTTGTGGAGGTTTTTTAGTGGTGCTCTTGTAAGGGATAAATGCACTGGTGCAAACACAATATGGACACCTCGGTGCTTCAACATTAAGGTGCATTTTAATCCGCTAAAAATGAAAAAAATTAGTAGAGGAGGGCGTCCATAGGTTTTAGTGGAAGTTTTTATTTATTTATTTATTTTTCTAGTGCTTTTTTTGTATTATGGCGCACAAGTTCTCACATAAACATAACACCCTGGTGCGTACAACTATAAGACACACTAAAGAACAGTAAGATAAGAAAATTGACCATACCAATTTTCATTGTTACACTTCATTCTATGCTTCCAACCTCTCCAACAAGCATCGGTTCTCACTCTCCTTTCATGATCACCCACTTTGTAGTGCTTTACTATCAATTAAATATCTGAACCAATAGATTCCACACATTTCTAAAATTTGGAAAAATACTGCAATTTTTCATTTATTCTCTATGGTGCAACCATGCATCTTTGGGAGAGAAGACACTAGGTGAATTGTTTATTACCTTGTCATTTACATTTTCATTGCAATAAAATTTGAAAGTGGCTTGAAATTCAGTGTTTTTTAGAATTTTTTTCCAGGCGATGCGTTTAAATGATTTGGATTGCCTCGAATGCTAGCGCATCCTATGAATTTACATGAATACCTGATAACGATGCATGTAAAATGAACAAATACACTGGTTCTTTTCATGGAATGACATTGTTAAAATATTGAAAAGTTAACATAGAGGTGCATTTTCCAGAACACCCCATAAATGGTACATTCTAAAATAACAACACATCAATTAACAAAATGTTCATGCTCTAAAAAAATGAGAATTGGTGCGTTAAATTAAACGATCACACTGCTCAGTTTTCCATACCAAACTTTTGTCTCGGTGGTGCATCAAATCCTTGATAATGCACTAGTGCTATGTACTTCAAGGCACCAGAGAAAATATAATAATTTACCATAATGGTTCATCTTATTGGACACCCCGTTACCAATTCGTTCTAAGAGAAACACATTGGAAAAAATGCACAAAAAAAGAAAAATAGAAATATGATGTGTTCAGTTCAACAAACACTCTAGTGTTGTTAACAGAGAAACACCTGGATGAATATTTGAAAATTTATGGTATCAACGTGTTTTCTAAAACACCCCCGTTATCGGTGGATCATTATTGGGCCTGAGATATGATCAATTTTATGACAGTTATTAGACACTTTTTTCAAATGTACATATGTGTTTTTCATGTTTTGGAGAGGCTTTTTGAAGAATTTTGTGCCAAAACGATATGATCTACACCAGGTATGTATGATTCATGTTTAATGTTGATGTTGAGTATAATTCATCACGTTTTTATGTTTCCAAGGATCTAATTCATGTTTTTTGGTGTTACAGGGAAAAACGCATCACGTTTCTTCTTTTGACACTCAGTCTGACACTCCTTCCAGTACTTGATCCGGTCCCTGGTCTGACACTTCGTCCAACACTGCGTCTTGCACAAAAACGGTGGGCGATTTGCCGGTTATGGTATTGGCGGCCAGTGGTGGGCGAATCAGGAACATGGGTTTTGCTCGTGCTTGCCCCCTCCATCTACTGAACCCTTGACAACTCAGTTTAAGTTGTTAAGCAGGGCGATTATTGGCTGGCTCTATTTCGGCAATTAGGGCACCATTAATGTAATTTGCCGATTTTAGAAGTGGTTCGACCCTCCTGTGGTCGACCACTTGGTCTATAAATATTATAAATACCACTGTGGTGTTCAGATAGAAGTTAAGCAGTAGAAGAACCAGTGTGTTGGAGACAAATAGGATTTTACTCTGTTTTGCCATTTTTCATTGACAGATTATATAGAAACTGTGTTTTTGAGTTTTAATGGTGAAATCGATTTGCTGAGTTTCTGGTGTGCCTTTAGGAAGTGACCACGACTAGCTGGGGGGCCCACCAGCAATCTGGTAACTGTTCTTTAAGTTGTTCATGTATTTTATAGCTTAGATGCCTCTTTTTATTTCCTGTACATGCATTGTTATTTTTCCTTTGTTAATTAATTTGTTGTTGTAGTGTAATCATTTTAACTCTCTTTTGCAGGTTAGTATGAAGGCTTGTGTTAGTATGCATTGATCTTGTAGTTAGGAACGAATTTGCAAATTCATAGAATAACCCCATGTGCAATTAGATATTAGATTGTGTTTTATTTATGCTTTTAGAATTAAATTTAAAATAGAGTTTGAAATAGAGTAGAACAAAGTTTTATTGCATGTCTTCTTTAACAAGGATTTGATGGATGGATAGGATTAGTTTCAGTTTTTAATTATAGATTGCTTATCCCATTTTTATATAGATCTTGCTTAACCAATTCTTAGTTTACTTTTTAGATGTCATGCTATAATTTCTGTTTTTAAGCATTTTCTTTCTTGCATTTTGAATTGTTAAGATAGATATAGCATAGTTTCATTTTATGTACTTTCTTTCCTAGAATTAGATTGCAATTACGATTCTTAGTTAATGATTGAATTTAATTATAAAGTTTGCTTACATAGCATAGAAGTACAATTATAATCTCGTTATATTGTTGACGGTTAATAATTCCATGAATATGCAGGGTAATTAACATTGTTTCCGTAATGGATAAATTCTCATTGGATTGTTTAATCCATACCTTTCACTTTGCTATTGAGATCAGTGTTGAGATCATACCGCTTGAATTATCCTTTGTTGTTAATTACCATCGAGATATTATCAGACACCGAATACATTCACACAACCACCAACACTACATTTGAGTTTTCATAGGTTAAAAGATAGTTTCCTGCTTTTGTAGATAAGAAGATACAGTTTCTTTCTTCCGTAGATAGTTTTATTGTTGTTGTAGGATAGATAGTCTTTTGCTTTGGTAGATTAGAGAACAATTTTTCTTATCATAGATTAAAAGTTAGTTGTTAGTTCTTCTTGCTTTCAATTAAATAGATTTCCTTTTCAGAATTAGAAATAGTTTTGAAGTTTGAATTAAGAATATAGTTCACTTGCCTCTTAGGTTAGATAGTTGTTCAATGACAAGTCTTAATTATTTTACTTGTAGTAGAAGTTATCTTAGGCTAATTAGATGTTCACTTTCTTTAGTAGGTTACTTGCTTACTTGTATATTCTTGCTTTGATTGTATAGTTTCTTGTTTATTTACTTGCTTTCATAGGGTAGTTGCTCATTGAATTTAGGTAGGCAAGTTAAAGTAGTTTGATTTTGTTATTTGCTTATCGTCATGCTTAATAGTTGCTTTTGCTTATTGTTATGAACTAGTTTGCTTTAAATATGTTTTTCACTTGTTTTTCTAGAACTATCCATCGATCCTTGATCCAAAAGTACTTATGTTACATAGTTTTAAGTTGCTTAGTAGGGTTTGCTCATTATATAGCTTTGCTTGAATAGATTAGCCTTAGATAGCCACTTCCTTAGTTAGACTATACTACTACCAACCCTTCTACCTTTGGCATATATTTTGCTACAACTCTAAATTTACTTACCCCAGGTTGACAATTTAATTGAGGGTTTTTAGTGCATATAGAACACCCATCATTTTTGGCGTCGTTGCTGGGGAGTTGTCTCAAGGTAAGAAGTAGTTAGAAAATAGATCATTTCTAAACCTTAGCATTAGATTCATGGCGGGGGAGCTTTAAGATGAGAGGTAAGAACCTGTGCATCTGCTATTGCAGGCTCCCCCAAACCCAATGGTATTTTTTCTTTTTATTTTTGTTTTCTTTCATGAATAGACCTAGAGATCCAAAAGGTAGATACATTAAATTTGAATCAGACCTTTCAACCAAGGTTCCTTATGACCTTTATGGGGGAAGGGACGTTCCACTTATAAAATCCGTAGGCCGATACCGAAAACCAGGAGCTAGCTCAACTCAAAGAGATAAAATAGTCTCTGAAGAGACTAACACAGGGAGCACTATAGAATAAGAAATTGAATCAATCATATTGGGACAGGGGGCAAGACCACTCGAGCCTTCTGCAGAACCAAACAATACAACCTTTTCTTTTACACCACCACCAGGAGACCCTAATTTTGAGGACATTATAGACCCTAAACAGGTGAATCTTTTGTTTGGTAGTTCAACCAATGTAATCATCTCTCAAACTGACACAAAAACCTTGGCACCAATAGTCTCAACCGGCTGGAGTAGAGTCCCAGACATCCAATCCATAGGAAGACCTTTCCATCAAAGGGAAACCTTGTTCTCTTCAAAGATAAAACCACCTTGGTACTCTCTTTTTGGAAACCAAGCCAATATGGATGATCAGGAGGGCCATAACAATGTAATACACAAGGAGGAAGAAGAAACTGGAAACCAACGAAACTACCTTCGGGTTTCCAATTTTGGACACCACTCCAAATTTCAACATGAAGAATATTCCTCTCTTAGCACTGCCTACCTTTTATGGTATGAACAATGAATATCCAGACACCTTCCTATTTGAATTTGACATCTTGTGTAGGAGATACAACTACGTACAAGATGCCCATAAATTAAAACTCTTTCCTGCCACCCTCAAAGACTTTGCACTAAGATGGTTCATGGGGTTGGGAGAATCCAGTATTAGGTATTGGGAAGCCATGAAAGACATATTTGTTAAGAAGTACCAAGACTATTGCAAGACCAAAGAGTCTCGTAATGACATATTTAAAATCTAACAGTTAGAAGACAAGACCCTCAAAGATTATATGGAAATATTTGGTTATAACTCCCATAAGTCATAATACCATGAACTCCCAGAGGATGCAATTAGGTCTCTTTTCCTTAAGGGAATTTCAGAAGAATACCTAGAGATGCTTAACCTAATGGCATCAAGTGACATCTCTCATAAACCATTTTTGGAAATATGTGAAATGTGTAAAAATTACTCAAGGAGTAGAGCCAAAATATGGAAGAATGTTCGGGACCCTTACAATAGAAACTTAAAACCAATTAGTTCAGGTGGTATCACGAGAGCAGAGATAGGGAACCTTTTAGAAAAATTCAAGATAGAGATATTAAGGACAATAGTTTCCTAGTGGGATACCCTTAAAATGAAAAAGAAATAGGAGGAAAATGCAGCATTGAGCATATATTGCCCAAGATGAAGGAGGAAGCATTCCTCAAGGGAATTCCCATTAGATAAAATTTCAGTTTGTGGCTTCTGTACAGAAGACCATGTGACTCAAAAATGTCCATCACTGCCTGGTTTATTAGCCATCTATAAGAGTGGAGTTCCGAGGGAGTCTTCTTATGCACCTAGGAAGCCATGGCAGCCTAGGAACCAACCCACATACCAGAATCTACAATCTCAAGTTCCACCCTATTATCAACAACAAAAGTGGAACTCACCAGGTTGGAAAAAATGGTCTACCCAGTACCAACATCCTTGGTTTCAAGGATGGAGAGGAGGATATAATCAAGGAAACCCTCAAGCTCCACCTATCCCTATGTCCAACCATCATTATCCTCAATTCCCACCTAACACTCCACAACTTCTGTCAGGTTTTGTTCCACCACCTTTACCTCCTATTCCACAACAAGAACTGCTACAATATCAAAATGCAAGCTCCTCAAGACCAACACTAATACTGGCACAATCAGTGCCAAATCCCAATAATAAGCCCCATCAACCTCTTCACAATGTTGAGATGCAGGCCTTCCTGACATATGTTATTACTCCTTTTCCATTACAGGAAATTCAACTAAGATCGGGAAAAGTTCTGGAGAGGCAGAGACCTTCAATAGTCATCCAGGAAGAAGAAGAAGAAGAAACCACCAAACAACCCACAGATGACACTAGGTAGGAATATGTTATTATCCCAAAGAATCAAGAACCCAAGCTTCCCCAAGATGAACCTTCACAAATTACGAAGGGCCCTCCTTATCCTGACCGATTGGTAATTGAGATACCTACCACCCGACCAGAATTTGACATTTTGAATGAATTGAAGAATATTTGTGCCAATGTTCCCCTTCTTCAATCCATTAAATACATTCCAATCTACAATAAGGTAGTCAAAAAATTGTGTATTAAGAAGCCAGGTAGGAAGCAAAAGGACCCTCCTACAGTACATTTGGTAGGAGGACTTTCTGAGTACATATCAGAGCAGCCAAAACTAGCAAAGTATGGGAACCTAGGAAACGCCATAGTGACCATAACTATTAATGAGGCCTCCATTGGAAACATTCTCATAGACCTAGGGGCAGCCATCAGTGTTATGACCTCTACTACCTTGGAACAATTACAGTTACAACCTCTTGTTCGGCCTACCCCAACCATTTTGGAATTAGCAGATAAGACTAGGGTAATACCTGAAATAATTTTAGATGATATCATGGTTACTTTAGCCTCACGGGAGTACCCAGTAGATTTTCTTGTCATTCACTCAAAGGATCCTGCCAAATTCCATCCCGTCATTTTGGGAAGATCTTGGCTAGACACAACCAATGCATTTATTAGCTGTAGAGAAGGGGAAATGACCATCTCAAATGGTCTCTCTATCCAAAATCTCACCATTTACCCTCCAGCTCAACCTATTATGGAGAATCTATGGCGGCTTGAATGTCCATATGAGAACGAGGACTGGGAAGAACCTGTATTGCCAAGTGACCATGCATGGGCACTTTAGGAGCACAAAACAGAAAATGTGCTAAACCAGTTCATTTCTGCTATCACATATGTGGATTTTCCACAGTCTTTTCCCCAATTTGAATACATGTTTGGGGAAGAATTTCAAGAACAATTGGACCCATCATTTTTATTCAGGGCTACAGAGAAGTCTGTTGTCGAATTCATCTATGAAGACATCTTTACCCACTTTAGTGTCCCTCGTGAAATTGTTACCGACCAAGGCACTCAATTCACTTCCAAGCTGATGAGAGAGATAACAGAGAAATATGGGATTAAACACCGTAAATCTTCTCCATACCACCCGTAAGCCAATGGTCGGGTAGAATACACAAAAAACGTTCTAGAAGCCATATTGACCAAGACTGTTTAGTTACATCATCGGGATTGGGCTGATAGGCTCCCAGACGCTTTGTGGGCATACCAGACCACCTGGAGAAATACCACTGGGCATACCCCTTATGAGCTAGTGTATGGGAAACAAGTACTTCTACCTATAGAATTCCAAGTAAGGACCTTCCGTATTGCCATAAAATTGGGATTGAACTTAGATGAATATCAAAATCAACAAGCTCTACAATTGAATGAGTTGCATGAAATCAAGAAAGATGCCATCCAACGGACAATATTAGTCCAAAACCAGAGGATCAAGTGGCATGACAAGTTTATTAAGAAGAAGCACTTCCAACCTGGTGATTGGGTTCTATTGTTTGATTCCCGATTCAAAACCTTCAAAGGAAAACTCACCACCCGGTGGTTGGGCCCTTATGAGGTAGACATTGTATATGACAATGGAGTTGTAAAAATTAAAACAATTGACGATGGACAAGTTTGCTTTGTAGTAAATAAACACCGACTCAAATTTTATCATAAGCCCATTTCCAAAGAGGATTTTCTATAGGTCATGTCAACTGACAAAGCATTGGCCTTAGTAGATGGGGAAGTCCCCCCTTGTTCTTGAAATGTTTTATGAATTTCCTATTGTATATATGTAAATAGTTTTTGAATTTTGTTAATAAGGCAATTCTAGAGATTTCTGTAAGTAATTATTTCACTAGGAGTACACAGTTTCAAGGATATTTCTTTAAAACATTGTTACACTTGAATTTTGTGTATGCTAAAGAATCAAATGAATATTGACTTACTGTAATTAGCCATATTTTTGCAAAAATTCTCATTTTTTAAGGCATTCTAAAGCAGTTTCTCTTGAAACTCTTCATCACTGTATAAGGAAGTGATACCATAACTATCAAGCCTAGAGGTCTCTCATACAGTTTTTCCAAGAAACCTGAGTAAGTGAGTCAAGTGTCTTTATCAAAGAGTAACAAGGAGGTCTAATTAGAGGTTTAGTCATGGAAACATCACAATAACTGCAAAAGAAGGAAGTAAGTTGAGCCTAGAGATACCTTTCTGTTCTTTATCAATGGTACCATCCACTACACACTAAATAGCTTGATTATATCATATCTTTAGATAGGCCACATCCGCTTAAGTACCCCTTACATCAGGACAATCACTAATAATATAACGGAAAGTCATCCTCTAATATAAATTCCATCCCAATTGAAAAAAAAAGGAAAAAAAAAGTTGTTTTCAGAGTTGTCCCCCCATCTTCTTGCATAAAGCAATCTTATAATAAAATATTAAAAGATTGAGGGCCAGTCTCTAAGGGTGTAAGAGGCTAACCCGCCGAGATACTGAACAGGTCTGCTGGCAGTGAGTACCGGCCTGTGGTATTACTAGGTAAACCTGCCTGAGTACTGAACATGTTTGCTAGCAGTAGGGCATTCTACCTAGAGAGGATGGTAATCTGACAAAAATAAATAATAAATTTAAACTTGTCCTGATGTACGACATTACTTGCAGACAATGCTGACATGATGTATGTGTGGTTAAGCTATGGTTAATGAACTCCATAAACTTGCCATTGGGAAGTAACTCTAAGACTATCTTGAAACTCTCTTTCCTATCTCTTCTTATCTATATATAGGATCTCTTATCCTATAGGTGGGTCCATCTTCTAACCGTCTCGTCAGACCAATTTGTGAAATTTATCTTTACACTTGACATACTATAAATCTTTGGTTATTGGGGGATACTTTTCCTATACTTTTGATTGTGAGGTGTCACAATACTTAGGTGTGGGGGAGGGGTTCATGAACCGACAAATGATGATTGCCTAAGAGAAATAAATCTTTGCAAGAGTTTTTGTATTATTTCCATGATACAGGTTATTACATTAATAGTCATTTTATTTTTGAAGTGCTAAACTCCCGTGTGCTATAAATTAGTGAACATATACTTAACATACCACTCTTTATCGGTTTATCTTTCATTACAAGCTGTACATTGTAGGATTGACAGTACATGTTTTATTCTTGCTATAACATGTTCATTGTAGGTTTGACATTATATGTCATATGCAAGAGGATTGAGTGAGCAAGGTGGCAAAATCAACAACAATGGAGCATTTTGCCTCTGCTCATTAACCACTGTGATTGTCAAAAACACTTCAAATTTGCAGGCTATCCATTATAAGAGGTGAAAATGTACTTAACACAGAGGTACCACATGAAGTATCATATGAGGTGCCATATGAAATGCCGTATGAGGTTCCGAACGAAGTGCCATATGAATTACACACCAGTAACTGTCCTAGATTCCAGATAACTAGAAATCAATTACATTCAATTGAATTGGTTGCAGACAATTGATTGAAGATGATTTATATGTTTATGATCAAATGTCCAAGTCAAAAGACTTGGACATTGATCTAACTGCACATCATTACATTTCCCCCAAAAACGAGCCTTCGAATTCAAAAATTCCCACACATGGAAGCTCATGTGCACATGTGTGCAACTTACTCCACCATAGGCGCATTCAAATTCGGGCTGGGTAACCATTATCTCAATTCGCCCTTGCCATTTTCTCTGCCCTGCGTTGAGAAAATGTGCCCAGCCTCTGCCATTTCTTCCCTTGTTTGAATTACGCTCGGCCTGTGGCCAATTCATGCCATCTCTTGGCCCGTTCGCGCCCTTTCCTAGTGAATTTCACCTTTGCCACAATGCCCAAGCGGTATGAACCCTCTTCATATGCAGATATTTTTTCCATTCCCGAATTTGCACAATGCAGAGAGGTGTTTTTGCGCGCAGGCTGGGGGCCATTTTTGTCTAACTTGCAGGGCCACGATGACGACCTCTCCATGCAATTTTCCCTCGGGTTTGATGGGAAGACAACACACGTGGGGTATCTTTCCTTTGAAGTCTCATAAGAGTCTATTGTTGTAGCCACGAAGCTTCCAAGAATGGGAGATAGATGGTTCAAAAACCACCAGCTGTCGCGCTCAAGTTATAACAGGGTTTTTAAGCCCGAATTTGAGAACATTTCAGTAGCAAAAGGATATTCTAGGGAGTGGATAAAGGTGGAGTTAATCAACCCGCTCATCGTCATCACGAGGTTGATTACATGCGAAGGTAGATACTCCACTTTCAAAGCTTGTCATTTCAGATTGCTGGCTCATTTTCTATTCAACAAACCTTTGAACTTCCCCTTCTATTTTCTAAAAATCTTGGAGAATATGTACTCTCAAGTGAAGAAGAATGTGGCTAACCCCCACAACAGTCTCTTTCACCATGGCTTGATCAAACTCCTTGTTCTAGCTGAATTAGAGAAACAAGGGCAAACTTGGGATGCCTTTATCTATCAATTTGCAAACCCTCACTTGAAAATTAGGACTGGAAAAAAGCCACTTAGCCTAAGAACTATCTCTCCATCCAAGCCTCACTCTCCAAGAACTCCAAACCCCCTTGCACAAACCCTCTTTTTTCCGGAACAATAAAAAAAGCTTGTTGATATCCCTGCTTCCTCCTCGGGTAAAAAGACCAAGAGCAAAGACCAAAAGAAGCCTATTGTTAACCCCCCAATGCCTTCAATATCTCTTGATCCCACACCTAAAAATCTCTAAGAAGTAATTCAACAACATTCCCACAAATAGGATGGGAGCCAATTGATTTGGTAAAGGACCCTTTCGAAATAGTACCCAGAGCACAAGAAAAAAACCTTATGCAAAACCCCTGCCTGCTTAAGATCCTATCCAAGTGTCCTTCGATCTTGAGAGCCCTCACAAGAGACTTAGGGAAGTTTCTGTGGATGGATTAGAGCCACTAAGAAAGACAAAATCAGAACCTACCTCTCCTTACCAATCCCCCATCACTCCTACT
>JZKD02S0429879.1:212222-225296 GCA_000966675.3 Picea glauca
TATGTTGGTTTAATTTTTTAGATGTTGTCACATACATTGTATGTACATAGTTATTTATTTTTATTTAATTTTTTTGTTATCACGTAATGTAATGTTATGTGTCAACATCTCCCCCGTACTAGGTTGTGGAGAACCTTGGTAGTCCTAGCTCAAAATTATGTGGAGTCCCCTAAAAAAAAACAATCAATAGTTCAACATTAGAAAATGGAAAAGAGGATAACCAGAAGTAGGACATTGTCATTAATCTTCTTGTCATCATCAAATGATCACTCTCATCTAACCACACAAAAAAACCGTTCAAGAAGGAAGCTGAAATTTTACTCTTATCACACTCCATAAAAAACATGAAAACTAGTTTTTAGCTAGTTTATAGATCATGAAAAAGTACATCTTAACATGCTACAACAATATAATTAGGGTGGTTATAGATCAATGGTTGAACTAGGTATATGAAGCAACATAAACTTTAACCCATGGACCATGCACAATAATAGATCCTCGGCCTAAAAAAATTTGTTTCTAGAATTAACAAAGATACATTATAATCCATGTCTATTTTGGTAATGATATATTGAAAAAACAAATTCTAAGTTACTTAACCCTTGAATACTTAAACCTAGAATCTTCATCGATAAACAATAGGGCTAAAAGTCAAAAAATTTAATTATAAATTTAAATCATAAAAACAATGATTAATAAAAACAAAGGCTAAAAAGCACGAGGCTAATAGTTTAATACAATCGTAAATCGCTTTCTATGTAAGTATAGAATCCTGAGGTCGAGAGTTCGATCCTCTCTCACTATTTTTAATGGAATGATAATTGGTGCAAGAATAGTGGTGAAGGATGGTAAGTTTTACCCAGGTCTTCGATGGAGGATCCTCTGATCCAGGCGTTACAGAAGCCAGCTCTTCTTCCCTTCCGAGCGATATTACATACTGAATATTCTGGAGGATTCTCATTGGTCTGCGAGTTCCCTGTTCTTGTCTTTTTCTGAACTTTCTGCCAGACTAACTTCCCTTGATGATAGCTACTGTCAAGTTTTCAGAAGCATTGTCTCTGGTGGTCCGGATTTGTCTCCTAGATCAACTGTGAGCTACAGTTATGCCTTCCTCTGGCTGCCACGGTCTCCCTCACTTTGTCTTTAGCTACTGACTAGTCTTTTGAAGCACTGCTTACTGGTGGTCCGGTTTTGTCTCCTAGTCCTTTGGGTGCTTTACAGATCTGCCTTCCTCTGGCTGTCACGGTCTCCTAGTTTCCCCCCTAACTCGATCCGGGAGTCCTGTCCTTTTCGAGGGACCCTGCTTACCCCACTGAGATTTAAAATGGATGCTAGGACTAAATTTCTGATGAATCCGGATGATGAGATGCTCTGGGAACAAGAAGGCTTATTCGATAAGGTTGACTCATTTCAAAACAGACCTTCATCTTGTTTTTCAAATCTTCCTGTGCCTTCTTTTCCCGCCAAGCCACACCCTGCTCCAGACCTCCCCCCTCGGTTTTTAGCCAGGGCACAAAGTGACTGTGACAGACTTCCCTCTGTCCCCTCTCCAGTCCTGGACTCCCACAAAGTCTCCAAGCGCTCAGACAAAGCTCCTTTCAGACGTAAGGTGTGGAAGGCTTCCAAACATACAAAGCACTTAGAGCTGGGCGACGGTGTAGGCCTAGAGGACCTTTGTAAAATGTCGACAAGCGCTCTGGTGCGTCGAGTATCATATAAGAGTCTAAGCAGACAACCTTTGGAGGATTGGATACAGTCATCGTGGCTTCCTCTTTTAGGTTATGCTCCTGAGGTGCTTTTTCTTAAAAAAGGGTGGATTTGTTTCATTTGCAAGTCACCGGCCGATGCTTCTCAGCTACTCTCCACCTTCTGGACCTACGGGGGTAGCAGTATTATGCTGAAGAGATGGAGACTGGCTTTCAACCCAGAAACCGAATATTTCCAGCACCGTCATCTCTGGGTCCTCCTCCCGGGGTTACCATTACATCTCTGGAATGAAAATTCTTTGAGAGCGATTGGAAACTCCATTGGTCAGTTTATTTCTCTGGATTCACTGTCTCAAAAGAGCCCATCGAGGAAGATGGGTAAGATTCTAGTTGCAGTTGACATTACAGCAGGATTACTGGCTAAGTTGGACATTGTTTGGCGCGGACGAACCCATCAACAGCCCTTAGACTATCTTGGACTACCGTTCCGCTGCAAATTATGTCGGGAAACGGGTCACCTTCGACATTATTGCCCTGGTAAGTTATCGAATCCCTGTTCTGAAGAGCAAGAGCTCCATCTGAATCCACCGGATTACACTGAAGTGGACCCAGCCCTGGCTCACCTGGATTCGAACCCGGTCTCCAGCTCCTGCTCACCGACTCAGGATGAAGAACCGCTCACCAAACTTAGACTTCTTTGCCCGTCCCTCTATCGTTCACTCTTTGCAGTTGATAAAGAAGTCATCAATAGTTATCGATGGCTCTCTTCCCCTGGTGAAGTGACTCCCATCCTCCAATCCGATCCACCCTCCATTATAGACACGACTGTCCATTTCTCTCCCTGCTCGTTACACCCATCTGATGTTTCATCTCTTCCAATTGTTTCCTCCGCTAACCCCTCGACCGGGCTTCCCTGCACTGTTCCCACTTCACAGACCCCTTCTGGAGACCCACAGGAGCTACCTGGTTATAGTCAACCGGAAGAGGAGGGAACTGCTCTCCTGGATGCTCTAAGTCTCTCCTCGCTCTCTAACTCACACCCGATTCTTACTACTCAGCTTCCTACTTATCGAGGCAAAGAAGTTATTTCTGAGATAGATGGAGCAGACACTTCAAATTCTAATCAAGTGGCTACAAAGTCCTTTGCCTGGTTACGAGGTATAGCTACTGAAATCTCCCCTCTACAAACCCGTAGTTCCAGGAAAAAAAAGGAGGTTCAAAGCACACAGCAACTGGACTCAGTTTTGCCCACTCTGGATGGAAAGGCCCTTAGAGCAATGAAGGCCTTGGCTCGATCAAAGTAATGATCGTGCTCTCTCTGAACATTAGAGGGATGGGAGGCACCCTCAAGTCTGCCTCATTCCGAAGATTGCTGGCGCATTCCAAGCCCGATCTCATCTTCCTACAAGAGACCCTCACTTCTGACATCAAAGCCAGAGATTTCATTTATCAGTTCCGTCCTTCCTGGTTCTCAGCGGCAGTTAGCTCCTTAGGTACTTCTGGAGGATTGCTGGTGGCTTGGGACCCTTGCCTCTTTTCACTAAAACCCTCTTTGTCATGTGGGGGTTTATTATTACAGGGCTACTGTTTAGCTACGAATTTAGAATTGGCAATGCTCAACTTATACGGTCCTTATTCAGATAAAGTGCTCTTCTGGTCCCAGCTAGCAAACAGTGGCATTCTCTCCTTAAAAAATCTCATCTTAGGTGGCGACTTGAATCTCTTTTTTGAAGACGAGGAATCATGGGGAGGCGCTCCCTGCCATGATCCTTCTGGAGCCCGCTTCAAAGTGACATTTGAATCTAATTCTCTTTTGGACATTCGACCTTCAGTTCTCTCCCCTACTTGGCGAAACGGGAGGATGGGTCTGCACGCACTTGCTAGGAGGTTGGATCGTTTTTTTGTGGCAACTGAGTTACTAGCCTCTATTGGACAGACCTCCTCGTGGGTGGAGTCTCCTTTCTTCTCCGACCACGCTCCGGTTATTCTTCAGCTGAGGCTATCCGAGCCTCCCAATCATGCACCGTTCAAATTCAATCATTCTTGTCTCTCAATGGCTGACTACATTGAGCTTGTGAAAGCGACTTGGACAGACCAACTTTTCAACGCTGATGCCAACCCACAGACTCGCTTGGTNTCCCTGCCATGATCCTTCTGGAGCCCGCTTCAAAGTGATATTTGAATCTAATTCTCTTTTGGACATTCGACCTTCAGTTCTCTCCCCTACTTGGCGAAACGGGAGGATGGGTCTGCACACACTTGCTAGGAGGCTGGATCGCTTTTTTGTGGCAACTGAGTTACTAGCCTCTACTGGACATACCTCCTCGTGGGTGGAGTCTCCTTTCTTCTCCGACCACGCTCCGGTTATTCTTCAGCTGAGGCTATCCGAGCCTCCCAATCCTGCACCGTTCAAATTCAATCATTCTTGTCTCTCAATGGCTGACTACATTGAGCTTGTGAAAGCGACTTGGACAGACCAACTTTTCAACGCTGATGCCAACCCACATACTCGCTTGGTGTGGAAATTAAAAGTCCTTAAATATAAGACCAAGAACTGGCTCAATATGAAACATTTAGCCGACCAGGATAGGTTGCTCTCACTGGAGGCGGAAATCTCTAATATTTCCTACAGTTCTACTAATTTACCCTGTTCGGTGGATGATTCTGAGAGATTAAAAAGTCTTGAAACCAACAGGGCCAATATATTATATGCCGNTAGCAGTATTATGCTGAAGAGATGGAGACTGGCTTTCAACCCAGAAACCGAATATTTCCAGCACCGTCATCTCTGGGTCCTCCTCCCGGGGTTACCATTACATCTCTGGAATGAAGATTCTTTGAGAGCGATTGGAAACTCCATTGGTCAGTTTATTTCTCTGGATTCACTGTCTCAAAAGAGCCCATCGAGGAAGATGGTTAAGATTCTAGTTGCAGTTGACATTACAGCAGGATTACCGGCTAAGCTGGACATTGTTTGGCGCGGACGAACCCATCAACAGCCCTTAGACTATCTTGGACTACCGTTCCGCTGCAACTTATGTCGGGAAACAGGCCACCTTCGACATTCTTGCCCTGGTAAGTTATCGAATCCCTGTTCTGAAGAGGAAGAGCTCCATCTGAATCCACCGGATTACACTGAAGTGGACCCAGCCCTGGCTCACCTGGATTCGAACCCGGTCTCCAGCTCCTGCTCACCGACTCAGGATGAAGAACCGCTCACCAATATTAGACTTCTTTGCCCGTCCCTCTATCGTTCACTCTCTGTAGTTGATAAAGAAGTCATCAATAGTTATCGATGGCTCTCTTCCCCTGGTGAAGTGACTCCCATCCTCCAATCCGATCCACCCTCCATTATAGACACAACTGTCCATTTCTCTCCCTGCTCGTTACACCCATCTGATGTTTCATCTCTTCCACTTGTTTCCTCATCTGACCCCTCGACCGGGCTTCCCTGCACTGTTCCCACTTCACAGACCCCTTCTAGAGACCCACAGGAGCTACCTGGTTATAGTCAACTGGAAGAGGAGGGAACTGCTCTCCTGGATGCTCTAAGTCTCTCTTCGCTCTCTAATTCACACCCGAATATTTCTACTCAGCTTCCTACTTATCGAGGCAAAGAAGTTATTTCTAAGATAGCTGGAGCAGGCACTTCAAATTCTAATCAAGTGGCTACAAATTCCTTTGCCTGGTCACGAGGTATAGCTACTGAAATCTCCCCTCTACAAACCCGTAGTTCCAGGAAAAAAAAGGAGGTTCAAAGCACACAGCAACTGGACTTAGTTTTGCCCACTCTGGATGGAAAGGCCCTTAGAGCAATGAAGGCCTTGGCTCGATCAAAGTAATGATCGTGCTCTCTATGAACATTAGAGGGATCGGAGGCACCCTCAAGTCTGCCTCATTCCGAAGATTGCTGGCGCGTTCCAAGCCCGATCTCATCTTCCTACAAGAGACCCTCACATCTGACATCAGTGCCAGAGATTTCATTTATCAGTTCCGTCCTTCCTGGTTCTCAGCGACAGTAAGCTCCTTAGGTACTTCTGGAGGATTGCTGGTGGCTTGGGACCCTTGCCTCTTTACACTGAAACCCTCCTTGTCGTGTGGGGGTTTATTATTACAGGGCTACTGTTTAGCTAYGAATTTAGAATTGGCACTGCTCAACTTATACGGTCCTTGTTCAGATAAAGTGCTCTTCTGGTCCCAGCTAGCAAACAGTGGCATTCTCTCCTTAAAAAATCTCATCATAGGTGGCGACTTGAATCTCTTTTTTGAAGCCGAGGAATCATGGGGAGGCGCTCCCTGCCATGATCCTTCTGGAGCCCGCTTCAAAGTGATATTTGAATCTAATTCTCTTTTGGACATTCGACCTTCAGTTCTCTCCCCTACTTGGCGAAACGGGAGGATGGGTCTGTACGCACTTGCTAGGAGGCTGGATCGCTTTTTTGTGGCAACTGAGTTACTAGCCCCTACTGGACAGACCTCCTCGTGGGTGGAGTCTCCTTTCTTCTCCGACCACGCACCGGTTATTCTTCAGCTGAGGCTATCCGAGCCTCCCAATCCTGCACCGTTCAAATTCAATCATTCATGTCTCTCAATGGCTGACTACATTGAGCTTGTGAAAGCGACTTGGACAGACCAACTTTTCAACTCTGATGCCAACCCACAGACTCGCTTGGTGTGGAAATTAAAAGTCCTTAAATCTAAGACCAAGCACTGGTTCAATATGAAACATTTAGCCGACCAGGACAGGTTGCTCTCGCTGGAGGCGGAAATCTCTAATATTTCCTACAGTTCTACTAATTTACCCTGTTCGGTGGATGATTCTGAGAGATTAAAAAGTCTTGAAACCAACAGGGCCAATATATTATATGCCGAAGAATTTGCATGGAGGCTTCGAAGCCGGGAAACTTGGCTTAGATGTGGAGATTCAAACTCCAAATATTTCCACAAGGTCGCCAGCCATAATAGACAAAAAAAGATGATCTGGACAATCAATAACGGTGGAATAGAGATTCGCGGGCAGGAGGCAATAAAAAAAGAGGCAGTCTCATATTTTACTAATCAGTACAGAGCTACATGTACGCACAACCTCCAGGACAAAGGGTCTACTACTTGCTTATTCCCTCGATTGGTTTCCGGAGATGAAGCTGAATCTCTTTATAAGCCTGTCACTCTTGAGGAGATTAAAGATATTCTTTTACATTTTAAAGCTGAGCGAAGCCCAGGGCCAGATGGCTGGACTTCAGAATTTTTTTGTTTTTTCTTTGAGCTTGTAGGAGAAGAGCTTCTACAAATGGTGGAGGACANCACCGTTCAAATTCAATCATTCTTGTCTCTCAATGGCTGACTACATTGAGCTTGTGAAAGCGACTTGGACAGACCAACTTTTCAACGCTGATGCCAACCCACAGACTCGCTTGGTGTGGAAATTAAAAGTCCTTAAATATAAGACCAAGAACTGGCTCAATATGAAACATTTAGCCGACCAGGATAGGTTGCTCTCGCTGGAGGCGGAAATCTCTAATATTTCCTACAGTTCTACTAATTTACCCTGTTCGGTGGATGATTCTGAGAGATTAAAAAGTCTTGAAACCAACAGGGCCAATATATTATATGCCGAAGAATTTGCATGGAGGCTTCGAAGTCGGGAAACTTGGCTTAGATGTGGAGATTCAAAATCCAAATATTTCCACAAGGTCGCCATCCATAATAGACAAAAAAAGATGATCTGGACAATCAATAACGGTGGAATAGAGATTCGCGGGCAGGAGGCAATAAAAAAAAAGGCGGTCTCATATTTTACTAATCAGTACAGAGCTACAGGTACACACAACCTCCAGGACAAAGGGTCTACTGCTTTCTTATTCCCTCGATTGGTTTCCGGAGATGAAGCTGAATCTCGTTATAAGCCTGTCACTCTTGAGGAGATTAAAGATATTCTTTTACATTTTAAAGCTGAGCGAAGCCCAGGGCCAGATGGCTGGACTTCATAATTTTTTTGTTTTTTCTTTGAGCTTGTAGGAGAAGAGATTCTACAAATGGTGGAGGACACTAGAATTAAAGGAAAGATTGCTGGAGGCATAAACTCAACCTTTTTGGTATTAATCCCGAAAGATAGCAGCCCAGTCTTGTTTAACGACTTCCGTCCGATATCTCTTTGCAACCTCATTTACAAGATAATTTCCAAGGTAATCTCCAACAGAATTAAACCTTATCTTGGAAGGAGTCTCTCCGCGGAACAACTGGGATTCTTGAAGGGCAGAAGAATACACGATGCGATTGGAGCAGTGCATGAGTGCTTACACAGTATAAAACAGAAAAACCTAAAGGCTCTAGTCATGAAACTAGACCTTAAAAAAGCCTTCGACTGCATTGATTGGGATTTTTTGAGACTAGTTCTACACGCGGTGGGGTTTGGAGACAAATTCACTACTTGGATCCTTTCATGTGTTACAACTGCTAATATAGCTGTGTTAATTAATGGAGATCCTTCCTCATTTTTCAAAAGCGAGAGAGGACTTCGACAGGGATGTCCACTCTCCCCTTATCTTTTCATCTTGATAATGGAAGGACTCAGCATTCTTCTCTCCCAAAGTGTCTCCGAGCAAAAAATTTCAGGCATTANAGACCAACTTTTCAACGCTGATGCCAACCCACAGACTCGCTTGGTGTGGAAATTAAAAGTCCTTAAATCTAAGACCAAGCACTGGTTCAATATGAAACATTTAGCCGACTAGGACAGGTTGCTCTCGCTGGAGGCGGAAATCTCTAATCTTTCCTACAGTTCTACTAATTTACCCTGTTCGGTGGATGATTCTGAGAGATTAAAAAGTCTTGAACCAACAGGGCCAATATATTATATGCCGAAGAATTTGCATGGAGGCTTCGAAGCCGGGAAACTTGGCTTAGATGTGGAGATTCAAACTCCAAATATTTCCACAAGGTCGCCAGCCATAATAGACAAAAAAAGATGATCTAGATAATCAATAACGGTGGAATAGAGATTCGCGGGCAGGAGGCAATAAAAAAAGAGGCGGTCTCATATTTTACTAATCAGTACAGAGCTACAGGTACGCACAACCTCCAGGACAAAGGGTCTACTGCTTGCTTATTCCCTCGTTTGGTTTCCGGAGATGAAGCTGAATCTCTTTATAAGCCTGTCACTCTTGAGGAGATTAAAGATATTCTTTTACATTTTAAAGCAGAGCGAAGCCCAGGGCCAGATGGCTAGACTTCAGAATTTTTTTGTTTTTTCTTTGAGCTTGTAGGAGATGAGCTTCTACAAATGGTGGAGGACACTAGAATTAAAGGTAAGATTGTTGGAGGCATAAACTCAACTTTTTTGGTATTAATCCCGAAAGATAGCAGCCCAGTCTCGTTTAACGACTTCCGTCCGATATCTCTTTGCAACTTCATTTACAAGATAATTTCCAAGGTAATCTCCAACAAAATTAAACCTTATCTTGGAAGGAGTCTCTCCACGGAACAACTGGGATTCCTGAAGGGCAGAAGAATCCACGATGCGATTGGAGCAGCGCATGAGTGCTTACACAGTATAAAACAGAAAAACCTAAAGGCTCTAGTCATGAAACTAGACCTTAAAAAAGCCTTCGACTGCATTGATTGGGATTTTTTGAGACTAGTTCTACACGCGGTGGGGTTTGGAGACAAATTCACTACTTGGATCCTTTCATGTGTTACAACTGCTAATATAGCTATGTTAATTAATGGAGATCCTTCCTCTTTTTTCAAAAGTGAGAGAGGACTTCGACAGGGATGTCCAATCTCCCCTTATCTTTTCATCTTGATAATGGAAGGACTCAGCATTCTTCTCTCCCAAAGTGTCTCCGAGCAAAAAATTCCAGGCATTAAGGTTTCAAATCTAGTCAAGATTGTTCATTTAATGTTTGTAGATGATGTTCTCCTGTTGTCAAATGCAGATCCGGTGGAATGGCGCTTTATCCTTGAAGTTCTCCAGCGCTTCTGCTTGGTTTCTGGATTATCCATCAATGTCTCTAAGTCATCAGTTCACTATTGGGGTCTATCTGAGACCGAGCTCCAACTTCTCCAAGCCACTATCCCTCTTACCTTTAAAAATTTGAATGAGGGATTCACCTATTTGGGATTTCACTTGAAGCTGGGAGCCACTTCCCTTGAAGACTGGCATTGGTTGGTAACCACCTTTGAAAGGAAAATCAACTTCTGGTGCAACAAGTGGCTTTCATTGGGTGGAAGGCTGGTCCTGGTCCAATCTATTCTCCAGAGTCTGGCAGTTTACTGGATGTTATTGGAGAAGGTTCCTTCAAAGATAATCACTTCGCTTCGGAGACAAGCATTTAATTTTCTGTGGGGTGCAAAGGCCGACAAAAAACGTTATCATCTTTGTAGTTGGTAGGCCTTATCCAAAACTAAAAGGGAAGGCGGTTGGGGCCTCAAAAACCTCCTCACTTTCAATGTGGCGCTCCTGGCCAGTTCCTTCTGAAGAGCTGTCTCCACCGGCAATATTTGGAATAAAATTATTATTGATAAGTACCTAGATTCTAAGCCGCTCCTCCATTGGCTTCGCAAACCTTCTTTCCAGATGAAAAGGACTTCGCCATTCTGGAAAGGTCTGGTGGCCTCATCTTCAGTCATTCTCCATTGGCTTTGCTGGAAGCCTGGGGATGGCTCGGAGATTTTAATTGGCAGGGATTCAATTCTGGGACTGGGGGNAGTGTCTCCGAGCAAAAAATTTCAGGCATTAAGGTTTCAAATCTAGTCAAGATTGTTCATTTGATGTTTGTAGATGATGTTCTCCTTTTGTCAAATGCAGATCCGGTGGAATGGCACTCTATCCTAGAAGTACTCCAGCGCTTCTACTTGGTTTCTGGATTATCCATCAATGTCTCTAAGTCATCAGTTCACTATTGGGGTCTATCTGAGACCGAGCTCCAACTTCTCCAAGCCACTATCCCTCTTACCTTTAAAAATTTGAATGAGGGATTCACCTATTTGGGATTTCACTTGAAGCTGGGAGCCACTTCCTCGGAAGACTGGCATTGGTTGGTGACCACCTTTGAAAGGAAAATCAACTTCTGGTGTAACAAGTGGCTTTCATTGGGTGGAAGGCTGGTCCTGGTCCAATCTGTTCTCCAGAGTCTGGCAGTTTACTGGATGCTGTTGGAGAAGGTTCCTTCAAAGATAATCACTTCGCTGCGGAGACTAGCTTTTAATTTTCTGTGGGGTGCAAAGGCTGACAAAAAACGTTACCATCTTTGTAGCTGGCAGGCCTTATCCAAAACTAAAAGGGAAGGCGGTTGGGGCCTCAAAAACCTCTTCACTTTCATTGTGGCGCTCCTGGCCAGTTCCTTCTGGAGAGCTGTCTCCACTGGCAGTATTTGGAATAAAATTATTATGGATAAATACCTAGTTTCTAAGCCGCTCCTCCATTGGATTCACAAACCTTCTTTCCAGTTGAAAAGGGCTTCCCCATTCTGGAAAGGTCTGGTGGCCTCATCTTCAGTCATTCTCCATTGGCTTTGCTGGAAGACTGGGGATGGCTCGGATATTTTAATTGGAAGGGATTCAATTATGGGATTGGGGGAGCGCTCCTTTCTTTCCCCATCGATGAGGCTACATCTCCAGGCATTAAATTTAACTGCTCTGACTCAAATTAGAATGTCAGGTAACATGTCTCTGCCAGATAATTGGAGGACTGATAGCGAACTCCTCCTGAGCGATCTGCTTGCTTCGGAGTGGACTAGTTATAATTCGGCTCTTAAAAGTGCAGGCATTTCACTCAGGGCTGAGCCGGATGATCTGTTGTGGGCCAGCGGTGATCAATCCAGATTGATTACTGTTAAAAACCTATATCGCGCACTTCAAAAGCAGCATCCCTCCGATCCAGCAGCGCCGTGGATTCTCAAGCATGTTTCTCCAACCTCAACTTTCAGCATGTTTCTCGCTCACATAATAGAGCAGCTGACGCTCTATCTAAGAGGGCTTTATCCGCAGTGAATGGGAGGCTCTCGATCTATCACTTTGATAGAGGAAATGAGATCCCCATAACCACATTAAATATATTTGAATAATGTGGTCTGTTCACTTTTCGTTAGCACTGAATCGGTTCCAGAACCTGCTTCGCTGGTTGTAGATTGGCAGACTTTGTCGCCGGATTTGTAATCAATCATTCTCATGCATGGGAAGCTAGTATTATTAGGGTTGTATGGGAAGCTAGTAATTAATATGGCTGTATTGACGGTATGGGCCCTTAGTGGCAGATCACTGTCCTTCGTTTTTGTAAATGAATTTATTTGCTATATAAATTCGAGATAATTTTTTTTGGAAGAAAAAAAAAAAGTCCCCTCCACTTTAATGCGAAAGGATATAAGTAAATTACCACAATCACTTTTATGTTATAATAATCAACCATTTTCCAATAGATATACATAAGATAGGAGAATCAAGATAAATTCCCTCAACTTTCCCCAACTTTCTCCATTTAAAGATAAGTAAATGACTTTCATGCCCTATAATATAGGGCAAAGATCACTTCACTTTTATGTTGTAATAACCAATTTTACTTTAATGAATACATATATAATAAAATAAACGAAACGAATCAGAATTACTTCATTTGTTCAAAAGATAATAAGAGACTTTATTTTTAGTGTAATGTAATATGGGTCAATAATCGTATCACCTTTATAGTATAACTAGCATATCCTGAAGCAGGCGAAAGGAAACATCGAAGTGAATTGGGGTTGGGGTGGTTACTTTGTTTAAAGATCGTGGGATTTTGTTTTTGGGAGGATTTAAAGTGATGTATCCATAGGTCGTCAATATTCAAAGTTTTGGACTAGTTATTTAGATCCCCATTCTCAGTTGCAAGTACATCTCATGCATTAAATGAAGCTTGTAAAACATTTTTCCGTCGAATTGGGTGAATCAACACATTTGGACCTGCGACGACAGAAGAAAAACACTGATCATGAGAAAGAACCAATTTCCTTCTATAACCCTTCATGCCACCACTAAAGATTTTGAATTTACCTTATATAATTGGTTCAATCATTGTGGTCAACAAAGGGTAGAAGACAACAAAAATTAGAAATATTGTGTGCTTCATTTGTGAGCAGTGTTGAATGCAATGCATCAAATGGGTAGGAAGGAGGAAGAAACAAAGCATTATTCTAGGCAATCAAAACTTCAAACAAGGTATTTATTTTATGCAATATCACAATTAAGAATGTAAAAATTGGAAGCAACCACTACTGTGTCCAAACTCATTAAGATGAAATATGTAAGTAGCTAGTGTGGACCACCCAAGCCACAATGAATTAGTTAATCATTTGATCCAAATCCTGCATGTAATGACCCACAAGTGAACTAC
>JZKD02S0429879.1:249410-268090 GCA_000966675.3 Picea glauca
GGTAAGTTTATCCATGTCAAAGTAAGGTGTAATGACCATAAATATAGAATACTCGGTAAATCTTCAAACTTAAAAGGGTCACAAATATTTAAAAATGAAGACCTCATTCTCTAAGACCAATTAGTGATAACCTCTTTTGTTAGTGATAAGATTTCAAATAAATTATTTTATAAAGTTTATAATTTATAATATATATTTTTTAAATGAATAATCCTTTTCATTATTACTAAGGTTTTATAATTTACAATATAGACATTAAAAAAAATTACTAAAAAGAAAGAAAATATAGTGAAATTTTTTATTTTTAAAAAAAATATTTATACTATTCAACATATACAATTAAATGATGTAATTTTTCTTTCAAGAAAATTGCAACATCATTTTCTTCCCAAATTAGTTCTTCCCACTTATCTTTTTGGAATTTTATCTCTCTTAAATTTGGTAGCTTCTCTATCCCCATGGACAATCCCTTCAATGACTCACAATCTGTTATGGACAAGACTTGAAGTTTAGGCATAGTTTGTTCATTCCACTCAACATTTCATGATCCACTCAACATTTGATGATGAACTTGCCATACTCTCTAACATAGGTAAGTCTATAAGATTTAAGCTTTCTAACATAGGAAATCCACTAGCACTTCCCCATGTCCCTATCCCCAAGTCATTCAACTTAGTGAAGTTGTGTAATGTCAATGACCTTAAATTTGGCAATCTCTCCAAAGTCGGAAGCTCCCCTAGTTGAAAACATCTATACAAATATAACTTCTGCAATTGTGGAAACTCACAAATACAATTTAATAAACTTCTGCCATGGTAGTTTTGAAGCCAAAATCTGTGCAGCTTCTTCATGCTCTGCATGTCTTGCGGGAGATCCTCCACCACATCATGGTCTTGCACATCAAATGCCAATGTCCAAGTCCCTCATCTCCAACCAAGTTCCCATTATACCCAATTTAATTCCTAACCGTATTCTTCCTTCTTCAATCCCTCGCTTTACATGTACACTAAGCTGCATCAAATTTGGGCAATTTGTGAGATCCTTCAAACTGCAAACACCACTCTTGACTTCCTCCACATCCATTATACTATTTTTGAATGTGTTTGATGTCCAAAAATTTAATCTGTTCAATGATGTAAGTTGACATATGTCATGGGGAAACCCTCTTAAGCTACAACAGTTGGTTAAATGTAATGTCTTAAGGTTTTCGAGCTCTCCTATCTGACAAGGAAATGATTGTGGCTCTGTACAAGCATTAAGATGCAAAAACTGAAGCTGAGGAAGATTGCATATGTCTTTAGGTACATCCTTGATTAAGGTCTCCTCTAATCCTAGATACTCAAGTTGTCTAAGATGCCATAGTGATATGGGCAACGATTCTATTTTTGTGGCAGACAACTCCAAAACCTTGGGAGAGGTGAGATTGGCCAAAAAGCCATTTGGAACCTCTCTTAAACTTTGATTATAGTCCAACATCAAAGTGAGGAGGTTGGGGAATATGAACTCTGTTGGAAAAACATAAATATTATTATGGCCAATTGTTATTCTTTTGCAATTGCCAATCTCTTTTTCAGCGGGAAACTTTTGGAGGTTTTGACATGTCCTAAACAAACATTGCTCTTCCTTCTCGCCAATACTCGTGGTGGTATATAATGCACTGAAAATTCAACTAATGTTAATTATAATAAACTCCCAGGGTTTACAGGTAAACAATGGATGATGGCCCAACAAATAACAAAATATTTGGATTTGCAGTGGCTTTTCAAAAGCGAGAGGAGTCAGTTTTACGGTGGGGTGGGGCCTCTTCGTGTGGGAGTTCGACATACCAGCTCTGTGGGAAAATAGAAAGGAACGAACAGTTTTCATGCACTGAGTGAGTTTTAAGTGGCCCCACCTTGACTTGACTGCACGACAGCTTGTACAACCATGTTGGGATCCTACTAGTTGATAATTGACCCCTATATTGACCCTTGTGGGAAGGTAGAGGGCAGGCGAGCAATATTGACCCATATATTGTTTCTTATGGGTTGACCCCTATATTGACCCTTGTGGGAAGGTAGAGGGCAGGTGAGCAATATTGACCCCTATATTGTTTCTTGTGGGTTGACCCCTATATTGACCCTTATGGGAACGTAGAGGGTAGGGGAGAAATATTGACCCCTATATTTTTTCTTGTGGGTTGACCCCTATATTAACCCTTGTGGGAAGGTAGAGGGCAGTTGGTTCTTGTAGGAAGGTTGTCCTATTTTATGTGTATTTATTGGGAGCAAGGTTGACTATTACAACATAAAGTTAGTGTGATCACTATCATATAATATTGAAGTTTTATACTATTTAGTTGGTAAGGAAGGTGGAGGGAGAGCTTCGACAATGGTAGTTTGAGCGGGATTTTTGAATCCTGCAACTCGACTTACAGCTACTATGGCGGTTTTCCAAACATTGGAGGTGACGACTCTACTATTGGGGACTACGCTTAGTTAGGATTTAGGGGCGAGTGATGGTCTTGTGGTATGGAAGAGAGGTATTTTCATAAACCTGCTTCTGTCCACACTGTTTTTACTGTGACAACAAATGATGGGATGGTTCCCTGTTTTAGTCTTGTCGGTCAGTAGTTTCTATTTTGACGAGAGCTGAGCCTTTTATTTAGTGTTTCTTCTCGTTTTTTGTGGTTGGTGGAGTCCCGAGTGGTTCCTAGGTGTCACCTTACTTTGGTTTTTGGAGCTTCCATGATGGAAGCTGCTATCAGCGCACTTATGAGTGCCGCTAACGAGGAGGCCTAGAGGTTGGCAGGCTTCTTTAACACTCTTGCAGAGACTCCCTCCTCCTTAACTACTTCAATGACCCACTTAAATGCTTTGTTATCTGAGCCTGCCTCCAACTTGACGGTTCTAGGTGTGTCTAAAGTGACTACTTTAATGCCCCCTGCAACAAATTCAAAGGCTATGTTTTTCGCTCCATTTTCTAGTAATGCTCTGTTATCCGAGCATGCCTCCGACTTGTCAGTTCCGGGTCTGTCTAAAGTGACTACTTTACCACCCCCTGCAACGATTTCAAAGGCTGTGTTTTCTACTCCATTTTCTAGTGATACTCATGATAGGAAGGATTTCAACCTTGGCAACGCTCAGAATAAGTCCTTTATACTTATGCTACCAAGCCTGGAAATAGGCAGAATCTTCCGTCAAAACATTGGATTCCTAATCGCTCTTGGCACAAGATGGTTTTGGGGGACAAATTAGACCTAGAGGAGGTGGTTAGCCTATCCCTAAATACTCTGGTGGGGCGCTTGTCATACCACTCCAGGTATCCTATGTCGTTGTTGGTTTGGGTTTGTCGCTTTTGGGTTCCTCTTCTGGGTTACGAACCATAGGTTTTGTTCCCCTCGAGAGGTTGGTTTGCCTTTAAGTTTTCGATGATGGAAGAAACAACAAAAATTATGGACACCATCTGTATTTTTGATGAAGGGAGCTTGATGCTCAAATGTTGGAGGTTCAGTTTTGATCCTGTCAAAGATTATTTTCAGTTTAGACATCTCTGGGTCTTGCTTTCAGGTTTACCCCTAAACCTGTGGAACATGAAGGTGATGCCGGCTATCGGAAGTTCTCTTGGGCATTTTATAAAATTCAACGAGCAGGCTTTGAAGGCTCCGGAAAGAAGATTGAAAAAAGTTCTGGTTGCAGTGGATATCCACTCTGGTCTCTTTGAGTCTTTAGACATTCAGTGGCACGGAAATACCTTTCGCCAAAAGTTAGACTACATGGGTTGATGCTTCATATGTACTCTGTGTCATAAAACATGACACCTGTGAAACGACTGTTTGGGCTTCTCAGAGGAGGAGGAATCCAAAAATTTGCGCCTTAGAAAGGATTATTGTTGTGATTCTCTGGGCGTTGACTCTTTTGCGCACACAGTTTCCCCTGCTTCCGACAACTTGGATGGTGTGGAACCTTCTAACCCAACGACAAAGGACACGATTTCAAGTAAGTTAAAATATATCTTCCTTTCCTTTTATTTCACGCTCACTACTTGGGAAAGGGATACACTAGACTCCCATTTCCTTTTGCCGATTGGTGCAGACCCTTCCCTGTCTTCTCTGAAGTCTCGAGGGCTTACAACCAGCTACTGATGCTTACTCACAGGAACACATGGAGGGGTCTAGTGAGGAGGATCGGGATTGCTCCATCCTTCTGGGTTCTAGGGAATTTGAGTCGGGTGATTGCTCCTTGGGGGAGACACTGGAGTCACTTTTGTCGTCACAAAGTGTGGTGGCTAGTCCACGTTCGATACATGTCTACCAAGGGAGGAGTTTTTATACTTCTAGAGATAAGGGACACTCAAGGCAAGTGCTATAGTGGGAAAACCCCCCTACGGACTACACTAGGGTTATAAAGTGCAAGCAGAGCTAACTGTCTAAATTCTCCTACTTTTAACAATTATCCCAACAGTGCCCCGCAATCATACATAAAATACTAAACATAGGGATCTGGTAAACTTACCTCAAACCCCGTGTCCGGTGTCGATCCCTTTGCGCTCCGTTGTTTACCAACTGTAGATCTCCTCCCAAGGCCAACTTGCATTCACCAAAAGACAAACAAGAAACTAAGAGAATGCATTCTATATATTGATTAATGGGTTAGATATCATAACAAAATATAAATAAATCATAAAGATTGAAGATATCATTTGGCGGGACGAAAAAAGTACTTCTTTATATTAATCTCATGGAGTAGCTTACAATATGAGATCGGAAAATGCTCCTCGAAGTCGGTCCTGGGCTCCTCTTCACCAAGCTCCAACTTCTTCCACATATCTTTCTCCTCTTTATTTCTCTCTAGAGAAATAACAAGGGTTTGCAATGGAGGAAAAAGGGGATGGAATAAGAAATTCTGGTTCAAACTCACAATGTGGTGGCAAGTAATTGGGGTAAGGGGGAGTATTAAATTGGGAAGAGTTTCTTTGCTCTCATGATTCTTGTAGGAATGGGACCCCAACACTTTCTTTTATATGCCAAAAAGATAGTTATTTGGTTGGGTGACCGACTATGGGCGGTCAATTGGTTAGGAAACTACCCTAAATCCTGTATCCCCTTGCAACCTTTTATTTTTTGTCATTTCTATGAGTATACGTGGGTTGTAATGTTGCAATTAGCATACGTACGTGAGCTGTAGAGATGCAACAAGTGTGTGTACATGGGCAGTAGTGGTGCAGGGCACGTACATCTTCAAAAATATGGTTTTTAGAAGAGCTATTCAGTGATGGCTTTGGAAAAAATAGCAAGTAAGATGGCCTGCTGCCAGGTATCCATGTATGGTGCAATTTAGGGTTATAACAGATGCCACCTAATGTGTGAGGTCAGAAGAGCATCTGATGGCCGAAATACATTACTAATCTTCACCAACGTACGAAGCGAGTGAGCCCAGGGACCGGAGTTTGGGAGGTGCCATCTGCAAAATAATAATTGTCTCACCGAGGTGGGCATACCCATGCTTGGGATGAAATAAAATCATGGCTTCCAATCAAATACACTACAGATCCATGTCATATAACTATATAAAGTGTAGCCGCGAGCAATACACAGCGAATCTACATCTCAAAATCAAAATACATACATGTCTAGTATCCATCTTCAAGAAGCTAATGACACCCGATGGCTGGAGATGAGGCCTTTAGAGCTTGAGCAAAAAATTCAAGATCTTCAAAACTCAGGTAGGAGTGAAATATGAGTGTACAACTTCACTACCTAGAGGTCTTCGACGGCTTGTCAAAAATAGACAAGAGGATCTCTGTGATCAGGTAGAAAACTTCATTGATTTCGAACAAGGACTTGATTGGACTTTTGAGATGGCCAGGCATGAGGACAAGAGACAAACTGTAGAAGGGCCGACTCAAGCTGGGAAAAAATTCCCTTGGAAAATAGCACGACAAATGATGAGACTAAGGAAGCATTGCATTGACATAAGTTTACGATGCAGGAGACAACACAAACTCTCCATATGTTTGGAAGAATAACCAAACGGAGGAGGACACAAGTCTATGTAGTGTTGTGAGTGGGAAATCCCTCTATGGACTAGCACTTAGGGTTTTATCATGCATGTAGAAAAGACCTAAAGATTCCTACCTTTTACCATCATCCCAGACCTAATCCCCATTATTCTTAAGCAAATACATAGTTAAGAAGATCAAGTGAACATACCTTATTCCCGATGTTTGGTATCGATCCCTCTTCACGCTTGGTTGCTATTTGATTGAAACTCTCCTCCCAAGGCTGACCTGCATTCAAAAAAGACAAACAAAGAACTCCACATGCATTTGATCTACGGATTAATGGGTTAGAGATTTAATCAACATGTACCCAATAAACAATGAAAACCTCATATGGTGGGCCAGGAAAAGTACTTTATTATTAACTTCACTAAAGCAAATTACAATGATGAAGACGACCACTGCTCCATGAATTTGGTCTTGGGCTCCTCTTTTATTGTGCACCAACTGCTAACACACTTGCTTCTCTTCTTCGTTGAAATCACAAAATGGTTGCAGAATCTTGGGCAAAGTGGAATACAAATTCGGGTAGAGTTTCTTTACTATGATTTTCCTTCCTTCAAATGGGACCCCTACCCCTTCTTTTATAGGCTAGGAGCTAGGTATTTAGTCAAATGACTGGCCATGCATGGTCGAAAGGTTTAGTTAACTTACCCAAAACCGTGTGTTCCGTCAGCAACTTTCCATTTTTCATGCTTTTGTAGGTACACACGGGCTGTAGTGGGTCAGCTAGAGTGTACACATGGGCTGTAGTGGAGCAGGGCACGTGGGCCTTTAAAAAGGGTGTTTTTTAAAAAGAGTTGTTCAGTACTAGCTTGGCAAAGAAGACATATGAGATGGCCTAATGTTAGGTAAGTATGTCTGGTGCAAATTAGGGTTATAACAGATGGCCCCCTAATGTGTGAGGTCAGAAGAGCATCTGATGGCCGAAATACATTATCAATCTTTATCAACGTACCAAACCGGTGAGCCCAGAGACCAAAATTCGGGAGGTTCCATCTGCAAAATAACAATTGTCTCACCGAGGTGGGCATACCCATGCTCATAATGAAATAGAATCATGGCTACCAGTCAAATACACTATAGATCCATGTCATATAACTATATAAAGTGTAGCCACGAGCAATACACAATGGATCTACATATCAAAATAAAAAAGATATACATGTATAGTATCTATCTTCTAGAAGTTGATAAGGCCTGATGGCTGGAGATGATGTCTTCAAAGATCAAGCATCAAATTCAAAATCTTCAAAACTTGGGTAGGAGTGTAAGATGAGTGTACGACTTTATTACCTAGAGGTCTTCGATGGCTCGTCAATCATGGACTAGAGGATCTTGATGATCAGACTGGAGGCTTCATTGATTTCGAACAAAGAATTGATTGGACTTTCAGGATGGTCGGGCATGAGGGAAAGAGACAAACTGCAAATGGTCCGACTCAGGCTTGGTAAAAACTTCCCTTGGACAATAGCATGACAAATGATGAGACTCAGGTAGCATGGCATTGACATAAGTTCACGATGCAGGAGGCAACACAAACTCTCCATATGTTTAGAAGAATAACCAAACAGACGAGGACACAACTATGTAGTGAGAATAGCTTCCTAAGGTCATATTAAATCTCAGAGCTTGAAGAACAAACAGAAGGATGTGCTTTGTCCAAGGGCGACTCATTGTGCTGCCAATAAAAAGAAAATACTTTTCCCTTCCTCTTTTTCGGTATATATATATATATTTTTTTGTCTCTTTCAATAATTCTGGAAAGCTTGAAAAAGAATAAAAGAATGTTATGTTACAAAGGAGGAACGAGTGTCGCAAACATACTAGTTCTAGGTGCAAGGACAAGACTGATGTTCAGAGCAAGGAGATTCGAAAAAATCCCTCCCGAGGCCAAAGGTGTCAATACGCAAAGGCAAAGTGCTACAGGGCTTGCATATAAGGCATGCTTCAAATGGTTCAGTTGAGAGCCACATGGAGCCAACATTAGGCCAAAGACACAGGTATGCAAACACGGTTAACAAAACACACAATGGTAATGTCCTTCGATGTACTTTTAATGAGCTCGGAGAAGGTAAGCTCGATGGTTTTTCATATTTAGAGAGTCTGAAAGAACATAAAAGGAGACTCCACTAGGGTACCTTTTTCGAAGATAGCCTAGTTAGCTTGAAAAAGGGGTAAACTAGCACCGACCAGATGTCTATTCAAAACCATTTTAACGAGTGTGATAAAGACAAGGTCACTCGACATTTTTTTCATTTTTAAGGAGTCTGAAAAAAAGCTTAACTATGGAATTCGTCAGAAATGTTCTTCTGGACCATTTTAACGAATGTGAAAGAATAAGGTCACTCAATGATCTTTTCAATTTTAGGGAGTCTGAAAAGAGCTTAACTATGGACTCCATGGGGGTTCCTTTTTCGTAAATGTAGTCCCTTAGGCCTGAAAAAGGGTTAAAATTATACCTGAGAGTACTCTTCTAGATAACCGAGGCTCCTAGAGTATACCTTTGTTCGTACAATTGACCATCTAGACCGAAAAAGGGGTAAACTACCGTCGGACAGACGTGACTTCAAATTTCAGTTTAGCGAGCATGAAAGTCAACAAGATCACTCAACAATCTTTTCATGTTTAGAGGGTCTAATAAGAGCTTAAAAGAAAACTCGTTAAGTTTTGGGAGTCCCGAGGGTGAGGTCAAGAGTGATACAAAATTATGCAATTGAGGATCAAACTTGTAATCAAGAAAAGCTAGTAAGGACTCCCAGGCCTATAGTCGTTAGTGACAACATGGAGACCAAAATGCAACTAGGATCTACCTAGGGCATCCATGCTAAGGTAGGCTCTACCACTAAATTATGACACACCTAAAGCAACAATGATGGTTTTGTGTCGCAACTTGGTGGGATCGATCCTATGGCAAAGAAGAAAAGACAACAAGATGCAGAAAGTGGAGGTGGAATCCTATCTTAAATGCAACGAGTTGGAAAAACTACCTTTTTACCAAAGGACCTTCAAAACGACCCAAAAATCCAAAAAGTTTCCAAATACCCAAAGAACACTTCTCGTGTCAATCCAAAGAAAACTCTCGAACCATACTAAATGATTTTCAGTTTAGAAAAAATGACAAAAGGGTCCAAAAATTGACAAAAAGAGGCCAAAAAGTCTATAAATAGAAGATGGCAACTGATTATAACCATTGCTAATTGAGAAATTGACTAAAAACCAAAACTACCCCTTTGTGAAAAGAGTTGATTCCGGGAGATTCAGTGGACGAAACGACCCTTCGCTTGGACCAAGTAAGTACTCACTACCCCCTCTTGCATTCTAATTCTTTCTTTATGCATTTAAGTTCATTTTTTTGGGGGGCGTCGACCTTTAAAAGGTCAACCCTATGTCCATGTGGGTTGTCTTATGACAGCCCGCATGTACACGTGGGCTGCCTTATGACAGCCTGAGTGTACATGCTACTGTGAGCTACAACCCATGTGGACCTTCGATTTAGTGTACTTTGTCTATTTGCAGGATGTATGTTCACTGGAGGGAATGAGAGCATGAGGATATTGATGTGTTGGTCGATGAGGACCCTGATGCTCATGTTGCACTGTTGCAGTGTGGTTTGTTAAAGTTTTTCCATTGTCCTTTCATGCGAGCACAACCTAGGCTATAGAACGCCTTGGTGGATTATTGGCATCCCGATGTAGAGGCCTTTATGCTAGAGGGGCAGTCGCTGGCTCCAAGGACAGAGGATATATACTTCCTGACTAGCCTCTCAAGGAGAAGGGAACCAGTGAATTTATGTACCTTTCCTTCTGGGCATCACAACATATCGGAGTTGATTGGGCTCCATTGTGAAGCCGAGACTGACAGAATGAGCTCGCAAGTGCCAATAAGAAAGATCTCTAACTTGTCACTAAAAGTGATAGTGTTTCTCATTGGGTGGATTACTGGTCTGCATCTTTTCATCAGGCTTTCCGTGCGCACATGAATTGTTCAGTTCAGTGCTTAAATGCACAAATATTTGACTAGAGCACCACTTTACTGGATTGTATGAAGAGGCAATTAATAGAGTGCCGAATGCAGAATCAGAGGAAATTCAGATTCGGGACGATTCTTTGTGCTTTATTCTTTGAGAGAGTGCCCAGTTTCAGTCCTAAAGAGACTATACGAGGGCACGAGGCCTCTCTCCCCGCATTATGCAGATGGGCGGCGCTGTTGCCGCGACAAGGGGGAGGGAGGACCATTGAGGCCTTTGATGACAAGTTATTTTCTTGGTGGGCACGATAGATTTTGGTCATAGAGGACTACCCCTATGCCGAGATTGACTTCTCTAGAGACCCTGAGATACCGGTACCTCCCGGAGAGCAGCGAGGAGAGATTGGTAAGTTTTCTTTGTTTTTTTTGTTTGTTAAAAATATGTAATTTTTATGTTGTTTTTTATATATATCATTTTTTTATACACCAGAGTATCTGACAGATCTATGTCTATTATGTGCAAATGTGGGGCCAATGCGACCAAAGACTATGCGAGGAATAAGCAAGTCCTCAACTAGAGGTCGCCCCAGCCGCAGCTGGTGGACCAACAGTAGTAGGAGTACCTCTAGCCGGTGAGGCTGAGAGAGTTTTGAGACGAGTAGAGTGAAACTTTACCTCGCTTACTCGCACAGTCCCTATGGAAAAGATTGAGGATCTGCCATCGTCTATGCAACTTCATGTAGTGGGGGCACCACGGACGTGGGTCTGACATTTTTGTCATTTGGAAAACATCGTTGACCATTACAACAGGGCCAATAGGCCCCGCCCTTAGTTAGGTTGGACTTTTCACGTGCTGAGGGTACTATTTGTATATTTTTGAGGGCATAAGCCCCATGACTCGTTACTTGACATATTTTTGAGGCACTTGTGCCCACTCATGTACTATGATACTTTTGACATTATATATGTATTTTTATGTCTTTTTATGTTGTATGGATTACATTTTCTTTAAAAATGTATTTACTTATGCATGTGTGTGTCTTCCTTATATGTGTGCGAGATGCCAGTCTAAAATTTGATTAGCTAGAGTATCTGTGACTTGATTTAATCTCCTAGGAACATGAAAATATGTAATATAAGCAAAGATTCATTCTAAGAGACGTACCCTAAGGAATTGTCGGTTTAAAGTAGGATCATGAACATGGTAGACTCTATTTAACTGAGGCACAACTACCTGAGCATCTAAATAGGCTAAGAGGTGAGAGATACCAAGTGACAAAGTGTCACGAAGCAACTCAATAACTGCGTTGTATTCGATGAAATTGTTTGTGGTGTCGCCTAAACATATACCTCCTGAAGATACCAAATGGCCCTGAGGTGTAAAAATTACCCAAGCTGCGAAGGTAAGCCTCCGAGTGTGATGGCTAGCGTCGTCTGTGAATCCAATGAAAATCTCTGACTCACTTGACATCTGCCGTAGTGACAAAAGATAACATCAAAAAAATGACACGTCCATAAAACCAAAAGAAACCAAAAATTAATAGTACAAAGACTATACATATGTTACAAAAATTTACCTAAGGTGACCTACCTATGAGTAATACTTCTTGAGGTAGAGCCCATTTCTAGGCTCTGCCAAAGAATTTCCCTCAAAATCTACCAGATGATAAGCGCCATTTTTTAGAACCTCTTTTACAATGAAAGGTTCGAACCACATGGGTTTGAACTTGCTTGCCCCCAAGGGGTCCTTATCTTGGTCATAGACTAGGACAAGGTCACCTTTCGAGAAAATCTAAGGACGAACAGACCAATCATACTGACACTTGAATTTTTGTTTGTGAGCTTCATTAGCTAAGGTTGCATCATGACGCTGCTCATTGAGTTGTTTGAGATATAATAAATGCTCTTCAATCGGTGAAGTGTTGTTCAATAACTGTACTGCCAACTTTAAAGATGGGATCTAGCATTCTATGGGAAAGATTGCTTCTAGCTCGTAAATGAGTTGAAAAGGTGAGAAACTGGTTGCAGTCTTAACAGACATTTGGTAAGCCCATAATGTCGAGTATAACATCAAATGCCACTTTGACTTGGTCGAATTGATCATTTGTTGTAGGATGGTCTTAAGAGATTTATTGACAGCTTCCACCCAACCATTCGCTTGAGGGTAGTAGGGTGACGAATGTTCTTACCACAGCCCAAGATTTGATGTTAAATCGGTCATCATTGTGTTCTGAAAGTGACTGCCATGGTCAATGACAATCTCTGTTGGGACGCCGAACTGTGCTATAATCTGGTTAAACAAAAAGAGGGTGGAAGTCTCTCCATCATCCTTGAACATTGACATAGCTTCGACCCACTTGGTGAATGAGTATACTACTACGATGATATAATGGTTCCCCCTTGCTGAAGGAGGGTTGCAGGTAGTGCAATCAATCCCCCACTTGGTGAAGGGGCCAACGGTGATGATGGGAAACATGGGAGCGAGATGTGCCCTCATCTTCCATGAGAATATTTGACATGGGTGGCACTTCTTGACTAATGTGATACAATATTTGATTAGTGTTGGCCAGAATTAACTGGCTCGTAAAATCTTTTGGGTTGTTGCCAATCCAGACAAATGACCGCCACATGCTCTAGTATGGCAATCATTAAGCACGATTTCCGCTTCTTCATGAGTGAGGCACCGGTGAAGGATGCAATCTACATTGCGACGATACAGAGTATCTTCGAGTATGACGTATTTCTTGGCCTAATGGCATATACGACGATGCTCATCACAAGACGCAAAGGTGGGGCACTTCAAAGTCTGGAGATAGACAAGTATATCTCCAAACCAGGGGTCCGAATATGCTATAAAAAACATGTCTCCTTGAATAGACGATTCTTCAGGAATAACATCACCTGACTCGATCAGAAGTTCCGAGATGAGTTCCGCAAAGAACATTGAATTTTTGGATTTCGCTGAAATGAAATCTAAGTCAAATTCCTGGAGGACAACTATCCATCTACTGATCTTTCTGCCGATTACCCATCGTGTCAACACGTATTGAAACAGATTCAAAACGGTAATGACGGTGGTCTTGTGAAACAAAACATAATGATGGAACCATTGGACAACATGGACTGCTGCCAATGCAAGTTTTTCGATATGAGAATAATTGAGTTTCGGTCCAACCAGGCCTCGACTCAGGTAATAAATCACATATTCTAAGAGCAAATCATCCTCCTGAACCAAGACCATGTCGATGGTTGACTCTGCTACAACCAAGTATAATAAGAAATCTTTGTTATAATTGGGTGGCCGAAGTAGAGGGGTAGTTGTGAGGGCATGTTTCAACACTTCAAAGGAGCGTTGAGCGACATTGTCCCAATGAAAAGGAACGTCTTTCTTCAGTAAGCACATAAAACCCTTTGTGATCTCGGCATTGTTTGCGATGAAACACTGCAAAAAGTTTTCTTTTCCTTGTGGACTCTGAAGTTGAAGGATTATATGTGGGGGAGGAAATTGAACTATTGCCTCAACCTTGAGAGGATCGACCATGATCCCTGTTGTTGAAACTATGAAACCTTGCAGATGGCCTGACGTCATGCAAAAACTACATTTGTTGGGATTTAAGTGAATTCGAAAGTAGTGACATCATTCAAAGATAAGTCAAAGGTGTGTGGGATGATCAGTTCTCTTACGAGATCATGATGCTAAATCATCTAAGTAGGCCTCGACGATATGTTTTAGATAATGGAAAGCAAAGGACATGGCCCACTGAAAGGTAGCTCCAACATTTTTCAGACCAAAATGCATCTTACGATACGCGAATGTACCCCATGGGAAAATGAATGATGTTTTGTGTTGGTCTTTGGGTTTGATTTGTATCTGATTATATCCTGAAAAACCATCCATGAAAGAAAAGGTCTCGCAACCTGCGCATTCATCAACTATCTGGTCAATAAATGGTGTCGGGAAATTATCTTTTGGACAGGCTTTGTTCAAATCATGGAAGTCCGTGCATATGCGAATCTTACCATGTTTTTTGTTAACCAGCATTGGGTCTGACAACCATTGGGTCAAATGGATGTGGTAGATAAAACCTGCCTTGAGTAGTTTCTCTACTTCAACCTTAATAACTACTGATTTCTTAGGGTTAACCGGACGAAGCTTCTGCCGAACCGGCTTAGCATCAGGATAAGTCGTGATTTCGTGTTCAACAATTTTTAGATCGATGCCTAACATTTCCTCATAAGACCAAGAAAAAACGTCGCAGAATTCCTTAAATAGATTCGTGTAGATTTGAATCTCTTTAGGGGAGCAGTCAACTTTGACGAAAACATTCTCCACGATGCCAGGGGTTCTGGAGATGTTTATAGGTACAATTTCAACGATGGTTTCCATATTACCCTCGACATAAACAACATGTGTAGCCAAAGGATTGATAGGACAAGACCTATCTCCAATCATAGTCAAGGTGAATTCCCCTACTTCAATTCTGCTTAACTTTGGGAGGAAGTAAGATCTGTGATGGAGATCGTCCCAGGGTTTGTCCGGACTAGTCATTGCTTCAATGATTGCTTCGTCTGAGGGCAAGACTAAGTCTAAAGAATTTGTATCAATGAGGGAACCTTGAGTCCAAATAGGCTCTAGAATCGGATCTAACTCTTGTGCGGGAGTTGGATCGGGGTTGCTGGAAGCTTACTAGATAAAAGAGTATGCTACTTCTGTTGTGGACAAGGGCATGGACATACCATGGTGCCCTATCCCTTCTATCGTGGCCAATGGGGGAGGAAGAATCCACAGATCGTTAAAGTAAGTAGTGTGAAACGATGAAACTTGGAAAATCTCAACCTTATGGTGGTCAAATATGAACTTAAAATCGCCTTGAGGAGGTGGGTAATCGAAATTACCCATCAAAGGTGGGCACAAACCAACCCCTATGTTGACGACACCAGGTTGAGGGTTATCAATCATTGGGACCGCGGATGCCCCCAATGAAGGATCAATATAAGAGAAGGACAACTAATCAATGGTCATGATCCGGACCTTGTGTGGAAACAACAAGACCTGGAAAACTGTAGCGACTACTGCTTGCATAGCATAGGTCCAAGTCCTCCCTAACAAGAGATTGTAGTCGAGAGATGCGTCAACCACCTCAACCTTGAAACACATGGTTTTCCCTCCTAACTGCACGGGAAAAGAGGGGATAATACCATGTGGTCGGAATGAACGACCATCAAAAGTGGTAAGAAGAGTAGGTGACAGATACAAAATGGGCTGACCAATGGCCTTCCAACACACCAAAGACATTACACATGTTGAGGCGCCCTCATCAACCACTGTGCGAAAAATGTTCTAAGTAAAAGTTTTCATGGTGTAAGCCATGACTATCTAGAATGCTACGTGGTAAGGGAGACGAGGTTTCAAGTTGGTTGTATCAAGCATGATCGTAACTGGATGACAAATCTCGATGAATCCTAAAGCGGCTAACAGAGCCTTTCTCTGGGAAGGGCAGCTTTGGAGGACTTCCAAGGCAGACATCGCACAAGGGGTTTGAGACAAATCCTCCACCACAGAGTAGTTCTAGGTGGCCCTTGCATTTGGTTTGTGAGAAGCTTTCTTAAATGCACCTTTTGGGATGTGTGTCATGGTTTCACCCAACATCTTCTCAATCTGAAGAGGAAGAGATGGGGTTTCATCTTCTTTACCTTTCTTAGAGTTGCTTGGCTTGCTGTAATCATGTGCTCTAGTCAAGATATAGGAATCACCTTTCATCATATACACATTCGCGGATGCAGGATTGTTTGAAGATGGAGGGGGTCCTTGGCTTCCCCCTTCCGCGCTTGTAGAGGCTTGAGTTATATTTTGGCCATGTTGAAATGGGTTTTTTAACACAACAAGCTGTTTCTATGACAATAAATTTTGGGCCTCTGCAAGCCGAGGGCATTGGTGAGTCGGGTGGTCGTCCGTGCACATATTACATGGATACCTCGACTTCCTTTTTTCGGTGTTGCCCCTGCCAACATTATTAGTGGGTTTCTTATCCCCCTTACCCTTCTTACGTTGTTTCTTCTTTCCATCAGGTTGCTAGGTGGCCTTCCGATTTGTTGATTGCACACTATGTACATTCGACGTTTGGGTAGGGGGAGTAGTCGAAACTCTAGTCTGGCTTGCCGCTGTGTGCTGGATAGATAATTGTTGCAATTGTTTCGTCAGTTGTTCAGCGGGATTTGTTTGTGCTGAACCAACAATACCATCGGCATGTGGTCCAACTCTCTGTATGGTTTTATCAAGTATTGATCGTGGCACATCTGGCAAGATTTCGTATAGTAGACCAAACTAAGAATAGACTAGCTCAAGTTGTTGAGCTCTCATGATTACATCTTCGGAAAACACTCCCAATGTTGCGACGCCTTTGGATAACTGTGGGACTAAAGACATAAGGAACCACTCAAGCAGGAATGTTGGTGGGACTAGCACCTTAATCAAACTCTTCCGGTGTCTCCATTCTTAGATGTGATTAGAGATATGGTCCGCTTTTGTCTATTTGAAATTGGCCAGCAATTCTGTGCCAACGTCGTATCTCACAGGTAATTGGAAATGGTTTAGGAAAGCCATTGCCAATTCGCCGAAGGAAGAGTATCTTGAGCGGTCGAGCTCATTGTACCATTTCGCAGCACTCCCAATGAGAGTACGTTGAAACAATCACAATTGTATAGAGTCATCTTTCAATGAATTAGATGAGTACCAAAGGTGAAAAGTAGTCACATGATCTCCTGGATCTTCATTAGGCTTGGCTTCGAACTTTGGTATGTCCGAAGGAAACTTCATCGGCATAGGGGGCCAACGTGGATTGTGATAGATAGGGTCGTTCAACAACCTTGTTAAGTCTAGAAAATGCAAGGTTTCCAGGAAAGGTAGTTTGGGTTGTTGGTGATAACCATGGAAAAAGGGGCCTGGAGTTTGACTGGCACCAGGTTGCCACGAAAAGTTGGGTTGCTGGCCCAGGTTCTGGTAAAAACCATGGCCATGACCAGTGTACGGATTTTTCTTTTGAGGAGACATCATCGGCTAATTCCCAAAATAGGACATAGATGGTTGGGCGTACATTACATTTAGAGGAATTTGGGAAGGGTTTCCCCATGCTGATCCCATGGGCATAGGTACTGCACCTTGCTCGGGGTTCCATTGGTTGTGAAAAGAGTTTTCCCCAATCGGCACTCCTGATGAGGGAACTGATCCTTGCCAAGAATTCCAAGGTCCTAGTGCGGAAGAAGTTCTTGGGTGTGCCCCCTATGCAGGAATAGTACCCTACATAAGATTAGGTTGTCCGTAACTGGGGTTGCCCCTAGTCAGGAAAGCAACTGACGAGAAAGTGTTGTTACCAAACACACTGAACAAAGAAAATGGTGTCAAACCTACTGTTGTGGTGGGAAATCCCCCTACAGACTAGCATTTAGGGTTATATTATGCATGCAGATAAGACCGAAAGAATCCTACTTTCTACCATCGTCCCAGACCTAATCCCCATTTCTTTTAAGAAAATACATGGTTAAATGAACATACCTTGTTTCGGATGTTCGATGTCGATCCTTCTTCACGCTTGATCGCTTGTTAGTAGCTATCCTCTCAAGACTGACCTGCATACAAAACAAGCAACAAATTCTACATGCATTTGTTCTACAGATTAATGGGTTAGAGATTCAAACATATATTCACTAAACTATGAAGAACTCATATAGCAGGATGGGAAAAGAATTTCTTTATTATTAACTTTAATGAATCAGCTTACAATGTCGAGACCGGCCACTGCTCTACGAAGCTGATCCTGGGCTCCTCTTCAAATGTCCTCCAACTTCTTTGCTTTGTATCTCTCTTTGCACAAGGATGGCTAAAGGGTTGGGACAATGGGAATGTGCAATTGGGTAGAGTTTCTTTACTATTATTCCCCTTCTCCAAATGGGACCCCTAACCCTTCTTTCATAGGCTAGAAGAAGCTAGGTATTTGGATGAACCCTCGGCCATGCATGGATGGGATTTTTAGTTAACTCACCCAAAGCTGTGTGTTTCGTTGGCAACTTTCATTTTTTCGTGCTTTTGTAGGTACACACGGGTTGTTTTAGGTCAGCTAGTGTGTACACGCATGCAGTAATGGAGTAGGGCACGTGGGCCCTTATAGAAGAGGCTTTTTAAAGAGTTGTTCAGTAGTGTTTTGGCAAAGAAGGATTCTGAGATGGATTGATGCCAGGTAAGCATGTCTTGTGCAAGTTAGGGTTATAATCGATGCCCCCTAATGTGTGAGGTCAGAAGAGCATCTGATGGTCGAAATACATTACCAATCTTTATTGATGTGCCAAACAGGTGAGCCTAGGGACTAGGAACCGGGAGGTGTTATCTAAAAAATAACAAATGTCTCACCAAGGCAGGCATACCCATGCTCGGGATAAAATATAATCATGGCTTCCAATCAAATACACTATAGATCCATGTCAAATAACTATATAAAGTGTAGCCATGAACAATACACAACGAAGCTACATCTCGAAATCAAAGAGATATACATATAGAGTATCCATCTTCTAGAAGATGATACGGCCTGATGGCTGGAGATGAGATCTTCAGAGCTCAAGAAACAACTTCAAAATCTTCAAAACTCAAGGTAGGAGTGTAATATGAGTGTATGACT
>JZKD02S0429879.1:277694-309172 GCA_000966675.3 Picea glauca
GGAAGAGTCGTTTTCACTATCAAACACTTGATAAGGAATGCCCTCAATCAATTTTGTTCTTAATCAAATCCAATATGATGCTACAACATTTCAGAAATGCAAACTAATATGCAAAATAATCATGAAGATGTACTTTTTTTGTTTTCATGTGAACAATGATCGATTCAATGAAAAACTTGTCCTGCCAACTACCCTTTCAGATCAAAGGAGATTTAGACAAGAAAACGCAGATTTCGCACAAACAACACACCCTTTTTGCGATCAAACAAGAGAAAGAAAACCAAAAATGAAAAAGGAAGGAGAAAGAGATTCGACAAGATGACCTCAAAGAACCAAATGAGAAGAGTCACAGACTTCTGGTGTCCTTCACTAGAGTTCTTGCTCAGTCAGATAGGAGAGAAGAAAGCAGTGGATCGATTTCAACCTCTCAACAACAAAAACTTGAAAATAAGGGAGAAGGACATAAAATCTGAGCAATAAGGTGTTTACTTCTCATGAGGAAGCATGCCAAAGGTCAAAAGAAGAATCATTGAGTCACAAAGCAGCTCAGCAAGTGAAGAAACAGTCTCCAGGTCTCCAAAAATTGCAATTTTTGAAGAGATTTTGGGCAAAAAAGGGCTGGCGCTCTGGTATAAGGCCACCAAAGAATTATAAATCTCTGTCTAACACTTCCAGGGAGTGCTGGTGCTCTTCTAACATGGGCAGGGGGGCACCAGGCTAAAAAAACTCACAAAAAAGTCCAAAAACCCAAAATTTGAATCAAATTTTGACAATTAGGCTGAGTGTGATGGGGTAAAGAGTCAATCAGCAAATGCAATCAGATATGAAGGGGTGAACAAGGTCTAAGAAAACAAAATGTAAGACAAGGCCTATGAGGAAAAACAAAACTAAGAAAGTTTTTATTCCTCCCCAGTGGAGTCGTTAGTTTTTGTTGAAGGAAAATCTCCCTACGGACAGGTAGATCTCCTCAAAGAGATAGACTCTTAACTCTAAGACAGAAAGTGCTTATCATGGTCACTGACTTCCTTTTAGATCTAGTTGGAATAGTGTGTGAGAAGGAAGGAGAAAAGAAGTACCTTTTACCAGCGTTTGTCCCTGCACGCTTCGAGTTGAGCTCCAATCTTTTGCTCCTCGATAAGCCCTGTAGACAAACAAAGTACGACCACTTCCTACTCTATCAATATTAGTATGAAATAGGTCTATCTACTAAAGAGACAAATTCATGTGAGATTGAACATGAATTAGAAATAAACAGGCCAAGCAAATTATATTAATGAGGAAAAAACATTGCTTACAGTCGTAGATGGAATGCGACAATTCTTCCAAGTCCTCCTTGTCTAACCCTTGCTGAAAAGATCCACGATCCGAATGATGATAGCTTCACTGATTTCTCCCTATGATATCTTAGGTCTCTTGCTCCAAAATATCTCTGTTCCAGCACCACTTATAATATCATAAGTTTGGTGTGATTCTCCTTTCCAATCCCCTTTCACCATTAGAAAGCTTGCTTATATAAACTTGGAGAGGCTCAACAACTTGAGATATCCTTGGGGAAGGTGAGGATTTTCCTCCTTCAGTTGAGGATCTACCCTAAGATCATGGTTGGACTAGGGATTCAAGCTCAACTACCTTCTAAGAATGAAAATATCCTTCCCCCATTCATCTCAACAACTCAATTGTTGCCTAAAATAGGTAGCGCTCCCTCAAAAGGGCACTTAGAGCACTATAGTGCTCCCTAGTAGGCTTTAGGGGAGCACCAACGCTCCTAAGGGTAGGAGCACTCTTGCAGAAGGGCCAAAGAGCTTTATAATGCTCCCAGATAGTGTAAGGGGGAGCGCCAACACTCCCAGAAGAGGTATAGGGGAGAGCTCCCCTCCAAAAACTTAGTTTTTGAGGTGCTTTCAGATGGAAAAAGGTTTGTAAGCTTGCTGACTCATTTCTCCTCTTCCAAATCAAATGTTTGAGGTGTTTCAAGTGTCCTCCTCATGTCGTTATAGGCATGCCATAGGCATCATGGCAGCATGCTTTCTTTGACACTTGAATTACTTGTGAGCAACATGTGACACTTGCGACCTTGTGAGGAAAATGTGACACTTGTGACCTTTGTAATGATGACACTTGCGACACTATCAAAGTGAGTATTTTTTATGTGTAACAACGTCTCCATTCTCGTATGTGATCAAAGATATGGTCCGCTTTTGTTTTTGAGAAATTGGCCAACAATTCGGTGCTAGTGTCATATCTCAAAGGTAACTGGAAATGGTTTAGGAAAGCCATCGCCATTTCACCGAAGGAAGAGTATCTTGAGTGATTGAGCTCAATGTACCATTTCACGGCACTCCCAATGAGATTATGTTGAAACAATCACAACTATACAGAGTCGTCTTTCAATGAGTTAGATGAGCACCAAAGATGGAAGGTAGTCACATGATCTCCTAGATCTTCGTTAGGATTGGATTTGAACTTTGGGATGTCCGAAGGAAACTTCGTCGGCATAGGAGGCCATAGCGGATCATGACAGATAGGGTCATTTAACAACCTTGTCAAGTCTGGAAAATGCAAAGTTTCCAGGAAGGGTAGTTTGGGTTGTTGGTGATAACCTGGGAAAAAGGGGCCTGTAGTTTGACTGCCACCAGGTTGCCAGGAAAAGTTCGGTTGTTGACCCAGATTCTGGTAAAAACCATGGCCATGAACAGCATATGAATTTTGCGTGTGAGGAGACATCATCAGCTGATTTCAAAAATAGGACATATATGGTTGGGCATGCATTACATTCGAAGGACTTTGGGAAGGGTTTCCCCATGTCGGTCTCGTGGAGATAGGCACAGTCCTTTGTCCGGGGTTCTAGTGATTATGAAAATAATTACCCTAGATCGGCATTCCTGACGAGGGAACAGATCCCTACCAAGAATTCCAAGGCCCTGATGCGGAAGAAGTTCCTGGGTGTGCCCCATGTGCAGGAATAGTACCCTGCATAGGAATAGGTTGTCCGAAACTGGGATTGCCCCCAGTCGGGAAAGAAGTGGACGAGAGGGTGTTGTTACCAAACTCACCGAACAAAGAAAATGGTGTCGAACCTACCGGCATATTATGTGAAGGTGTTCCTTGACTCCCTGCTCCAAATAAACTATGGTGTGCAGGCGGCCCAGGGGATGGCTGGTGTGTGCCACCGAGTGAAGGGGACGAAGGAGGTATATGACCTCCTCCATAAGGGAAAGCATTAAAAGGAGCGAAAGTGCCCCCATGTGGCCTTGTAGAGGATCATTAGAGCTCCCTGCCCCTAGACCTGAAGTCTGTGAAGTGGAGTAGGAACGTACAAGACTTGTACTTGAACAAGGCATCCCGTATGAGAACGGAGGGCCTGTCGTACTTGGTGTGAAAGGGGTTGTGACCATCGCCAAATATGGGATCAGACAACTGTGCGATGTAGAGGTGGTCGAGACCATGGTGGCTCGGACCGGTGACAGTGGGTTAGGAGGTGGAAACTCTCCTGTGGTGACAACTGTAGTGGGAATTGAAGAATTCCCATAAGGAGTAACAACATTTGTTTCCATTGCTGCATGCAACACTGTCTGGCACTCGTAAGGATGAACTAGTACAATGGTGGGTGTCGAAAGATCAGTGGTGGAGGTTTCAACTAGACCAAAATATTTCGCTCCAAGGTCTAACACAATCGATTCCTTTGGATGTTGGTTGGGCACAATTTCTTGTGACCCGATCGCTTCAAAAGACCCTTGTTGGTCTAGCTTTTTCCTTAGTGGTGGTAGGGGTGGCTCAAGTGTAACTGGTGGTAGGACAATAAGCCTTCGTGACCGACGGAGCCGTGATCCTCTACTGTGTGAGAAGATCAAAGAAACTCTAGGGAGTTCTAGTCGTTCAAAAACAACACACACTAAAAAAGTCCATAAAAGATAAGACAGGCAAACACTAAATTAATTGGAAGAACAGTTACAACAACTAACACTAGAGAAACTTACCGGTGCAAGTGAAACTCAAACATGAAATCAACCTCTGGGTATAATCTGCAAAGCGTGGTCTGAAGTCTGTCCTAGGTACCACGGTATACCCCCGCAGTCACCTGTGTATGTCCTTAAAAAAGATAGGCAACTAGGTTGCCAGTGCACGAACAGTCACTAGGCGGGTACAGTCGAAAGTTGGGTAGACCACAATGAGAAGGGTATCGAGCCTAAAATCTATCAATGGTATCGAGAGCAAGTGGTCCGGAAGACAACTGAGGACCTCAAACGGATTCGATACCCATGAAGCTCCGTGGAAAATGCAATCGACAGAATCCCAAGACAAGCCCTCTATATGTGTTGTCCACTACGATTGGTCCAACTTTGGAGGGGTTATCTCCGCTACCTTTTTTCACGTGACCTCATGTTTATCCCCTGTGTTAGAGGGGGCTCCCAGATAAATTTCACGATACTGGACTTGGACACTCCCTAACTCAGACTCCAATGTTTGATTTTAATAGCCTTGAAGAGTTTCCTCTGCAATCCTAATCCAAGGCCCTAATCCTGAACTAGTTGGTTAACCCTACAAACATAAAAGTCTAATGAATTTTAGATTTAGCATTGATTTTTTGGCTTGTCTTATGTCAAAGGGTATGAAAGTGAAACTAGTGATGTTGAAAGACGAAAGTAAAAATGAACAGAAAGATGGAAACAAAAAACTTCACTTAACGCAAATTTTCAACAACTTTTCAAAATTTTAAAAAAATTTCTAAGATCTTTTGAACAACAAACTCAAAGAAGAATTTCACTCGACTACGAGCTACTTACGATCTAAGTAAACTATCAAGAACTTATTAAAGCAATACTTTCCCTTGGTTACTAATGCAAAACAACACTTTTCAACCAAACAAAGAAATGAAAGAATTTTTTTATTTTATTTGAATGCTCACAAAGCAAAAAGGAAAAATATCAACAAGTCAAAAACCAAGAAAAACTTCTGGCCTAATCGCAGATCGCAAAGAATCACTTCAAGAAATCACACACGAGCAACTTAAAAAATGACTCTCACACTTGTCTAAGAACCCTAAAGAAAATTTTGATGAAAAATTTTAAATGAAAAAACAAAGCTATGGTTGAGATCAACCCTAAGCTACTGACTGCTAGGACAGAGATTCGAAAAAAACTGAGAGGTATAACTCTTGTCAAGGGAAAGGATGACTGCCTCACCCTCAACAAAAACTATCCTTCACAATCACACTACTGAAAATTCAACAGCAAGCATGTGCACACGATCTGTGTAGATCCAGAGGGCATGTACACGCGTGCTAGCCTTATACAGGCCGTGTGTATCTCTAAAACTCTGAAACAAATAAAAACAGACAATCCAAACCAGGAAGAGACCACTGATACTGAGAACTAGGATCTCTTGAAGGCTTAGACACTTTCTTTAACAGAAAAAGAAAACAATGTAAGGAAAAATTCGTAAAACAAACCAATCTGAGATGAACCCTAAGCTATGGACTACAAACAACCAAGACTAGAAAGAGTTCTAGAAAACCCCTGAGAATGACTGATTCTGACAGGGAAGAGGATGACTGCCTCAAAAATTTTCTGGAATCATACACGCTATTGTTACTTCTTCAGCTAGCGTTTACACACGGGTTGTAAGAAAGTAGGGCATAGGTACATGCGTGAAGACCTTATGCAGGCTGCGTGCACCTCTGTGGGTCTCGAAAAAAAAAATTACAGTCAAGCAAAGAAACAGAGATAGCTGGTATGGAAGACCAGAATCTCCGTTAGCTCAGACTTTGCGGAAACTTCAAAAAACAGGGAAGAAAACCAGTCTTTTAAAAATACACAAAAATATTCCCAGGAACCCTAGAGACTTCCCCAGTATGGTCGCCAATTCTGTTGTGGTGGGAAATCCCCCTACGGACTAGCATTTAGGGTTATATTATGAATGCAGATAAGACCGAAAGAATCCTACTTTCTACCGTTGTCCCAGAACTAATCCCCATTTCTTTTAAGCAAATACATGGTTAAACAAACATACCTTGTTATGGACGTTCAATGTTGATCCTTCTTCACGCTTGATCGCTTGTTAGCAACTATCCTCTCAAGATTGACCTGCGTACAAAACAAGTAACAAATTCTACATGCATTTGTTCTACATATTAATGGGTTAGATATTCAAACACATATTCACTAAACTATGAAGAACTCATATAGTGGGATAGGAAAAGCATTTCTTTATTATTAACTTTAATGAATCAACTTATAATGTCGAGACCGGCCACTGCTCCACAAACCTGATCTTGGGATCCTCTTCAAATGTCCTCCAACTTCTTTTCTTTGTATCTCTCTTTGCACAAGGATGGCTAAAGGGTTGGGACAATGGGAATGTGCAATTGGGTAGAGTTTCTTTACTATTATTCTCCTTCTCCAAATGGGACCCCTAAACCTTCTTTTATAGGCTAGAAGAAGCTAGGTATTTGGACAAACCCTCGGCCATGCATGGCCAGGAGTTTTAGTTAACTCACCAAAAGATGTGTGTTTCGTCAGCAACTTTTATTTTTTCGTGCTTTTGTTGGTACACGCGGGCTATTTTAGGTTAGCTAGCGTATACACACGTGCAGTAATGGAGTAGGGCACGTGGGCCCTTATAGAAGAGGTTTTTTAAAGAGTTGTTCAACAATGTTTTGGAAAACAAGGAATCTGAGATGGCCTGATGCCAGGTAAACATGTCTGGTGAAAATTAGGGTTATAACACCTACCGACATATTATGAGAAGGTGGTCCTTGACTCCCCTGCTCCAAATGAACTATGGTGTGTGTTCGGCCTGGTAGATTGTTGGTGGGCACCGCCGAGCGAAGGGGATGAAGGAGGTATATGATCTCCTTTGTAAGGGAAAGCGTTAAAGGGAGTGGAAGTGACCCCCATGGGTCCTTGCAGAGGAGAATTAGAGCTCCCTGTCCCCAGACCTAAAGTCTGTAAAGTGGAGTAGGAGAGTACAGGGCTTGTACCCGATCTAGGCATCCCGTATGAGAACGGAGGCCTGTCGCACTCTGTGTGGAAGGAGCAGTGGTCGCCACCAAAGATGGGATTGGACCACTTCTCGAGGTAGAGGAAATCGAGACCATGGTGGCTCGGACCGACGATGGTGGGTTAGAAGGTGGAACACTCCCTGTGGTGACAGTCGTAGTGGGAATAGAAGAATTCCCAGAAAAAGTGGCAGCATTTGTTTCCATTGCTGTGTGTGACATTGTCTAGCACTCGTAAGGATAAATCTATATGATGATGGGTGTCTAAAGATCAGTGGTTGGAGTTTCGGATGGACCAAGGGCTTCATCTCCAAGGTATGAAATGGTTATTTCCTCCGTATGTTGGTCAGGTATAGTTTCCTGTGACCCGGTTGCTTCAAAAGACCCTTGTTGGTCTAGCTTTCGCCTTAGAGGTGGTGGGGGTGGATCTAGTGTAACCGGTGGCAGGCCAAGAAGCCTTCGTGACTGGTGGAGCTCGTGATCCTCCACTATGTGAGAAGATCAAAGACACACTAGGGCTTTCTATTCGTTCAAAAACATCACACACTAGAAAAAGTCCCTACGAGATAAAACAAGGAATGACTAAACTATTTGGAAGAATAGTTACAACAACCAACACTAGAGCAACTTAACGATGCAAGTGCAACTTGAACACGGAAAAACCCTCCAGGTATACTTTGCAAAGTGTGGCCCGATGTTTGTCCTAGGTACCGTGGTCTACCCCTGCAGTCACTTGTGTAAGTCCCTCAAATAATGGCAACTAGGTTGCCAGTGTGTGAACAGTCACCAGGTGAGTACAGTCAACAGTTGGGTGGACTGCAATGAGAAGGGTATCAAGCCCGAAACCTGTCAAGGGTATCGAAAGCAAGTGGTCCGGAAGACAACTGAGGACCTCGAATGGATTTGAGACCCATGAAGCTCTGTGGAAAATGCAATTGACAGAATCCCAAAACAAGTCCTCTATATGAGTTCCCCACTATGCTTGGTCTGGATTTGGACGGGTTATCTCTGCTACTTTTCCACACGTGACCTCGTGTGTAATGATCCCAAGCCATTATGCAAGGATCATCACTGTTTTGGTGTCTTTTTAAAAACTTTTACTGGTTGTGGTATTTCGTCAAACAGTTTGTTGATCTATTTGTTTACTTATGTTTATACGTGTGTATGCAGCAAATAACAAGAATAGTCAACCATGAAACATACCTCAACCATATGCAATATGATAAACAAGCCAAAACATCTCAAATCTTCTTTATTCATAAAATAGAAGAACCTGCTACAATGGAGATACCGATCTAGAATGCTCAACAGATGGCCAAGATGATAGACAATAGATAATAAGTATGAGCTGCTACAAAATGATTTTGATACAAAAAAATCCTCCAAAGGCTGGATAAGAGATGAAGACCAATGCCAAGTGCCAAAGCCCTCAAGTAGGAAGATGCCATGCTCTGCTGGATAAGTGAAGCTCATCAACAATTTGGCCCTAGTGCCAAATATGTCCAATCATCTCAAGAAAGGTGTCAAACAGTAGATCGGGTGATGGTAAGAATAACCCAGGTGCCCGAATCTCCAAGATCCCTCTCAATCGTTGTAGATCTTAAATCCCCCACTGAATGGTGCGCTCCACTGGATTAATGAAGCCCTAGATAATTTGGCCCTGCTGAAGGAGGCCTCCAAATGCTCTAAAACTCTCCAGAAATATAGATATAGACACTGCAAGTCAATAGGTGAAGTCTCAGGGTTAGATCTGAAGTGTAACCCCTCCAAACGGACTAGATCTAGATCTCAAAAATGCCCTCCTCTTCAATTTGCCCCACTACTCAAGAAATAATCTGAGCCATAAAACTATCTCAGAAAGAACTAGATCTGATGTCCAAGGCCCTGTAATGAAAACCCAAGTGATAGAATCCTCAACGGCCCTGCCAAACTCCTACAACGAATCTCTCTCCAAGGATGGTGCGCCCCCCTTGCTGGAAACCCCCAATGGTGCGCCCTCCTCCTCTTCTTGTGCCTGTGGCTATGCAGAACCTCCTGCACTGATGTAGATCTGACTAGAATGGCGTGGGAGAGTATTTCATCTCCGAGACCAAGCTTGGGACAAGCTAGGTGGACTCTTTCACCACTGAATCGTCCTCTAGGGTTTGCTAAGTCAAAACCCTCAAAACCCCCAATGTTGGGCTCACTAGCTAGAAGCCATAAATCAAAATAAGATCATACATGAATCCTGAGAAGAGGCCCTTGCCTTTCCTTTATACTTTTTGCTCACCTTGTCCCTCCAAAGTGACTTTCATTTTATTAATATTTAATTAATTAATTAAATCACTTTAATTAATTAAATCACTTTAATTAATTAATTAACCTTTTTACCTCTGAAAAGCTCCTTATCTCTCCTTATGGCTTCCCTGGCCACTGGAAGTCACTTCTATTCATCCCATCCTATAGTGTTGCTCCTCCCAAGTCTAATGAGCTATTACACTGAGAGGTTCCTCCAAGTAATGTGCCCAAAATGACCTCTTTAGTGAATTTCATTGACTTATAGCTCAAAATACTCAAAATCATGGAAATCGTCGAAATGCAATGGAACCAAAGCCAACCTGTGCGGAATGGCTCATAATGATGGAATATGATGAGCAATGCAAGATGGACCCCACAATGCCTCTCAATAACCCCTGTACTCGCTATAACCTCCATTTGGCTACTCTGGTCATCATAACCCTCTGCCCTGTGATGATGTCCCAAAGTGGGGACATTACATCGTGTTTAGCCCCTATGTTAGAAGGGGGTCCTGGATAAATTTCATGATACTGGACTTTTAACACTCTCTAGCACAGAGTCTTATGTATGTTTTTCAACCTTGAAGAGTTTCCTCTCCAACCTAAATCAAGGCTCTAGCCTAGACTAGTTGATGGACCCTACAAACATAAAGTCTAGTTGATTTTAATTAATCGTTAATTTTTTATGGCTTGTCTTAAGTCAAAGGTTATGAAAGTGAAACTAGTGATGTTCTTAGAGACGAAAGAAAAGATAAACAGAAAGCTGGAAACATAATAACTTCTTCTTGACACAATTCTTAATCAACTTTTCAAACTAATTTTTTTTTTCTAAGATCTTTGAACAACAACCCAAAACAGGATTTCGCTCGACTACGAGCTACTTATTGTCTTAAGTAAATAGCCAAGAACTTATGAAAGAAAAACTTTTCCTGGTTATTAATGCAAACCAACAATTACTTAACCAATCCAAGAAATAAAATAAATTTCTTTTTATTTAATGCTCGCAAAGCAAAAAGGAAAAATGACGACAAGTAAAAACCAAGAAAACTTATGGCCTAAGCACATATTGCAAAGAGTTATTGACAATAACACACAAGCTGATGAAAGCAGACTCTCACACTTGTCTAAAAACCCTATGAAAGAAAAATTTTGAGGAAAACGTTTTAATGAAAAAGAATGTTATTGTTGTGATCAGACCTGAGTTGTCGACTGCTATGACAAATACCAAGAACCCTGAGAGGTATAACTCTTGAAAAGGAAAAGGATGATTGCCTCTCCTTAAACAAAAATTTTCTCAACAGGCACACATCTAAAAGTTCAACAACTAGCATGTGCACGTGAGATGTAAAAGTTCAGGGCGTGTGTACACACGTGAAAGCCTTACACAGGCCGCGTGTACCTCTGCAACTCTTGAAAAATGAAAACAAAAAAAAAATCAATCAAGCATGGGCAGAGACTACTGGTATTGAGAACTAGAATCCCTTAAAGACTCAAAAATTTACTTTGTCAGAAAAGAAAAACAATTCGAGGAAAATTTCATAGAACAAAACCAATCTAAGGTGGTACCTAAGCTACAAACTACAAAAACATAGACCAGAATGAGTTCCAGAAAACCCCTTAGAAGGATCACTCTTGACAGGGGAGAGGATGATTGCCTCTCTAATCGAAAAAATTCCTGAACTCGACCAGGCAACTGTCACTTCATCAGCTAGTGTGTCCACGTAGGTTGTGTGAAGTTTAGGGCGCGTGTACACGCAGGCAAGCCTTATACAGGACGCATGTACCTCTGTGGCCTCCAGAAGAAAAACAAAAAAAAATCAAGCAGAGAAAGCAGGGATTCATGGTATGAAAGACCAGAATCCCTACCAGTGCAGACTTTTGCAGAAACTCAGAAATAGGTGTTGAAACCAATTCTAAAAAATACCCTACAATTATTCCCAAAAATAAACCCTAGAGATATCCCCAGTATGGTCGTCAATTCTGTTGTGAGTGGGAAATCCCCCTAGGGACTAGCACTTAGGGTTTTATCATGCATGCAAAAAAGACCTAAAGATTCCTACTTTTTACCATCATCCCAGACCTAATCCCCATTATTCTTAAGAAAATACATAGTTAAGAAGATCAAGTGAACATACCTTATTTCCAGTGTTTGGTATCGATCCCTCTTCACGCTTGGTCACTCTTTGACTGCAACTCTCCTCCCAAGGTTGACTTGCATTCACAAAATACAAACAAAGAACTCCACATGCATTTGATCTACGGATTAATGGGTTAGAGATTTAATCAACATGTACACAATAAACAATGGAAACCTCATATGATGGGACGGGAAAAGTACTTCTTTATTATTAACTTCACTAAAGCAACTTACAATGATGAAGACAACCACTGCTCCACGAATCTGGTCTTGGGCTCCTCTTTTATTGTGCACCAACTGCTAACACACTTTCTTCTCTTCTTCGTTGAAATCACAAAATGGTTGCAGAATCTTGGGCAAAGGGGAATACGAATTCGGGTAGAGTTTCTTTACTACGATTTTTCTTCCTTCAAATGGGACCCCTACCCCTTATTTTATAGGCTAGAAGGAGCTAGGTATTTAGTTGAATGACTGGCCATGCATGGTCGAAAGGTTTAGTTAACTTACCCAAAACCGTGTGTTCCATCAACAACTTTCCATTTTTCGTGCTTTTGTAGGTACATGCGGGCTGTAGTGGGTCAACTAGAGTGTACATGTGGGCTGTAGTGGAGTAGGGTGCATGGGCCTTTAAAAAGGGTGTTTTTTAAGAAGATTTGTTCAATACTGGTTTGGTAAAGAAGGCATATGAGATGGCATGATGTCAGGTAAGTATGTTTGGTGCAAATTAGGGTTATAACATGTAGCGAGAACAACTTCCTAAGGTCATATTAAATCCCAAAGCTTGACGAACAAATGGAAGGATGTGCTTTGTCCAGGGGCAACTCATTGTGTTGCCAACAAAAGAAAATACTTTTCCCTTCCTCTTTTTGGGGTATATTTGATTTTTTTGTCTCTTTCAATAATTTTGGAAAGATTGAAAAATAATAAAAGAATGTTACGTTACAAAGGAGGAACAAGTGTCGCAATCATACTAGTTCCAAGCGTCAGGAACACACTGATGCTCAGAGCAAGGAGACATATGCAAGAAAATGACACTCGGGAAAATTCCTCCATGGGTCAAGGTGTCAAGATGCAAAGGCAAAGTGCTACAAGGCTTGCATATAAGGCATGCTTCAGATGGTTTAGTTGAAAGCAACATGGAGTCGGCATTAGGCCAAAGACACAGAGATGCAAATACGATTAACAAAACACAATGATAACGTCCTTCAATGTAATTTTAGCGAGCCCAAAGAAGGTAAACTCGGTGGTTTTTCACTTTTAGAGAGTCTGAAAAAGCGTAAAAGAAGACTCCACTGGGGTACCTTTTTCAAAATTAGTCTAGTTGGTTCGAAAAGGTGTAAACTAGCACCGAAAAGAAGTCTATTCAAAACCATTTTAACGAGTGTGACAAAGACAAGATGAAGATCACTCAACAATATTTTCAATTTTAAGGAGTCTGAAAAGAGCTTAACTATGGACTCACTGTCTTTTTCTAGATTTAGTCTCCCTAGCTCAAAAAAGTGAAATTTACTGAGGAGAACTCTCCCGGCGAGATGAATCTCCCGAGGTGCACCTTTTTCCTCCTTAATCTATAGGATGAAAAAAGGGGTAAACTCATGCCAGTAGATGTTTTTCTGAATCGATTAATGAGTGTGAAGAAATAAGGTCACTCAACGATCTTTTCACTTTTAAGGAGTCTGAAAAGAGCTTAGCTATGGAGTCCATAAGGGATGTTCTTCTGGACCAATTTAACGATTGTGAAGAAACAAGGTCACTCGACCATATTTTCAATTCTAGGGAGTCTGAAAAGAGCTTAACTATGGACTCCATGGGGGTTCTTTTTCTGTAAATTTAGTCCCTCGGGCCTGAAAAGAGTTAAACTTATACCTGAGAATACTCTTCTAGCGAAACGAAGTTCCTAGAGTATACCTTTGTTCGTGCGATTGACCGTCTGAACCGAAAAAGGGGAAACTATCGTCGGACAGGCATTCCTTCAAGTTTTAGTTTGGCGAGCGTGAAGGGCAACAAGATCACTTGGCCATCTTTTCATGTTTAAAGAGTCTGAAAGGGGCTTAAAGAAGACTCATCATTGTTTGTGAGTCCCAAGGGTGAGGTCAAGAGTGATAATGAATCATGAAAATGAGGCACAAACTCGTAATCAGGACAAGACTAACAAGGATTCTTGACCCTAAGGTCATTAACAACGACATGGATGCCAAAAACAATGAGGATCTAACTAGGGCATCCATGTAGAGGAAGGCTCTACCACTAAATTACGACACTTCTAAAGCAGTAATGAGGGTTCTGTGTCACAACTCAGTGGGATCGATCCAATGACAAAGCAAAAAAGACAACGAGATGTAGAAAGTGGAGGTGGAATCCTAACTTAGATGCAAAAGGTTGGAAAAATGACTTTTTACCAAAAGACATTTAAAAAAGACCCAACTCTCAAAACATTTCCCAAGACCAAAAGTGAAGTGTATCGTAACATCCTGTAAGAAACTCAAGAACCATGCTAAACGATTTTCAAGCTAGAAAAAACAACAAAAGAGTCCAAAAAATGATAAAAAAGGGGCCAAAAAGTCTATAAATAGAAGCTGGCAACTCATTATTACCATTGTAAATTGAGAATTGACCAAAAAGTCAAAAACACCCCTTTTCTAAAAGAGTTGATTCCGGGAGCTTCAGAGGATGAAACGAACTTTCACTCGGACCAAATAAGTACAAACTAGCTCCTCTTGCATTTCCATACTTTCTTTTTTCTTTTATTTTAATTTTTGGGAGGGCGTGCACCTCTAAAAAAGGTCAGCCTTGAATGTAAATGGGCTGTCATAGGACAGCCCATGTATGCCCACATGCATAAAATAGTCTGCCCACATGCATACATGACTGTGTCCAATACAACTCGCATGCACCCTCAAAGATGTGGAAAATTTAAAAAATGCAAGATTTAATCTTCCATGAATTTTCCATTTTGTAGGATGTATTTCCACTGGAGAGAGAGGGAGCATGAGGACATGGATATTTTAGTCGATGAGGACCCCACAAATATGGCCGCATTGAGGCAATGCAGTTTGTGGAAGTTCTTTTGGTGTCTGTTTATGAGGGCACAACCCAAGCTGCTGAATGCCTTGGTAGATTACTGGCATCCTGATGCTAAGGCATTTATGATCGAGGGGTATTCGTTGAACCCAATGACTGAATAAATTTACTTCCTGATCGGTCTCTCGAGGAAAGGTGATCTAGTCAACTTACGTACTTTCCTCCCCGGGCCTCACAACATTGAGGAGTTGATTGGACTCCATTGCGAGGTTGGTACTGAGCAAGTAGGTTCTCAGGTGCCGATAAGCAAGATCAACAATCTATCACTAAAAGTGATAGTTCTACTCATTAGGCGGATTACTGGATCCACGGCTTTACATCAGGTCTCCCAGGTGCATATGCATTGTGCAATGCAGTGCTTAAATGCACGGATTTTTTATTGTAGTACAACCATGCTAGACTGCATGAAGAGACTACTCACCGAGTGTCGCGAGCGAGAAAACAAAAACTTCGGGTTTGGGACAATTATGTGCTCTTTCGTCTTCGAGAGGGCACCCAGTCTTATTCCATGAGAGACATGTGAGGGCATGAGGCCTCCCTCCCAGCATTATGTAGATGGGCGACATTGCTGCCACGACAGGGGGGAGGAAGGACCATAGAGGCCTTCAATGATAAGATTTTTGACTGGTGGACACATAAGATTCCGAAAATAGTGGACTACCCCTATGCCGGGATCAACTTTTCCAGGGATCTGGACATGCCTGTACCTCTCGGAGGTGATCGAGGAGAGATAGGTACATTTGTTTTTTAAAGTTATTTAATTTTATTTCTTTTTATATATATCATTTTTATGTGTACCATATTATCTGACAACTATGTATCTATTATGTACAGATGTGGGACCAGTGCGTCCAATAGACTTCTCGAGGACCAGGCGGTGTCCTTGACCAGAGGTAGGACCAATAGCAATAGCAGGGGTACCTCCAACCAGAGAGGCTGAGAGAGTATTGAGACGGGTGGAGTAGAACCTCATCGCGCTCACTCGTACAGTCCCTATGGCAGAGATCAAGGATCTCCCACCATCGATGCAACCTCATGTAGTTCGGGTACCACGGACCTGGGTCCAACTCTTCCGGCGTTTGGCAAATGCTGTTATTTACTACTACAGGGCCAACAGGCCTCGCCCTTAGCTAGGATGGACTACTTACATGTTGAGGGAACCTTTTTTATATTTTTGAGGGCATAAGTCCCATGACTCTTACTGGACATATATTTTTTAGGCACTTGCACCCACCTATGTACTCTGATATTTTCAATATATATATATATATATATATGCGTATTTACATATTTTTATGTCTTATGGATTACATTTATTTACAAATGTTTTCACATGTGTGTGTGTGTGTTTTTCCTTACATGTGTGCAATATGCCAATCTAATACATGATTAGCTAGAGTATCTATAATCTGATTCAATCTCCTAGGAACATGGATATACATAATGTAATCAAATCTTCATTCTAAGAGACGTACCCTAAGGAACTGTCGGTGTATATTAGGATCGTAAATGCGGTAAATCCCATTTAACTGGGACACAACTAGTTGAGCGTCTAAGTAGACCCAAAGGTGAGAGATACCATGCAACAAAGCATCACAAAGCAACTCTAATACTGCATTGTATTCGACAACATTTTTGGTGGCGTCACCTAAACAGATACCTCCTGAAGATAGCAACTGGCCCTGAGGTGTGAAAATCACCCAAGCTGTAGAAGCAAGCCTCCGAGTGTGCCGGCTAGCGCCGTCCGCAAACCCAATGAACACCTCTGATTCAGTTGACATTTGCCACAGTGAAAAAGATGACATAAACAACAACATGTCCATAAAACAAAAAGACAAAAAATAATTGTATAAAAACTATACATATATACAAGAAGTCACCTGAGGCGACCCACCTACGAGTAATACTTCTTGAGGTAGAGCCCATTTCTAGGCTGTGCAAAGCATTTCCCTCAAATTCTACTAGATGATAAGCGCCCTTCTTCCTCCTTCACGATGAAAAGTCTAACCCACATGGGTTTGAACTTGCCTACTCCCAGGGGATCCTTATCTTGGTCATAGACCAGAACAAGGTCTCCTTCGGAGAAAATCCGAGGACAAATAGACTGATCATATTGACACTTGAATTTTTTTTGTGAGCCTCATTGGCCAAGGCTGCATCCCAACGCTGCTCAAGATATAATAAACGCTCTTCAAGCAGTGAAGTGTCTGGCAATAAATTTATTGCCAACTTTAGAGACGGGATCTGAAACTTTATAGGAAAGACTACTTCCAGCCCATAAACGAGTTGAAAAGGTGAGAAACCGGTTGTAGTCTTAACAGACGCTCGGTAGGCCCATAATGCCAAGTACAACATCAAATGTCAATTTGACTTGGCCGAATTGATCATTTGTTGCAGAATAGTATTAAGAGACTTATTCACAACTTCCACCTGACCATTCGCTTGTGGGTAGTAGGGTGCCACATGTTCTTTCCTCAACCCAAGATTTGACGTTAACTCAGGCATCATTTTATTCTGAAAGTGATTGCCATGGTTAGTGACAATCTCCCTCGGGACGCTGAACCTTGCTATAATCTAGTTAAACAAAAAGAGAGTTGTTGTCTCGCCATCATCTTTGAATGTTGGCATAGCCTCAACCCACTTTGTGAAGTAGTCTACTGCTATGATGATATAATGGTGCCCCCTTGATGAAGGGGGGTTGCATGTAGTGTAATCAATCCCCCACTTGGTGAAGGGGCCAACTGTGATGATGGGAAACATAGGAGTGGGGTGTGCCCTCATCTTCCAAGAAAATATCCGACACAGGTGGCACTTCTTGACCGATTCAACACAATCTTTGATTCATGTCGGCCAAAAGTAACTGACTCATATAATCTTCTAGGTTGTTTCCAACCCAGACAAATGACCACCACATGCTCCAGTGTGGAAATCGTTAAGCATGATTTTTTCTTCTTCATGAGTGAGACACTGACGAAGGATACAATCTACACCTCGACGATACAAAGTGTCCTCGAGTATGAGATAGTTTTTTGCTTGATGGAGTATACGGAGATGCTCATCACGAGAAGTAGAGGCAGGGCACTTCAAAGTCTGGATATAGACTAGTATATCTCCATACCAAGGGTCTGAAAACGTGATAAAAAACATGTCTCCTTTAATAGGCGACTCTTTGGGTATAACATCACCTAACTCGACCGGAAGTTCTGAGACGAGTTCTGCAAAGACCAACGATTTTTTGGATTTCACTGAAACAAATCCAAGTCAAATTCCTGGAGGATAACTATCCATCTACTTATATTTCTGCCTATTACACGTCGTGTCAACATGTATTGAAACAGATTCACAATGACAATGATGGTGGTCTTGCGAAACAAGATGTAATGACGGATCCGATGGACAACATGAATTGCTGCAAACGCAAGTTTTTCAAAGTGGGAATAATTGAGTTCTGGTCCAACCAGGCCTCGGATTAGGTGATAAATCATGTGTTCTTCAAGAAAATCATCCTCTTGAATTAATACCATATCGTTGGCCGACTCCGCAATGGCCAAGTACAATAAGAAATCTTTATTATAATTGGGTGGCCGAAGCAAAGGGGCAGATGTGAGGGTGCGTTTCAACACTTCGAAAGAGCATGAGCGGCTTCATCCCAATGAAAAGGAACGTCCTTCTTTAGTAAACACATGAAACCCTTTGTGATCTCGGCATACTTTATAATGAAATGCCGTAAAAAATTCATTTTTCCCTGTAAACTCTGAAGCTGAGGGACTGTGCATGAGAGAGGAAACTGAACTATTGCCTCAACCTAGAGAGGATCGACCATGATCCCTGTTGTTGAAACTATGAAACCTAGCAGATGACCGGACGTCATGCAAAAATTACATTTTCTTAGATTCAAGCGAATACAGTAGTAGTGACATTGCTCAAAGATAAGTCGGAGGTGTGTGGGATGATCAACTCTCTTATGAGGTCGTGATGCTAAATCATCAAGATAAGCCTCGACTATGTGTTTGAGATCATGGAAAGCAAAAGACATGGCTCACTGAAAAGTAGCTCCAACATTTTTCAAACCAAAAGGCATCTTCCAATAAGCGAATGTACCCCACCAACAAATGAAATTGGTTTTGTGTTGGTCTTCGGGTTTGATCTGTATCTGGTTGTATCCTGAAAAACCATCCATGAAAGAAAATACCTCACAGCCTGGGCATTCATCGAATACCTGGTCAATAAATGGAGTGGGGAAATTTATCCTTTGGATAGGCCTTGTTCAAATCACGAAAGTATGTACATATGTGAATCGTAACCTGTTTTTTGTTGACTGGAACAGAATTTGACACCCATTGAGTCAATTGGATGGGGTAGATGAAACCAACTTTGAGTAGCTTCTCTACTTCAGCCTTAATAGTTGTTTCTTTCTTAGGATTAATCGGACAAAGATTCTACCGGACCGGCTTAGCATCAGGGTATGTTGTGACTTCGTATTTGACGATTCTTGGATCAATGTCTAGCATTTCCTCATAAGACCAGGCAAAAACGTCACAAAATTCTTTAAATAAACTCGTGTAGATTTGAATCTCCTCGGGGGAGCAGTCTACTCCAACGAAGACATTCTCCATGACACCAGGCATTTTGGAGATATCAATAGATATCATTTTAGCATATTACCTTCAGCATAAACTACGTGCGTAGCTAAAGGATTGATAGGGAAAGACCTATCTCCAGTCATAGTCAATGTGAATTCACCTACTTCAATTCTTCTTAACTCTGGGAGAAAATAGGATCTGTGATGGAGATCATCCCAGGGTCTATTTGGACTAGTCATTGTCTCAATAATCGCCTCTTTTGAGGGCAAGACTAAGTCTAAAGAATCAATATTGGTGAGGGAACCTTGAGCCCAAATGAGATCGAGAACCGGATCCAACTCCTATGCGGGATTTGGATCGAGGTCGACGAAAGCTTGTTGGAATATAGAGTATGTAACTTCTGCTATGAACAAGGGCATGGACATGACATGGTGCCCTGTCCCTTCCATCGTGGTTGATGGGGAAGGAAGAGTCCACAGATCGTAAAAGTAAGTCGTGCGAAATGACGAGACTTGAAAAGTTTTGGCCCTAGGCTTGTCAGAGACAGTCGATATATACTTGACATCGTCAGTTGGGGGTGGGTAATCGAAAGTACCCATCAAAGGTGGGCACAAACCAACCCCTACTTTGACGATGCTGGGCTGAGGGTTATCAATAATAGAGACCGTGGATGCCCTCGATGAAGAATCAGGACGAGAGAAGGATAACTAATTAATGGACACGATCCGACCCTCATGTGGAAACAACAAGACCCGAAAAACTATCGTGACCACTGCATGCATAACATAGGTCCAAATCCTTCCTAACAAGATATTGTAGTCAAGAGGTGCATCAACCATTTCAACCTTGACACACATGGTCTTTCCTCCTAGCTGCACGATGAAAGAAGGAATGATTCCATGTGGTTGGAACAAATGACCATCGAAAGCGATAAGAAGAGTAGGTGACAAAGACAAAACGGGTTGGCCAATCGTCTTCCAACATGCCAACGACATCATGCATGTTGAGGCGCCCTCATCAACCACCGTGCGAAAAATGTTCCGAGTAAAAGTTTTCGTGGTGTAAGCCACTACTATCTAAAACACCATGTGGTAGAGGAGACAAGGTTTTAAGTCAGTCGTATCAAGCATGATTGTTCCCGAATTACAAGTCTCAGTGGATCCTAAGGCAGCTAATAGAGCCTTTCTCGAGGAAGGGTAGCTCTGGAGGACCTCCAAAGCGGACATTGCACAAGGGGTTTGTGACAAATATTCCACCACAGAGTAGTTTTGGGCGGCCCTTGCGTTTTGATTTTGGGAAGATTTCTTGAATAGACCTTTTGGGATGTGTGTCATTGTTTCACCCAACGTCTTCTCAATCTAGAGAGGAAGAGGTGGGTTTTCTGCTTCTTTACCCTTCTTAGAGGTGTTTGACATTCTATAGTCATGTGTCCTAGTTGCTATGTGGGCATGACCTTTCAACATATATGCATTTGTAGATGAAGTATTAATTGAAGACGGAGGGGGTCCCTGCCTGCCCCCATCCGCGCTTGAAGAGGCTTGAGTTAAATTTTTTCCATGTGGAAATGGGTTCTTTAACACAACAGGTTGTTGCTGTGCCAATAAATTTTGGGCCTCAGCAAGAAGAGGGCACATATGAGTTGGATGGTCCTCCACCCAAAGGTTACACAGATACTTCGACTTATTCTTTTCTATGTTGCCCCTGCCAACATTGTTGGTGGGTTTCTTATCCCCCTTACCCTTCTTTCACTATTTCTTCTTTCCGTCAGGCTGCTAGGTGGCCTTTGGGTTTGTCTATTGCACACTGTGTACATCCGACGTTTGGGTAGGGGGAGTAGTCAAACCAGTGGTCTAGCTGGCCGTTGTCTGCTGTATTGAAAATTGTTGCAATTGATTTGACATCTTATCAACGATCTTCATTTGTGCTGAACCAACAATACCATCAACATGTGGTCCAGATCTCTGTATGGTCTTGTCAAGTATCGACCACGGTGCGTCTGGAATAATTTCGTAAAGTAAACAAAACTGAGAGTAAATCAGCTTTAGCTGTTGAGCTCTCATTATCGCTACTTCTTATGAAAAGACCCTTGACGTTGCTACATATTTGGATAACTGCGGAACCAAAGACTTGAGGAGCCACTCTAGAAAAAATGATGGTGGGACTGGTAATTTTATTAAGATCTTCCAGCGTCTCCATTCTCGAATGTGATCATAGATATGGTTTGCCTTTTTCTACTCAAAGTTGGCTAGTAATTCAGTGTCGGTGTCGTATCTCACAGGTAATTGAAAATGGTTTAAGAAAAGTATTATCAATTCGCCAAATGTAGAGTATCTTGAGCGATCGATCTCAATGTACCATTTCACAGCACTCCCGATAAGAGTGCGTTGAAACAAACACAACTGTATGGAATCGTCTCTCAATGAGTTGTACAAGCACCATAGATGGAAGGTAGTCACATGATCGCTTAGATCTTCATTAGGATTAGCTTTGAACTTTGGAATGTTTGAAGGCAACTTGGTCGACATAGGAGGCCAACGCGGATTGCGATAGATGGGGTCGTTTAGTAACCTTGACAAGTCTGGCAAGTGCAAAGTTGCCAAAAACAGAAGTTTGGGTTGTTGGTTATAACCAGGGAAAAATGAGCCTAGAGTTTGGCTGGCACCAGGTTGCTAGGAAAAGTTAGGTTGCTAACCAGGGTTCTGGTAAAAACCATGGTCGTGACCAGCGTATGGATTATGCGCTTGTTGAGACGTCATCGGTTGACTCCCGTAATAGGACGTAGAAGGTTGGGCTTGCGTTGTATTCCAAGGATTTTGGAAAGGGTTGCCCCCTGTCGATCCGACGGGCAGAGGTCCTGAGCCTTGCCTAGGGTTCCATTGGCTATGGAAGGGGTTGCCCCTGGTCGACATCCTTGACGACAGAACTGATCCCTGCCATGAATTCCAAGGTCCTTGTGAGGAGGGAACTTCTATGTTTGCCCCCTATGCAAGAACAATACCCGACATAGGATTTTGTTGTCCATAAGCAGGGTTTCCCCCGACCAAGATGACAGCTGACGAGAATGAGTTGTTACCAAACATGTCAAACAAAGAGAACAACAGAGAACCTACCTATGTGGAATTGGAGGTAGGTCCTTGAATACCTTCTCCACACAGGTTGTCGTTTATGGTCGGCTAGACGGGTTGATGAGAAACGCCGCTGAGCGAGGGAGACGATAGAGGTATATGACCCCCATCGTAAGGGAAATCATTATAGGGGGTTGAGGTGCCCCCTATAGACCCTTTCAAAGGAGCGTTAGAGCTCCCTGCCCCCAAGCCCATCATTTGAAGGGTAGAGTAGGACAGGACCGAGTTCATGTCAAAGCCGGGCATCCAATATGAAAACGGAGGGCCCGTCGCACTCTGTGTAAACGGTGCAGTGATCGCCGCCATGGACGGAATCAGACCACTACCCGAGGTAGAGGTGGTTGAGACCATGGTGGCCCAAATCTATGAAGGTGAGTTAGGAGGCATAACACGCCTTCTTTTGATAGTCGTAGAAGGAATATGAGGACTCCCTGATGAAGTAACAACATTTGTTTCCATCGCTTCTTGTAGGATTATCTGGCGCTCGTGATGTGTTACCCTTGGAGGGGCAATCTGTATCAAGACTGGCATCGACAAGTCAATGATTAGAGGGTTATATGGACCAAGAGATTTTGCTCCAAGGTCAGAAATAGTCGGTTCCTCCAAATTCACAAGTTCTCCTCTCGAGTATGGCTCGGGTACAGTTTCTTATTGCCCGATTGCCTCAAATGACCCTTGCTGGTCAAGTCTTCGCCTTAGTGGTGGCAGTGGTGGCTCCACTTCAATCGGCGGTAGGCCCAAAAGCCTTCATGACCAATAGAGCTCTTGATCCTCCACTGTGTGAGAAGATCAATGACACACTAAGGTTTTTCTAAAGTTGAATATCAAACACACACTAGAAAAAGTTCCTATGAGATATAACAAGAAAACCACTACAAACTAGTTGGAAGAACAGCCACACCAACCAACACTAGAGCAACTTACCAGGGCAAGTCCAACTCGAATACGGAAGCACCCTCTGGGTACACTCTGCAAAGCGTGGCCTGATGTCTGTCCTAGGTACCATGGTATACCCTCGCAGTTACTTGTGTAAGTCCCTGATATATAGGCAACTAGGTTGCCAACTCGCGAAAAACTACCAGGCGGGTACAGTCGACAGTCAGGAAGACCACAATGAGCAGGGTATCAAGCCCGAAACCTATCAAGGGTATCGAAAGAAAGTTTTATGGAAGACAAATGAGGACCTCGAACGGATTTGAGACCCACGAAGCTCCATGGAAAATGTGATCAACGAAATCCCAAGATAAGCCCTCTATATGTGTTCCTCCACTACGATTGGTCCGGCTTTGGAGGTGTTATCTCATCTAACTTTCCGCATGTGACCTCGTGTTTAGCCCCTATGTTAGAGGGATGTCTCAGATAGTTTCCACGTCACTATACTTCTACACTCCCTAGCACAGACTCATATGTTTGTTTTATAGCCCTGAAGAGTTTCCTCTCCAATCTAAATTAGGGCTCTAGCCTAATCTAGTTGATGGACCCTACGAACGTGAAAGTCTGATAAATTTCAATTTATTGTTAATTTTAAGTGGTTATTCTTAAGTTAAAGGGAACAAAAATGAAAGTGATGGTGTTTGTTAAGAGACAAAAGAGAAGAACAAATGTTGGAAACAAAATTACTTCTTTTTTTTAATAAATAAAGATTTGCAAATTTAACCTCTTTAACCAAACTTTTTCGTAACTACTTTTCTCAGATCTTTGAAAAGAAAAACCTAAAACAAGATTTCGCTCGACTATGAGCTACTTAATGTCCTAATTATTCAATAAAGAACTTAAAAAAACTTTCAATTTCCTTGATATATAAAGCAACTAACCTAAACTACTTTTACCAAACAATTTTATTATTATTATTACTATTATTTTATGCTTCAAAACAAGAAACTTTGAAAATGAATTATTTTCTTTTCTTCTAAAGAAAAAAAGGGGAAAATGAAGAGAAGACAAGACCAAGAAATGACTTATGTCCCCACCGCAGATCGTAGGGAGTCACTGACAATACCAAGAAGGCAGATCAGAACTGACTCACAAACGCGTCTAAAAACCCTAAGAAAGAAAACAAAAGAAATCTTTGATAAAGAAAAGCTAAACTAAGGCCAGACCTAAGCTACAGACTGCCATAACAGAGACCAGGACTAGATCGAGAAAACCCCTGAGAAGTATGACTTCTGACAGGGAAGAGGTTGACTGCCTCTTCTTTAAAAAAGACTTTCTCAACACAGACACGCTACTGACACTTCAGCAGCCTGCGTATGTACGCAGGCTGTTCAAAGGTAGGGTGCATATGTACGCATGTAGACCCACTACAGGCCGTGTACACCTCTGTGACTTTCTAAAAAAAGAAAGCAATAGTCAAGCTGACAAGGTAGGAACTACTAGTATGGAAGACCAAAATCCCTTAAATACTCAAACACTTATAGAAACTCAAAAAAGGTAGGTAAACCAATTAAAGAACCCAAAACAAATCCCCTAAAAACCCTAGAGGCTCCCTAGTACAGTCGCCAATTTTTCTATAGTGAGAAAACCCCCCTACAGACTACACTAGGGTTCTAAAGTGTAGGCAGAGCTAATCGTCTAAAGTCTCCTACTTTTAACAATTATCCCAACAATACCCCACAATCATACATAAAATACTAAATACAGGGATCCAATAGGCTTACCTCAAACCCCACATCCGGTGTCGATCCCTTTGTGCTTCGTTGTTTCCCGACTGCAGATCTCCTCTCAAGGCCAACCTGCATTCACCAAAAGACAAACAAGAAACTACGAGCATGAATTATATATATTGATTAATGGGTTAGATATCATAACAAAATATAAATAAATCATAAAGATTGAAGATATCATTTGGTGGGACGGAAAAAATACTTCTTTATATTAATCTCACAGAGTAGCTTACAATGTGACATCGACAACTGCTCCTCAAACTCAGTCCCGGGCTCCTCTTCACCAAGCTCCAATTGCTTCCATGTATCTTTCTCCTCTTCAGTTCTCTCTAGAGAAATAGCAAGGGTTTTCAATGGAGGAAAAAGGGGCTGGAATAAGGAATTCTGGCTCAAACTCACAATGTGGTGGAAAATAATTGGGGCAAGGGGGAGTACTGAATTGGGTAGAGTTTCTTTGCACTCATGTTTTTTGTAGGAATGGGACCCCAACACTTTCTTTTATATGCCAAAAATATAGTTATTCGGTTGGGTGACCGACTATGGGCGGTCAATTGGTTAGGAAACTACCCAAAAGCCCATATCCCCTTGCAACTTTTGATTTTTTTCCATTTTTGTGAGTATACGTGGGTTGTAATGTTGCAGCTAGTGTATGTACGCGAGCTGTAGAGATGAAAAAAGCGTGTGTACGTGAGAAGTAGTGGTGTAGGGCACGTACATCTTCAAAAATATGGTTTTTAGAAGAGTTATTATGTGATGTCTTTGGCAAAAATAGCAAGTAAGATGGCTTGCTGCCAGGTATGCATGTATGGTGAAATTTAGGGTTATAACAGCAGGTTCAAAATCTTAGGGGGGATGAAGGCACTGAATTCACCTAGTCAAAAGGAATAGGCTTCGAGATTTCTCCCATAAAATCCTAGAGTGCTCGTAAGAAAGCATTGGTTTCGCATCTGGTCGCTGACACACTTCCTACCTCTATTACAAACATTAGGGTGCTTAGAGTCATGAAATCCCTTTCTCAGGAAAAATCATGATCCTCCTATCCTTAAATCTCATAGGGTTGGGGGGATCCCTAAAATTTACCTCCATGCACATATTATTGCGTAAGACACATCCAGATATAATCTTTTTACAGGAAACTCTTGTTGATGAGCAACGAGCTCGAGGTTTTATGCTAACCTTTTGTCTTGGCTGGCTCTCTTGTGCGTTTAGTTCAATGAGAGCTTCTGGTGGCTTGCTGGTACATGGGATCCTACTAAGTTGGATTTGAATCCTTTTATCTATTGTGGGGGAATTTTGTTGTCCGATACCTTATTGGAAAACAACAGTCAAATCCACTTACTCAATGTTTATGGGCCCTGTAGTGACAAGAAAGTTTTCTGGGAGAAGGTGGAAAATCGTGGATTATTGGACTCTAATAATCTTATTGTTGTAGGCGATCTAAATCTGTCCACTAGAGCATATGAGGTTTTGGGAGCCAAAGCACACTTGGACAACTTGGCTAGGTTTTTCAAAGACTTGTTTCAATCTCATCACTTAGTGGACTTGCTTCCAGAATTTTTGGTTCCGACTTGGAGGAATGGAAGAGCAGGAAGTGTTTATATTGCCAAAAGATTAGACCACATTTTAGCAGCTGAATCTATTTTAAGTCAAGCAGGCTGATTCAGATCCTAGGTGGAGTACCGATTCTTCTCTGATCATGCCCCAATGGTTGCACAGTTTGAATTTCAACTTTTTCCAACGACTTACCCATTCAAATGCAATTCTTCTTGGTTGCGGGAAACAAATTTTGAGACTTTGGTAACTGAGGTTTGGTTGGAACATGGATTTTTATGTGAGCCAAATATCTAGCTCAGGTTTGTATGGAAATTAAAAGAACTTAAAAATAGGAAAAAAGCTTGGGCTCGTCAACGGAGGTCTGACAATCTTCATAGACTGGAACAGTTGGAGGTGGAGTTACACACAGCTTATCTTTCTTCCCCGAGGGAAGGGAGTGATCTTGTTTCTGAAATCCTTATAAAATGTTTGGAAATGGAACAAAATTCTTTGCTCCTTCTCGAGGAAGAGCTCTAGAGACAAAGGAGCAGAGCGACTTGGCTTAAAAGTGGTGACCAAAACACTAGGTTCTTTCATAATTTCGCATCAGCCCGCATGAATAAGAAGTATATATGGGAAATTATGGACGAGGATGGAATTCACCATAGGGGACAAGCAGACTTAAAACGTGAAGCAGTGAAACATTTTAAAAGATTTTTCAAATTTGGCAACCTGCCTTCTCCCACGGATCAAGCTTTTGCTGCTAGTATCTTTCCTCGCTTTGTTGATGAGGAGGAGCACATCCATCTAGATCGGCCCTACACTAAATCAGATATTTGGGAGATACTTAATCATTTTGCTAAAGACAAGAGTCCAAGCCTGGATGGCTGGACGGTGGAATTTTTCACTTGTTTTATTTATTTATTTGGTGATGATCTGTTGGAACTAGTGGAGGATACTAGGAGCAGAGGAAAGGTCCATATCTCATTGAACTCTACTTTTTTAGCGTTGATTCCTAAGGAAAACAATCCTTTGACCTTGGGCGACTTTAGAACTATTGCTCTCTGCGATCTTTGTTATAAACTGATTGCAAAGGTGATTGAAAATAGACTGAAGCCATTACTCTCAAAATCACTATCAAGTGAACAACTCGTCTTCTTAAAAGGTAGGAAAATTCTGGATGCTATTGGGACTGCTCAAGAATGTATCCAAAATATAAAACAGAAAAATCTCTAGGCACTTATTTTAAAGTTGGATCTAAAAAAGCTTACGATTGTGTTAGTTGGGAATTTCTCAGGTTGATTTTGATAAAAATGGGTTTCAATTTACATAACATAAACTGGATCATGAGTTGTGTAGACAGTTCTTCATTTGTTTTTCTAATCAATAGGGAGGCCTCTTCCTTCTTTCAGAGTGAGCGTGGTCTGAGACAAGGCTGCCCACTGTCACCTTTATTATTCATTCTAGTCATGGGAAGTTTTAGTTTGTTGCTGAAGAAAGCCCAAGGAGAGGTCAATTTGACTGGGGTGAAAGTCTCTCGTATTGTTAAAATTCTACATCTTTTCTTCGTAGACAACATTTTAATTATGAAAAGGGATACCTTGGAGGAGTGGACGGAGATAAACTCAATCCTTAATCTTTTTTGTGGTGCCTCGTGCATGAAAGTGAATCTTGGTAAGTCGACTTTTGATCACTCGGGTATCCAAAGAGATTTTTTGGAAAATATTAAAGAAGTCTTCTCCTTCAAATTTGCTAGTCTGGCAGAGGGATTTAGATATTTGGGATACTTTTTAAAAAATGAAAAGTTAATTTTTGCACACTAGAGATGGCTCATTTCAAAGATTGAAAATAGAATTAGTCACCATTGTAATAGGTGGTTGTCTATTGGTGGGCGTTATATTTTGATAAAATTTGTTTTGGAATCACGGTCTGTTTATTGGATGGCCCTTACAGTGGTTCCTAGATCAGTTTTAAATAAAATACGAGAGTTGATTTTTGAGTTCCTTTGGTCTGGTGGGGGTTCGACTCAGCACTATCATCTTTGCAGCTGGGAGGTGATCTCTAAACCAAAGTCTTATGGTGGTTGGGGACTTAGAAACCTTTTTCACTTTAACTTGGCACTGTTGCAAATTCGCTATGGAGAGTGTTAACAAAACAAGGGATCTGGCATAAGGTAATAAAGAATAAGTGTTTGCCTTATACTTTTGTCACCACTTGTCTTAGATCGGTTACGATAGCTCAGCCTTCGGCTTCTCAAACATGGAAAAACTTAACAAAGTCCCTCCCTTACATCACTCATTGGTTGAGCTAGTTTCCAGGTAATGGTCAATAAATTCTTCTAGGACAAGACATTATTATGGGAAATGGTTCTATATCATTTCTCTCTTTGGAACTCTTAGTAGTCCTACAAGATAGAAATCTTAGATACCTCTATCAATCCAGAGCTCAAAATTCCAAGGGTTTTTGTATTGATTGTTGGAAAAGTAGCTCGAATCTAGGACTACTGGGTGCTCTTGCTTTCGAGTGGAAATCCTTCTGTAATTTTCCATTGTATTTGGGGATTCACCTTCAACACAATGAAGATTTCCTTGTCTAGATCAGAGGAGATAACTCGGGCAACCTCTCTGTCAAAAATGTTTATTTAGCTTTACAAAAAAATCTTTGGCAATACCAGGTATCAGGTTGGAGATGCCATTTACGGTCATGGGACATTACATTGAAGATTAAACTGTTTACTTGGCTCTCGGTGAAGGATAAAATTCTCACTTGGGAGAATCTACTTAAAAATGGCTGGGAAGGACCAAGCTTTTGTCCACTCTACTCTGGCGGCCCAGATTCGGTCAAAAATCTTTTCATTTATTGTTCTTTCACTCTACATGTGTGGCAGAAACTTTACTTTGCACTCCAGATTAACACTTTGTGGGAAGGTGACTCACTATCAGACTGTTATGCCACTTGGATAAAAAAAGAATGTAACTTTAGAATGTTTCCTGCCTTGGTCTGTTGGTGCATCTAGCTGGAAAGAATAAAAAAGTATTTGAAAATGTTACCCCTTCTATGCAGCCGGTGTTTCAAAAAGCTTCTGGTCTACAAAAATCTGCAGAAGTAAAGGATCCCCGAAGAGGCAAGGGCCCTCGGATTCACAAGAATTCCACCTCTTACTATACAAAATCTATGGTGGTTCGATGGCTCTGCTCAAGAAAATGGAACCTTGAGTGGAGCAGGGGGAGTCATCAAAGTTAATGAGGATACAAGCTACAAATGGACTTTTAATTGTGGTCATGGGACCAATACTAGGGATGAACTTTTAGGGGCATGGGTGACCTTATCATTGGTAGTTCGACTGGGTATATACCAACTTCATATTCTTGGTGGCTCTAAAGTAATAATTGAGTGGCTAAATGGCAGGGGGAACTTAAATGCATATGCCCTTCTGGGATGGATGAACGTGATTAAGGCTTTAAAAAATTTGTTCAAAAACATCAGTTTTGATCACATATACAGAGAGCATGATCCAGGTGGATATCGGTGGCCGCCCACCTTCTCCAACTGGCCCAAAACATGTTTATGGAAATTTTGGTAATTTACTATTTTTAGCAGTTTTTAACTTCCAGGGCCATTTTGAGGCCCTAAACGATGTTTTTTGAGAAAACGGGGAGCAACATGGATTGCATGGATTGTAGATCATGTTGCTCACCCAAAAGTTGTAGTTCTCGGATAGATATTTCCAGCAAGCTATTGAGCGCCCCAAACGAAGATCGTATGCAAAAGTTACGCCCTTAGGAAGTTGACATATCAACTACCCCCATCGGGGCCCACAAACCTTTTGGCTTTTCATCTTCCGGGGTTAGGGTTTTGGATTTTACTTATGTTAAAAAGGCCCTTAGAGCCTCATTGTAATAATCATGTTCTCACCGATGCGAGTAGCCGTCACATCTCTTCTCAGAGATAAGCTACCACCATTCTAGCAAGTCTTTCACTTTGTATTTTACAGTCTCTGTACATTTATTTCGTTAATAGAAATTGTGTATTACTGTATATCTATGACTCTTGTTTTATTTCCGCTATATCTCTGTTATATTGTTGTCTCTCTTGCAATATCTCTAAATATTTATGTGTTATATCTCCGCTCTCATTCCGTGCCGAAAATAATCAGGATCAAAGCAGAATATGATAGTTGATGCCCTCTCCAAAAAAGCCTTGAAAGCTCTAGAAGGATTGATCACCTAGAACAAATGGATCGAAGGACATGAAGGTCCTTCATATAACTTGCATCTTTACTAAGGACACTGGCTATTGCACTTTTCCCGATTTCGGTTTTTGATACTTTGATCTATGTATCTTCCATAGGACTTAGACGAGAGCATAAGTAGCTCTATTTTATATTTTGTTCCTATGTAAAAGAAGCTACTCTTTTTCTATTTTGTGGGAGCTCTTGCTATGGCTTGGATGCTTTCCTATAGTTTGAGATGGATGCTTATCCTTCATCTGAGAGATAGATGCAGTTTCTATGCCTGAGAAAGTCCACATACTTCTGGTGGCATTGGGAGATTTATTTCTTTAGTTTGACCGATCATTTTGTAGAGTTGTCTTTGTAAATGAAAACATTATATAATAATAACAATAATAATAATCTATTTTTAAGGTCACGACCAAGCCACACCAAATTGGTGTATGAGACCCCCTTGTTTGTGGGACAAGGGACTCCCCTCCGCCCAACGATTTGAATGGTACAGTCTATAGAGGTATACATACCCTACCCCCCCTCTGGATTTGAACTTGTGACCTCTTAAGAAGAAACACATGTTCTTAACCATTAGGCCCACTCAGGGAAATTTTCTGCTGGAAAAAAAAGGGAAAGTGGAGGGAATCCTATGTTCTTCTTATTTATTCATGTTTGGTAGGTTAAAAGCTTAAAAACTTTTGATAGGTAATAAAACAAGAGTTGTATGGCAGCTTAGTCTTGCAAAGTAATGAGCTAAACTGTCATTTGTCAAAACAAGATAACTTGGAGAAACAACTTTATATGCAATGTCTCATTCATCTTATGAATTTAATAATAAGAGGGTTTCAATATATTGGG
>JZKD02S0429880.1:0-17799 GCA_000966675.3 Picea glauca
TCTTGAACAAGAAGTTGTCACACTAAGAGTCAAAATTGTCAAGCTCAACAAGAACGTTGAAGAGACAGAAACATCAAAATCAATTGTAGAGAATCAAGAGAAGCACTCTACATTGTTAGAAAACAAGAATGAAGAAAATAGAAAGAGTTATGCAGAAGTACTCAAAGGAAGGAATCATGGTCAACCAGAATCTAAGAAGAATATTGAAGATACATATTCAAGAAGACCATCAATGTTCAATCCACAAAGAAGCTTCAATAATGTTCATTATCAGTCAAGGAAAATATTCAGAAGGACTATGCCACAAAGAAGATCATTCACTCCCAGGTATGAAAATTTATTTTATGGTCATTGTTTTTATTGTACTAAATTTGGACATAAGGTTGAAGATTGTAGGGATTATAAACAAAATGTTCAAGAAAGAATTTCCTATGTGGTCTCACGTAACATTGAGTGTTACAAATATCATAACTATGGAAACATAGATAGTGATTGTATAAGCATGATCAATACTTCCATGAAAGAGAATATCGATATCAGATATAAGAAAGTATGGATAAGAAAACAGGAATAACATGTGAACAAAGACTAGGTACCAAAGATCGCAAGATTTGCAATAAAACGACATGTATAAAATTCTACAAAGAAAAAGAAAGATGTCAAATACAAAAAGGTTTGGAAAATAAATGAAAGAAAGGAAGGATAGGTAATTAAGGAACATGTTCAAGAGATTATACTTTCAGATAGTGTAGTGAAAGATGAATCCATAGACAAAAAGAAAGAAGTCAGATCTCAAAGAGATAATGAATTTACCAATGAAGATGATGATGAATCTACCAATGAAGATGATGATGAATACACATCAAATAAGGAATTGTTCTGAGCCATCCATCTTAGAGACTCCCAGGTAATATGAATATTAGATAGGGGGAGTCTATGCGATAGTTGTGATAGACCAAAGAACCATCCTTCGAGCAACTTGCTGAGTTTGTGAAGAAATATCCAGAGCAATCAGTTAGCAGAAGTACAATTTGATGGATTAATCAAGACTTCATGATAGTATAGTGATAAATGGGTCATCATTGTGGATAGTTGTGCAAGTAGATTATTGGATAGTATGGATGAGAGCATGGATTCATAGATTGGTTCAAAGAGTGGTTCAGAGACAAAGGAATATTATCATAATGCATGATAATTACACATGAAATGGATCGAATAGTGCTAATGGATTCGAAATTGACATATATTTTTTGGACACATGAAGTGCATACAACAGTTCACATTCAAAACAGAGTAATGCTTAGAAACAACAATGACAAAACTCCCTATAAACTATGGAAAGGAAGCACAAACAAAAACCTCTACATCAAGGTAACTCAAGGTAGTATTTTATTAATTGAAATTTATGTTGAACACATTGTTTTTGGAAGTACTAATGACAGGTTTAGCCATAAATTTGCAAAGGATATGAAAAATGAATTTGAAATGTCATTAATTAGAGAACTATCCTTCTTTCTGGGTCTTCAGATACATGAAAGAAACCAATGAATTTTTATTTCTCAAACCAATTATATCAGAGAAATGATAAAGAGGTCTGTAATGGAAGATTGCAAACCAATTATCACTCCCATGCAAATCAATTCAAGTTGAGAAATATGATGATTTAGGGTCTACAGATCAGAGGAAGTACATGTCAGTGATTGGTATCCTACTATATGTGACAACATCCATACCATATGTAATGCAAGTATTTGGACAGGTGGCACGATTTCAAGAAGAATCAAAGGAATCACATGTATTAGATGTGAATATGATTTTCAAATATCACAAAGGAACAAAAGTGTTTGGATTATGGTATCCAAAAGGAAAGGATCTATCACTTATTTTCTACACAGATGCAGATTCGGCAGGTTGCATTGATGATTGACGAAGCACCAGTGGAGCATCATTCTACTTTGGTGAGTGTTTAGTATATTGGCTAAGAAAGAAACAATCATCAATATCCTTATATACAATCGAGGTAGAGTATATTGTAGCAGCAACATGTTGTACATAGGTTCTATGGATGAAAAAAACTTTGGCAGATATATAGTTTGAGTATGATGAGCCCATTCCAATCTATTGATAACACAAGCGCCATTAGTATCTCAAAAAACCTGATGATGCACTCCAATACGAAGCACATTCCAATCAAGTATCACTTTCTACAGGAATAGGTTGCAGATAACAACATCAGAGTTGAATATGTGGGCACAAAAGAACAAGTGGCATACATCTTTACAAAAATGCTTCCATGGGAATCCCTTGAGTATCTTCGCCAGAGACTAGGAGTAATTTCTACTCCAAAATGAACGCTTTTGAATGCTTATCTTATATGTCTTAGATGTACACTAGGAATCACCATAAATAGGACAAAGGGGGAGATATTTATCAGATGCAAAGGTAAATTATTGGAGAGAGAGAATAGAGGCATGTTTCCAAGGCGAGCGATTGTCACAAGGGAATAATGAGTGATATGACTTCAGAGTGATACCATTTGTCAAAGGGGGAGATATTATTCATATGAAATGGAGAGAGAGTAATTAGAGGCTTATAAAACCAAAGAAAAATCAAACGCATGTGGACAGGGGGAGAATCCCCAAAGGGAGATATCCTTTTCCATTGATGTCAAAGGGGGAGAGATAGAAACATTGATGAGGAGTATAAGGATGAATTTTATCATGACTAAGTGTTATCATCAATGTTATTGTTGCCATCAATACCAAAGGGGGATATTACCAGACAATTAGCTTAGTTTTATGGATAGTTGGTATGGATTGTTGATTTTCATTGATGTCAACCATTGGAGAGTGATATTGTATATTGATGTCAACACTTGAAGAAATTCTAGTAGCGAATTCTGGTAGCACAAAGGTTTTGATAATGGAAATATGGTTGTTTCATGTATAATGTTATGATTTTTAATATATTTGAAGGAAAAACTATTCTATATGAATAGTACATGCCATGCCATTTCTGGTGGTATGTCGAACATCACATAACTCCTCACGGTTTCATATTTATGGCCTTACGAAGTTGGAGGACCCTCATATGTTGGCTTGAAGCCCCAAAAGGTAAAAGAAGTCAAAGATATTCCAAAGAAGAAATTACTATTTAAATGATAAAGTAAAGTGACAAAGTCAACAAGGATTATTGAAATAATAAAGTTAAGTGACAAAATCAAAGAAGATTATTTAAATGATAAAGTGAGGTGACAAAGTCAAGGAGGAATATTTAAATGATAAAGTAATGGAGAACTTTCTAATTATGGNAGGTCATCTCACCATTTTAGAAATAAATTTTTTTATGGAATGATTCAGACCATGAAAGTGTTATCCCACTGAGGAAACATATCCAAGTATATTTGGTAAAAAATTCATCTTGTGGGTCATTGAATTTTTGGAGTTACACTCTTTGAAAAATAGGGTTTGTGCCTAGTCCTGAAACTAGTCTAAAACAAGTGTTTCGGGTAAAAACGTCATAAATTCTTGAAAACAGATCCAAATTCAGTAAGACAAAATGTTTTGGTTAGAGTATCGTCTATAGTATTCTTTGTAAAAGTTTCACATCGATTCAACAAACATTCTATGCAGGGCATGCTCTACAAGGTCACTCTCTAGAATAAGATATAATTCATCAAGGTATGCCATTTTTGCTATAACTCGTTTTCTGAGAGGTTCCAAGTAGTGACACCTAGATGAAATGAATAAAACACACCAACGAACATTGTGTATTGTTTTCATATATTTATTCATTACAGGTACATAGTTATGATTATTTCAAGTTAGGATTGTTGACTAATCCAAAATTAGTCATGTGAGACTAAAGAAAAGTTTGATGAAAATGTTAGTCTCTTGTTGTTAATATTAAGGAAGGTTTGTAGGTATGTGATAATATAAACCAGGTCTATTACAAAGTTACAAATCATATTTGGATGATGAAATTGATGAGGGATTTTGGCCGAGGTACATGTTGGGTACATGGTTGAGACAAGCAGTTGATGACTTGGCACATACATGAGGTGTATAGTTGATGATGTTGGAACATATTAATGAGTCATAGTTCATGAGTAGTTGATACATGATTGGTACATACTTGGTACATGGTTGGAATTACTTGTTAGTAGTATTGTTGACACATAGTTTATGGATGATGTAGCATACTTGTATTTGTATATTATTATAAGCACATATTGATCTTGGTGATGATTATAAGTTGTTGTGTTATGCTTGGTTGATGCACATATTTGAGACTTGTCTTGGTGCTTGATCTTGGTGAGTAGATCTAATTTGGTTGATAATATTCATGAGATAGGTTTCTGTGATAGGTTGTTTGGACATGTTGTTGTGACATGTTATTTGTATAGGTTTGGTGCATGGTTGATGCACTTGTTCATGGTATAGGTTCAGGTACATGTTGTTGCATGGTTGATGCACTTTTTTATGGTACAGGTTGATTACAGATTGGTTGGTACAAGTTGGTGCATGGTTAATGCACTTGTTTATGGTACATGTTGATTACAGGTTGAGGTACAGGTTGATGCATGGTTTAGGTTATTGGTACAGGTTGATTCGTATAGGTTTACAACAGTATATCTCATAGTGATAGTGTGACAATGCTTCCATCATTCTACTTATACGTAAGGGAGGTTGTACGGGGCAAGGATAGGTGGTCATAGACACCCTTCAATTTTAGCTAGAGAACATAGGGCATTGTATCCTCCTTCTGATTGTAGCCTGAGAAACTAGGGGGTTGGAGCCTCCTTCTAGTTGCAGCTAAAAAACAAAGTAATTTGGTGCTTCCAACGAATTTAATTCTTCAATACATATAAGAAAAAGCATTATGTGGTTTTCTCCCTCTTTTGGTTTCCACGTAAAACACTGGTGTATTGTGTATGTGTATGATTGTTCATTTGTTCATTTCTTATTTACTCTGTAGTTATTGGATGATAATACTACATTGATATAACACTTGGATTATATGGTTAAAAAGGATTAAATTGCTCTATTACCGATTCACCCCCCCTCTCGGTTATCCAACAAATCCATCAATGAAGTGAGTAGGGGTTGTTAACCCATCGTTAACAAATAAAATCCAGTTGTTTCTATAGTGGGAAAACCTCCCTACGGATTGTACTAGGGTTATAAAGTGCAGGTAGAGCTAACCATCTAAAGTCTCCTACTTTTAACAACTATCCCAACAACACCCCACATTCATGCATAAATTACGAAGTATAGGGATCTGATAGTCTTACCTTAAACTCTAAGTCTGGTGTCTATCCCTTTGTGTTCAGTCACTTCTCGACTATAAATCTCCTCCAAAGGTTGACCTACATTCACCAAAAGACAAACAAGAAACTACGAACTTGCATTCTATATATGAACTAGTAGGTTAGATGTCATAAAAAAATGTAAATCAAACATGAAGATTCAACACATCATATGGCGGGATGAAAAAAGTACTTCTTTATGTTAATCTCATAGAGTTACTTACAAAATGAGATCGACGACTACTCCTCGAACCCAGTCCTAGGCTCCTCTTCACCAAGCTCCAACTGCTTCCACATATCCTTCTTCTCTCACACTTCTCTCTAGAGAATGGGCATAGGCTTATGGATGAGGAAAAAGGCAAGAATAGGGAATTCTGGCTCAAAACTCAGAGTATGGCTGCAAATTCTTAGGGCAAGGGGGAAAAGAAAAATGGGTAGAGTTTCACTATTGCTATGTTTCTACTTGGAAGGAGACCCAAACACCTCCTTTTATATGAAAAAAAGATGGTTATTTTGTTAGGTGACGGGCTATAGGCGTTCAATTGGTTAGGAAACCACCCAATAGCCCGTAATCGCAACAAATCCATTTTAAATTTTTATTTCTTGCAACTTTTGTGGGTATACGCGGGCTATAATGGTGCAACTAGCATACGTATGCAGGCAATAGTGGTGTAGATAACGTACATACGAGGGTAGTAGTAATGCAGGGCGCGTACATCTTCAAAAATTTGGTTTTTAAGAGGAGTTGTTCAGTATTGGCTTGGCAAAAAATAGTAAGTAAGAAGGCCTAATGCCGGGTATGAATATCTGGTGCAACTTAGGGTTATAACAAATGCCCCCTAATGTGTGAGGTCATAAGAGAATCAGATCGCTGAAATACATTACAAATATTTACCAATGTACAAAGCGAGTGAGCCTAGGACTAGTGTTCGGGAGGTGCCATCTGCAAAATAACAATTGTCTCACCGAGGTGGGCATACCCATGCTCGGGATGAAATAAATCATGGTTTCCAATCAAATACACTGCAGATCCATGTCATATAACTATATATAAAGTGTTTCCACGAGAAATACAAAATGGATATACATCTCAAAATCAAAGATATACATGTATAGTATTCATATTCAATAAGCCAATGATGCCTGATGGCTGGAGATGAGGTCCTCAGAGCTTGTGAAACAACTTCAAGATATTCAAAACTTGGGTACAAGTGTAATGTGAGTATACAACTTCACTACCCAGAGGTCTTCGACAAATCATCGAGAAATAAACAAGAGGATTTCAATGATCAGACAAAGAACTTCATGTATTTCGAACAAGGACTTGATTGGAATTTTGGGGATGGTCGGGCATGAGGTCAAGAGACAAACTGTAGAAAGGCCAACTCAAGTTGGTTAAAAATTCCCTTGGACAATAGCATGACTCAGGCAACCTGACATTGACATAATTTCACGATGCAGGAGGCAACACAAACTCTCCATGTGTTTGGAAGAATAACCAAATGGAGGAGGACACAACTCTATGTGATGAGAACATATTCCTAAGGTCATATTAAATCCCAAAGATTTATGAACAAATGAAGGGATGTTCTTTGTCCAAGGGTGACTCATTGTGCTGCCATAAAAGGAAAATACTTTTCCCATCCTCTTTTTGGGGTATATTTGATTTTTTTTTGTCTTTTTCAATATTTTGAATCTTGAAAAAGAATAAAAGAATGCTACGTTACAAAGGAGGAATGAGTGTCACAAACATACTAGTTCCAAGCGCAAGGAACATGCTAATGCTCATAACAAGGAAACATGTGCAGGGAAAGGACACTCGAGAAAATTCTTCCAGGGGTCAAGGTGTCTGATCGTAGAGGCAAAGTGATACAAGGCTTGCGTATAAGTCATGCTTTGAAGGTTCAGTTGAAAGAAACATGGAGTCGACATTAGGCCAAAAAATGTAGGAATGCAATTGTGATTAGAAAGACACGATGAAACCCCCTTCAATGTATTTTTTATGAGCCTAGAGAAGGTAATCTCATTGGTTTTTTATTTTTAGAGAGTCTAAAAAAGAATAAAAGAAGACTCCGCTGGCATACCTTTTTCGAAGATAGTCTAGTCAGTTCGAAAAAGGGATAAACTAGTACTGAAAATACATCTATTAAAAACCATTTTAATGAGTGTGACAAAGACAAGATCACTCGACAATATTTTCAATTTTAAGGAGTTTGAGAAGAGATTAACTATGGACTTCTAGTCTTTTTCTAGATTTAGTCTCCTTAGCCCGAAAAAGTAAAATTTACCTAGGAGAACTCTCCCAGGGAGATGAATCTCTCGAGGTGTACCTTTTTCCTCCTTAATATATAGGCTGAAAAAAGGGGTAAACTCATTCTAGTAGATGTTTTTCTGAACCAATTAACGAGTGTGAAAGAACAAGGTCACCCGACGATATTTTCACTTTTAAAGAGTCTAAAAAGAGCTTAACTATGGACTATGTTGAGATGTTCTTCTGGCCCGTTTCAATGAGTGTGAACAAACAACATCACTTGATGATCTTTTCAATTTTAGGGAGTCTGAAAAGAGATTAACTATGGACTCCATGGGGCTTCCTTTTTCATAAATTTAGTCCCTCAGGCCCGAAACAAGGTTAAACTTATACGTGAGAATACTATTATAGCGAACCAAAGTTCCTAGAGTATACCTTTGTTCATACAATTGACCATCCGGACCAAAAAAGCAGTAAACTACCATTGGAAAAATGTGCCTTCAAATTTGAGTTTTACGAGGGTGAAGGGCAACAAGATCACTCAGAAATATTTTCATGTTTAGAGGGTTTGAAAAGTTCTTAAAAGAAGACTTATTATTTTGGGAGTCTTAAGGGTGAGGCCAAAAGTGATAACATATCAGACATGTGAAGGCTCAAACTCATAATCAAGACAATACTAAAAAGATTCTTGAGCCTAAATTCATTAACGATGGCATGGACACCAAAATGAAACTAGGATTTACCTAGGGCATCCATGTGAAGGTAGGATCTACCAATAAATTATGAAACTTCTAGAGTAGCAATGATGGTTCCGTTTCACAATTATGCGGGATTGATCCTATGGTAAAGCGAAAAAACACAACAAAGTGCAAAAAGTGGAGGTGGAATCCTAACTTAAATGCATACAGTTGGAAAAATGACTTTTCACTAGAGGACCTTAAAAGTGCCCCAACTCCCAAATTTTTTTCCAAACCAAAAGTAAAGTGTATCATAACATCCAATGAGAAACTCAAGAACCATGTCATATGATTTTCAAGCTAGAAAAAACGATAAAAGGGGTAAAACATTATAAAAAGGGCCAAAAAAGTCTATAAATAGAAGTTGGCACCTCATTATCACCATTGAAAATTGAGAATTGACCAAAAATCCAAAAACACCCCTTTGTTAAAGAAGTTGATTCTGTGAGCTTNTGGTGATGATTATAAGTTGTTGTGTTATGCTTGGTTGATGCACATATTTGAGACTTGTCTTGGTGCTTGATCTTGGTGAGTAGATCTAATTTGGTTGATAATATTCATGAGATAGGTTTCTGTGATAGGTTGTTTGGACATGTTGTTGTGACATGTTATTTGTATAGGTTTGGTGCATGGTTGATGCACTTGTTCATGGTATAGGTTCAGGTACATGTTGTTGCATGGTTGATGCACTTTTTTATGGTACAGGTTGATTACAGATTGGTTGGTACAAGTTGGTGCATGGTTAATGCACTTGTTTATGGTACATGTTGATTACAGGTTGAGGTACAGGTTGATGCATGGTTTAGGTTATTGGTACAGGTTGATTCGTATAGGTTTACAACAGTATATCTCATAGTGATAGTGTGACAATGCTTCCATCATTCTACTTATACGTAAGGGAGGTTGTACGGGGCAAGGATAGGTGGTCATAGACACCCTTCAATTTTAGCTAGAGAACATAGGGCATTGTATCCTCCTTCTGATTGTAGCCTGAGAAACTAGGGGGTTGGAGCCTCCTTCTAGTTGCAGCTAAAAAACAAAGTAATTTGGTGCTTCCAACGAATTTAATTCTTCAATACATATAAGAAAAAGCATTATGTGGTTTTCTCCCTCTTTTGGTTTCCACGTAAAACACTGGTGTATTGTGTATGTGTATGATTGTTCATTTGTTCATTTCTTATTTACTCTGTAGTTATTGGATGATAATACTACATTGATATAACACTTGGATTATATGGTTAAAAAGGATTAAATTGCTCTATTACCGATTCACCCCCCCTCTCGGTTATCCAACAAATCCATCAATGAAGTGAGTAGGGGTTGTTAACCCATCGTTAACAAATAAAATCCAGTTGTTTCTATAGTGGGAAAACCTCCCTACGGATTGTACTAGGGTTATAAAGTGCAGGTAGAGCTAACCATCTAAAGTCTCCTACTTTTAACAACTATCCCAACAACACCCCACATTCATGCATAAATTACGAAGTATAGGGATCTGATAGTCTTACCTTAAACTCTAAGTCTGGTGTCTATCCCTTTGTGTTCAGTCACTTCTCGACTATAAATCTCCTCCAAAGGTTGACCTACATTCACCAAAAGACAAACAAGAAACTACGAACTTGCATTCTATATATGAACTAGTAGGTTAGATGTCATAAAAAAATGTAAATCAAACATGAAGATTCAACACATCATATGGCGGGATGAAAAAAGTACTTCTTTATGTTAATCTCATAGAGTTACTTACAAAATGAGATCGACGACTACTCCTCGAACCCAGTCCTAGGCTCCTCTTCACCAAGCTCCAACTGCTTCCACATATCCTTCTTCTCTCACACTTCTCTCTAGAGAATGGGCATAGGCTTATGGATGAGGAAAAAGGCAAGAATAGGGAATTCTGGCTCAAAACTCAGAGTATGGCTGCAAATTCTTAGGGCAAGGGGGAAAAGAAAAATGGGCAGAGTTTCACTATTGCTATGTTTCTCCTTGGAAGGAGACCCAAACACCTCCTTTTATATGAAAAAAAGATGGTTATTTTGTTAGGTGACGGGCTATAGGCGGTCAATTGGTTAGGAAACCACCCAATAGCCCGTAATCGCAACAAATCCATTTTAAATTTTTATTTCTTGCAACTTTTGTCGGTATACGCGGGCTATAATGGTGCAGCTAGCGTACGTACGCAGGCAATAGTGGTGTAGATAACGTACATACGAGGGTAGTAGTAATGCAGGGCGCGTACATCTTCAAAAATTTGGTTTTTAAGAGGAGTTGTTCAGTATTGGCTTGGAAAAAAATAGTAAGTAAGAAGGCCTAATGCCGTGTATGAATATCTGGTGCAACTTAGGGTTATAACAGATGCCCCCTAATGTGTGAGGTCATAAGAGAATCAGATGGATGAAATACATTACAAATATTTACCAATGTAAAAAGCGAGTGAGCCTAGGACTAGTGTTTGGGAGGTGCCATCTGCAAAATAACAATTGTCTCACCGAGGTGGGCATACCCATGCTCGGGATGAAATAAATCATGGTTTCCAATCAATTACACTGCAGATCCATGTCATATAACTATATATAAAGTGTTTCCACGAGAAATACACAATGGATATACATCTCAAAATCAAAGATATACAGGTATAGAATTAATATGCAATAAGCCAATGATGCCTGATGGCTGGAGATGAGGTCCTCAGAGCTTGTGAAACAACGTCAAGATATTCAAAACTTGGGTACAAGTGGAATGTGAGTATACAGCTTCACTACCCAGAGGTCTTTGACAAATCATCGAGGAATAGACAAGAGGATTTCAATGATCAGACAAAGAACTTCATTTATTTCGAACAAGGACTTGATTNAGTATTCATATTCAATAAGCCAATGATGCCTGATGGCTGGAGATGAGGTCCTCAGAGCTTGTGAAACAACTTCAAGATATTCAAAACTTGGGTACAAGTGTAATGTGAGTATACAGCTTCACTACCCAGAGGTCTTTGACAAATCATCGAGGAATAGACAAGAGGATTTCAATGATCAGACAAAGAACTTCATTTATTTCGAACAAGGACTTGATTGGAATTTTGGGGATGGTCGGGCATGAGGTCAAGAGACAAACTGTAGAAAGGCCAACTCAAGTTGGTTAAAAATTCCCTTGGACAATAGCATGACTCAGGCAACCTGACATTGACATAATTTCACGATGCAGGAGGCAACACAAACTCTCCATGTGTTTGGAAGAATAACCAAATGGAGGAGGACACAACTCTATGTGATGAGAACATATTCCTAAGGTCATATTAAATCCCAAATATTGATGAACAAATGAAAGGATGTTCTTTGTCCAAGGGTGACTCATTGTGCTGCCATAAAAGGAAAATACTTTTCCCATCCTCTTTTTGGGGTATATTTGATTTTTTTTGTCTTTTTCAATATTTTGAATCTTGAAAAAGAATAAAAGAATGCTACATTACAAAGGAGGAATGAGTGTCACAAACATACTAGTTCCAAGCGCAAGAAACATGCTAATGCTCATAACAAGGAAACATGTGCAGGGAAAGGACACTCGAGAAAATTCTTCCAGGGGTCAAGGTGTCTGATCGTAGAGGCAAAGTGCTACAAGGCTTGCGTATAAGTCATTCTTTGAAGGTTCAGTTGAAAGAAACATGGAGTCGACATTAGGCCAAAAAATGTAGGAATGCAATTGTGATTAGAAAGACACAATGAAACCCCCTTCAATGTATTTTTTATGAGCCTAGAGAAGGTAATCTCGTTGGTTTTTTATTTTTAGAGAGTCTAAAAAAGAATAAAAGAAGACTCCGCGCATACCTTTTTCGAAGATAGTCTAGTCGGTTTGAAAAAGGGATAAACTAGTACTGAAAAGACATCTATTAAAAACCATTTTAATGAGTGTGACAAAGACAAGATCACTCGACAATCTTTTCAATTTTAAGGAGTTTGAGAAGAGATTAACTATGGACTTCCAGTCTTTTTATAGATTTAGTCTCCTTAGCCCGAAAAAGTAAAATTTACCTAGGAGAACTCTCCCAGGGAGATGAATCTCTCGAGGTGTACCTTTTTCCTCCTTAATATATAGGCTGAAAAAAGGGGTAAACTCATTCTAGTAGATGTTTTTCTGAACCAATTAACGAGTGTGAAAGAACAAGGTCACCCGACGATATTTTCACTTTTAAAGAGTCTAAAAAGAGCTTAACTATGGACTATGTTGAGATGTTCTTCTGGCCCGTTTCAATGAGTGTGAACAAACAACATCACTTGATGATCTTTTCAATTTTAGGGAGTCTGAAAAGAGATTAACTATGGACTCCATGGGGCTTCCTTTTTCATAAATTTAGTCCCTCAGGCCCGAAACAAGGTTAAACTTATACGTGAGAATACTATTATAGCGAACCAAAGTTCCTAGAGTATACCTTTGTTCATACAATTGACCATCCGGACCAAAAAAGCAGTAAACTACCATTGGAAAAATGTGCCTTCAAATTTGAGTTTTACGAGGGTGAAGGGCAACAAGATCACTCAGAAATATTTTCATGTTTAGAGGGTTTGAAAAGTTCTTAAAAGAAGACTTATTATTTTGGGAGTCTTAAGGGTGAGGCCAAAAGTGATAACATATCAGACATGTGAAGGCTCAAACTCATAATCAAGACAATACTAAAAAGATTCTTGAGCCTAAATTCATTAACGATGGCATGGACACCAAAATGAAACTAGGATTTACCTAGGGCATCCATGTGAAGGTAGGATCTACCAATAAATTATGAAACTTCTAGAGTAGCAATGATGGTTCCGTTTCACAATTATGCGGGATTGATCCTATGGTAAAGCGAAAAAACACAACAAAGTGCAAAAAGTGGAGGTGGAATCCTAACTTAAATGCATACAGTTGGAAAAATGACTTTTCACTAGAGGACCTTAAAAGTGCCCCAACTCCCAAATTTTTTTCCAAACCAAAAGTAAAGTGTATCATAACATCCAATGAGAAACTCAAGAACCATGTCATATGATTTTCAAGCTAGAAAAAACGATAAAAGGGGTAAAACATTATAAAAAGGGCCAAAAAAGTCTATAAATAGAAGTTGGCACCTCATTATCACCATTGAAAATTGAGAATTGACCAAAAATCCAAAAACACCCCTTTGTTAAAGAAGTTGATTCTGTGAGCTTCAATGGACAAAATGAACTTCTGATTGGACCAAGTAAGTACAAACTAGCCCCTCCTGCATTTCCATACTTCCTTTTTCTATTTCTTTTAGTTTTTTTTTTGGGGGGGAACACCCTTAAAAAGGTCGGCCCTGCGTGTAGGCAGGATGTCTAAGCATAGCCCACGTGTGCACGTGGGCAGAGAATAATCTTCCCGCATACATACGCGACTGTTCCCATTACAACCCACGTACACCCTCAAACATATTGAAAAAAATGAAGATGCATTATTTAATTCTCCTTTGAACTTGTCATTTTGCAGAATGTATGTTCATTGGAGAGAGAGGGAGCATGAGGACATTGATATACTAGTCGAGGAAGACCCTGCTACTATCGCCACATTAAAACAACACGGGTTGTGGAAATTCTTGTGGTGTCCAATCATGGAGGCACAACCTAGGTTGTTGAATGCCTTGGTGGATTACTGGAACCTAGATGCAAAGTAATTTATGCTCGAGGGGTCGTTGTTGACTACAATGACTGAGGACATTTACTTCCTGACTAGCCTCTCCAGGAGAGGAGAACCAATCAACCTTCATGATTTCCTCCCCTAGTCCTCACAACATTTCTAAGTTGATTGGGAAACACTGCGAGGTCGGAATAGATAAAGTGGGTTCCCAGGTACCGATCCAAAAAATCACCAACCTATCACTGAAAGTGATATTTTTAATTATTGGGTGCATCACTGGATCCTCAACTTTAAATTAGACCTCTCAGGTTCATATTCATTGCACAGTACAATGTTTAAATGTAGGAGTGTTCGATTGGAGTACAACCATTCTAGATTGTTGTTGGAAGATTGGTTGTTGTCATTGATGTCAACCCTAGTCATGGGTTTTGGACTACAAGATTGATGAAGGTATTTGGACACGAAGGAAAATCCATATGTAGATACAACACCCATGGATGGATAGTGTACATCATTTTGTTTCTGATGGTATGTGGCACGTCACGTGGATCCTCATGGTTGAGGAGAAATGAATTTTTGAAGATGACAAAGTGAATTGAAGAAGGAAGTAGATGTAGGCCCTGAAGATAATTAAAGAAAATAATTACAAAATAAGAAAGTGTCAGGACGGCCCTAATGTTAAAAGGAAGTGACATGAATGGTATAAATAAACATCATTATACATTCATTTGATACAAGTCAAATTTTAGAGGAAATAAGAAGAAAAGAAGATCGTATTTCAAGGGAGGATGAAGTCTTTTGGTGATGTGTTCTAAGGTATGTTATTTTCAGGTCATCTTACAATTTTTTCTATAACTTTTTTTCTAGAAGATTGATATGGTGAAATCACTATAGTATTGAGAAGACATATCAAGGTAACTCTGCTAAAAATTTCAGCTCTTGATTCGCTATAATTATGGAGATACACTCTGTGGAAGATAGGGTTTGTGACCAGTCCTGAAGCTAGTCAATAAACAGGTGTTCTGGGTAAAACAATCATNTAGATTTAGTCTCCTTAGCCCGAAAAAGTAAAATTTACCTAGGAGAACTCTCCCAGGGAGATGAATCTCTCGAGGTGTACCTTTTTCCTCCTTAATATATAGGCTGAAAAAAGGGGTAAACTCATTCTAGTAGATGTTTTTCTGAACCAATTAACGAGTGTGAAAGAACAAGGTCACCCGACGATATTTTCACTTTTAAAGAGTCTAAAAAGAGCTTAACTATGGACTATGTTGAGATGTTCTTCTGGCCCGTTTCAATGAGTGTGAACAAACAACATCACTTGATGATCTTTTCAATTTTAGGGAGTCTGAAAAGAGATTAACTATGGACTCCATGGGGCTTCCTTTTTCATAAATTTAGTCCCTCAGGCCCGAAACAAGGTTAAACTTATACGTGAGAATACTATTATAGCGAACCAAAGTTCCTAGAGTATACCTTTGTTCATACAATTGACCATCCGGACCAAAAAAGCAGTAAACTACCATTGGAAAAATGTGCCTTCAAATTTGAGTTTTACGAGGGTGAAGGGCAACAAGATCACTCAGAAATATTTTCATGTTTAGAGGGTTTGAAAAGTTCTTAAAAGAAGACTTATTATTTTGGGAGTCTTAAGGGTGAGGCCAAAAGTGATAACATATCAGACATGTGAAGGCTCAAACTCATAATCAAGACAATACTAAAAAGATTCTTGAGCCTAAATTCATTAACGATGGCATGGACACCAAAATGAAACTAGGATTTACCTAGGGCATCCATGTGAAGGTAGGATCTACCAATAAATTATGAAACTTCTAGAGTAGCAATGATGGTTCCGTTTCACAATTATGCGGGATTGATCCTATGGTAAAGCGAAAAAACACAACAAAGTGCAAAAAGTGGAGGTGGAATCCTAACTTAAATGCATACAGTTGGAAAAATGACTTTTCACTAGAGGACCTTAAAAGTGCCCCAACTCCCAAATTTTTTTCCAAACCAAAAGTAAAGTGTATCATAACATCCAATGAGAAACTCAAGAACCATGTCATATGATTTTCAAGCTAGAAAAAACGATAAAAGGGGTAAAACATTATAAAAAGGGCCAAAAAAGTCTATAAATAGAAGTTGGCACCTCATTATCACCATTGAAAATTGAGAATTGACCAAAAATCCAAAAACACCCCTTTGTTAAAGAAGTTGATTCTGTGAGCTTAAGTGGACAAAATGAACTTCTACTTGGACCAAGTAAGTACAAACTAGCCCTTCCTGCATTTCCATACTTCCTTTTTCTATTTCTTTTAGTTTTTTTTTTAGGGGGAACACCCTTAAAAAGGTAGGCCCTACATGTAGGCAGGATGTCTAAGCATAGCCCACGTGTGCACGTGGGCAGAGAATAATCTTCCCGCGTACATACGCGACTGTTCCCATTACAGCCCACGTACACCCTCAAACATATTGAAAAAAATGAAGATGCATTATTTAATTCTCCTTTGAACTTGTCATTTTGCAGAATGTATGTTCATTGGAGAGAGGGAGCAGGAGGACATTGATATACTAGTCGAGGAAGACCCTGCTACTGTCACCACATTAAAACAACACGGGTTGTGGAAATTCTTGTGGTGTCCAATCATGGAGGCACAACCTAGGTTGTTGAATGCCTTGGTGGATTACTGGAACCTAGATGCAAAGTAATTTATGCTCGAGGGGTCGTTGTTGGCTACAATGACTGAGGACATTTACTTCCTGACTAGCCTCTCCAGGAGAGGGGAACCAGTCAACCTTCATGATTTCCTCCCCTAGGCCTCACAACATTGCTAAGTTGATTGGGAAACACTGCGAGGTCGGAATAGATAAAGTGGGTTCCCAGGTACCGATCCAAAAAATCACCAACCTATCACTGAAAGTGATAGTTTTAATTATTGGGTGGATCAATGGATCCTCAACTTTAAATTAGACCTCTCAGGTTCATATGCATTGCACAGTACAATGTTTAAATGTAGGAGTGTTCGATTGGAGTACAACCATTCCAGAGTGTTGTTGGAAGATTGGTTGTTGTCATTGATGTCAACCCTAGTCATGGGTTTTGGACTACAATATTGATGAAGGTATTTGGACACGAAGGAAAATCCATATGTAGATACAACACCCATGGATGGATAGTATACATCATTTTATTTCTGATGGTATGTGGCACGTCACGTGGATCCTCATGGTTGAGGAGAAATGAATTTTTGAAGATGACAAAGTGAATTGAAGAAGGAAGTAGATGTAGGCCCTAAAGATAATTAAAGAAAATAATTACAAAATAAGAAAGTGTCAGGCCGGCCCTAATGTTAAAAGGAAGTGACATGAATGGTATAAATAAACATCATTATACATTCATTTGATACAATTCAAATTTTAGAGGAAATAAGAAGAAAAGAAGATCGTATTTCAAGGGAGGATGAAGTCTTTTGGTGATGTGTTCTAAGGTATGTTATTTTCAGGTCATCTTACAATTTTTTCTATAACTTTTTTTCTAGAAGATTCATATGGTGAAATCACTATAGTATTGAGAATACATATCAAGGTACCTCTGCTAAAAATTTCATCTCTTGATTCGCTATAATTATGGAGATACACTCTGTGGAAGATAGGGTTTGTGACCAGTCCTGAAGCTAGTCAATAAACAGGTGTTCCGGGTAAAACAATCATAACTTCTTCATTGAGAATCCAAATGAAGTGGGATGAATTTCATTGGAAACAGTATGGACTGTAGTTTCTTTTGTGCAAGTTTCAGAATCGGATGTTAATTATTGGGCACGGGGCATTCTGTGAAAGTTCACTCTCATGAATAGACCAGAATTGAATAAAGTCTACCATTC